>CM068981.1:31211975-31676975 GCA_035357415.1 Ophraella communa
ATAACAAAAATACTAATTTGAAACCACTATCGCCATCTACTGTTCATTCTTGTAATTTAAAAATAACCAGATTTTTCACTAAATTCAGGCAGGCTTACCAAATTAGAAACGCCCCTCTTAAGCACATTCGATTACAAATACAAATTAGACCTAACCTAACCTTGTTATTTCGTTGTTGGCTAACTTAACTAAGGTTTGATGACGAGTTGTCAAATATACTCATGGATTACAAATATTAACCATTTCAATCGAAATACAAACGAAGATTTAGTATAGCAATGGTTTAATTATGTTTTAGAAGTTATAAGTAAATAGTCCAAATTACTATTTTTGTCTTATAAAAAAGATATAAATACAATAATATTCTCTATCGGCAACGCCGTGAGAACTTTATCGTTTAATAACCGGTACGTTGTAACTCCGCATATTACGGGATACGTTATCGGTTATTAACGTAATTCATAATTTTGTAGCTAATGCGCATGTGCACAATAACGTATAGCGTGACACATACGTTAAATAGGTGGCTCAAAAACTCCCTAATATTGTGATACGTTACGTTAGGTACGTGTGACGGTTCGATACGTTTCACGTAACGTAACGAAACCCACGTATCGCTTCTGCACATACGCATTGCGATACGTATACGGATACGTAGTGATTTTTAGAACTACTTTAAGTCCCTATATCAATATGCTTGAGATGATTTGTGCAATATGCCCTCCAGATATTTTTGCATGATATAGAAGAAAGAAGTGACACATTATGCCTGAAAAGCAGTGGTCTGCAAAAGGAATCACATGAACTAAAAGTGAATTAAAATGTTTTAGAAGAAAGTAGAATTGAGGTGAGAAGTGCAATTTGCGGCCTGCTGTTGCAGGCAGAATACTACTAGTTTTGAAAAACTTTAAAGGACTGATGTTAGTTGCAATCAGCAAGAAGTACAATTTGGGAAACAAGTATGCAACCATTCCTATGATTTTTTGGTATATTTCTCAAAAAATGAGGATTTTTTAATATCATCCATAAATGATGATGAAAAATTTACTACTAATTTGATTATTAAGCTGCAAAATATCTATTTTGACTATATGTTGCCTCAGATATGTCAATTAAAGAGCAAACAAAGCACACATAAATAAATATGTTTGTATATATTTTGTTGTGAGAACTATTTATTGAATAGATAAAACTTAATTTTTGATATAAAGTTTTAGTCTTTTTGTATAAATGTAATACCAAATTCATAAGCTAATGGTCTATTTAGATATAAAAGTAAACAATTAATAACAAAATCTCTTCTTTAGATGGCCAGGTAATAGCATACTGGAAAACTTTTGTTAGGTTCAGTTTAAGCTTCATGAAATATTGACACGATGGTTCACTGACTAAAAACATACATAATATAAAACTATATTCAGTTTCACAACAGTAAATATCTATTATTTCATCCTTCACCATATGTTTCTTTCTATTTTTTGGAAACATCTCTGCTACTAATTTCACAATAGTATTTGTAATTCAAAAGATATGGCAATTCCGTTAATGTTGATTTGATAGTAGTAGTTGATAAAGCAGTTCTAAAAATCAGTACGTATACGTATCGCAATGCGCATGTGCAGAAGCGATACGTGGGTTTCGTTACGTTACGTGAAACGTAGCAATCCGTCACACGTACCTAACGTACGTATCGCATTATTGTGTTCCGTGATCGCGTTTTTCAACGATTAAGGGACAAAAGTGATGTTGTATGCTCAAAAATCATAACCTTATTTTCTGTTCATCAATAATAACAAACATGTCTGTGATATGCGATAATGGATTTAAAAAGAAAAAGATTATTTTACAATGGCAATGACGACATTATTTTGTTAAGGGAGATATAGGGGCTATTTTTTAGGTTAAAAATTAAAACACGTAAATGGTTACGTTACGTTACAAACTAATTTGCTTTATTCTTCTTTTTGATTAGTTACGTATCTCCGTTACGTATACGGATAAGGATACTGATACATTTTTAGAATTGCTTTATATGTCTCTAGTACCTTTGTAGAAGTTATCCTTGTTGAAAGAGTTTTAAATAAATCACTACCAAACTTTGTTTTTAGGATTGAATTTTGCAATTGTAGCAAAGCTTCAGCAATTTCTCAGCAACCTCTTCCATAGTTTCTATGATTATATGAATATATCACATGAGGAATTAACGGAAGTCAAGTTGAATAAAAAGACATAGCTTTAAGTTTGTCACTGACACAAAATTAAACAAATAAAATACGAATTTACAGTAATTAGCTTTTTGTTATTTTCGGCCGGTATTCTCAACTCACTCCTCTCACAGCGAGCGATCACAAAAGGGAGTGATTTGATTGGCAGCGATATGGCTTTTCTAGATTCTCATGTATCCCTCCGCTCGCAAATTTATAACACGAGCAACTGGTACACATGAATGCGAGTGAAATAAAGCACTCCTCTTTGACAGGAGCGATCCATGCGAGGAGAGGGCATGAGAATCGATTTGGCAGTGAATTTCACTACCCTCGCATTCAACGACATCGATATCGCTCCAAGCGAGGACCTGAGAATACCGGCCCATAGCAATTAAATATAAAATTTTATATACAGGGTGATTGATTAGTGTGAGGGAGCTCAGTAGATCTCTTATACTAAAAAATACAAAAAAAAGTTATTGACAAACATTGTAGACTTATAGGGCGTTCCATAAGATGGTGGCACACCAAACTTATGTTTTTTTAAATGGAATACCCTGTATTTTATTTTAAATTCGAAATCTGCATCCGTTCCACATCACAACAATGTAAAGTTTTATTATGTTATACCGGTTATTTAAAAAGTTATAACGAATATTACCAGAAAATCGTATCAAGTTTAACTCCCTGTATAATTAAAAAGGAGTATAGGAGCATTGATCTATGGCAACCATAGTTTTTTAACGATTATTAAAAATTATAAAACATATTCGTTTTCATAATATTCGTTAAATTAAATACAGGGTAAGTCAAAATGCAAGTACATTATTTTCTTGGTAATTTTAAATAGAACACCCTGTATTTTATATCACTATCGAAAAGTATCATTCTTCAAATTTTATGAAGTACTCCCTATACCTAAAGTTATCAGTTTTCTAGATATTTTTATTTTTTCATCAAAGTATTAATTTGGTAGATATTTTAACGTTTACCAATAATTATTGTGAGTTGGCCATGATTGGTTTGTCAGAAACTGACAGTTTGACATTATTGTTTGTTAATTCAATATTGTGGTACATCGTAAATTAGCAACAATTATTATTCAGTAATTAATTCAATTTAAATCATAGATTAGAAAGAAGTTTATGGATAGCCGACTCTAACGGTTTTTTAAAAACGTGTTAACAGCGCCGCTCGTGACCTGAGCACTAACTATATAATTATATTTTTATTTTTTTGGTTAATTTAAAATATTTATATTAAAATATTTAAAAAATATTGTGATAATATTGTGTGTTTCGGAATCAGAAACTTATAATATTTTGGTTTTTGGAGGATAATCACTCTCAAATAATAGTATATTACGTAACGAAATCTTTTTGTTAATAATAATTAAACAAGAGCAACAATAGATGTTTTTAATAATTTTATTGTATAATAATTAAATACTTAACATTAGTTATATTGGGTGGAGTTAAATTCATTTCACTATCACTTGACATTTTTTAATAATTGTATAAAACTTCACGCATACAAACAAATTATAGGAACAATAAAAAAAAGGATATTTTTTGATAATCGTATTTTGATAAATAATAACGTGTGCGCATGCGGTCATACGTCAGACGCATGCGCAGATGCTCAATGTGTAAAAGATTTTAAATATGTCGGTTCAATGTACTTCTTATTGTAGTAAAACTCATTTCGCCATTTTTGAGTGAATAATTTAGTGTTACTGATCGGTTTCTCGCGTAATATTAAAACATTTAGTGCATTCTTATTATTTAAAACGGTTTCGTATAGTAACTGAAGTGAAATTATAGCACAAAACGAGTAAAAAGTGTCTTTTATATGTTACGATTGTATCCACTAGTTGAAACAGCTTTGTAAGTATTTTTAAAAAGTATCTCGGTAATAATTATTTTATAAATCTTAAAATAATTAACTTAATTACATAAAAATAACGTAAATTAATCTGGGAAATGTAATTAAGTACATTTATATTATGATCCATTTATACAGACAGAAAGTAGGGTTAATGGAAACGAATCAAATATATATTTTCAAATAACTCTAAATATATATATATTAAATGCAATCTTATATCTAATAAGTGTTATCTTCCATTTATATGTAGTATAAAATTCACCTTCAAATATGTAAATGGGAAATTTTGAATAAAATAGCGACGTCTATTGTTGCTAAGTGGTTGCTAGGGACGACGTGCGTTTATTTTACGTGCGTAAAGAGATACATTACATAGGTTGTACATAGGTTGAAGATTGTGTGTTATTGACGGTTTAGAGGGGTGGTCGTAGGTAAAAGTATTTACAGAATTTGAATTCATTAATAAACAATGTTAACATACCTGGGGCTCGATTCTTGAATCTCGAAATGTCGATCGATTTGTACGGGACTTATTCTTGAGTACGAATCGACATTCGAAATTCAATCGACATTTGATGTCGAAAGATTAAGTGGCAACATCGTATTTTTTGAGACGGAATACCATAAACAAGATTATGTTTACGTCAAGTGTCACATTATTAGAAGAAAAAATTATTGGTTGGTTTACGAAGAATAGAAATAATATAATGAAATTAAAAGACAAAAGGCAGTGTAGATTTTTATTAAGTTAAAACCTTATCAATTCAATTAAAAAAAATCTTTACGCTTCTTTCAATGGATGGTGCAAATGCCCGTGTTCGCTCTTTCATATAAGGTGTAACCATTTCGATTAACTCGTGGGTAACAGCTTTTGTTAATATGAAAGTCTTTTTAAAATTATTATCACTCATATGTGAAACGCCTCTACATAGTTTATAATTTGTCTGGGAGCATTATCTTCCAAGTTCTCTATTGCCACTCCTATCCTAATACTATGTTTGGATTCATTTTGAAACTAACAGTAAACAGTAATACTAACCAAAAAAATAGTATTACCAATAACAAACAACTAAATACTAATAAAACGTAATAAAAATAAATTGTAACTAAATAAAATATCAAGAAAACTTTAAAACTTTTATATATTATTATTTCTATGTTTATGACAGAGACATGACAGAATGAGAATAAAATTCGACAATTATTATGTCGAACGGTTTTACCCATTCGATGCAGTCTCGAACAACAATTGTCGAATTTATCTCGAATTCGACTTTCAAGAATCGCCTTTATACAAAACTATCGACATTATGTCGAAAGTCGACACTGATATTTCGAATTCGAGATTCAAGAATCGAGCCCCTGAATCTACACAAATGTCGATATGATAACTATAATTAAATTGTACAAAAACAACTCTCTATAATTGACACAATTCTTTAAATAAATTAAACGTCATATATTATTTGTAATGCTTGTAACCATGAGTATCGGATAACCAAATTAATAACTAAGTTTGATAGGAGACTCAAACTTACAAATATGTTTTTCAAAATATTTTTAAAGTATTTTAATATATTTTTGTCATTAACTTTTTTTGTATTTTTTAGTATAACAGATCTACTGAGCTTCCTCACACTAATCAATCACCCTGTATACCTAGGCCTTCTTCTTCGAGTGCCATCTCCATCAATGGAGGTTAGCGATTACCATGGCAAAACTGTCTCTATCTTCTGCTGTTCTAGGCCTTATTTTTCTAAAATAAAAACAATAGTAGCGATGATAGGGGTGAGTAATTTATAATTAATAAACCTGTACATTTTTTAGTTTTAGAAATAATATTTATTTCAGCTTTTTTTAAATTATAAATGTAAATTAGTGTTACCATAATATACACAAACAAGAATTGTGAAAGCACATGTACCTAATTAATTCCTTTAATGACTCAACAATGCTGTTCCGTTATACAGTCGAAAAAATATTGGGAATACCCCATCCAACTTATAGTCTTATACATTTAATAATACAGCGCAATTACAGAAGAAATTGAATTCATTTGATTAGTCTTACTCATAATATTATTAGGAGACGAGTACGAAATTGTGTTATTTGATAATAAAATAATTATTGTTACTCTATCTATACAATGAAACCAATGCAAGATTCGACAGAAATATTTATATCATTGAGTGATGAAGAATACAAGGATTATTGTCGAAGTTTTTTTAATTGTGTAAGTACTTTTTTACAAATAATTTATTCTACATCCATACTTTGTGATAAACTATTGTTCTGTTCAATCAATATTATTATTAAGACAATACAGAATTTTACTAATTTCATAACTTGTCACACACACTCTTTCCAAACCCGTCCCTTCCAGAATGTATTCCGGCAAGTGGCAGTGGCGTAGCAAGACATCTCTCATCTTTTTATTGATGAGTGGGATCGTTCATAAGTCGTTCCTCTTCTTTTATACGTACCGTTCCTTTATGGTTTCCTGAAATTTAGGTAGACATTTTTTATGGCAAAACACGTAGAAGATAATATTTTTGTTAATATGTCAATATGAGTGGACCACTTAAGGGTGTTATCAATATAAATTCCCAAAAACTTAATTGAATTTTTTAATGGTATTAATGTGTTATTTAATGCAATGGGTTGTAAGTTAAATTTGTAAGGTAAAGCAATAGTTTTCTCGGTATTAAAACAAAGTTTATTAGAATCGGCCCAGGATTTAATAATAAGAAGATCTCTGGATATTGTAGAATGCAATGTTTTCATATCTGAATTACTCCAGGTTACAATCGTGTCATCTGCAAGTAGAGTAATTTTGCCATCAATCCTTATGTCAGTGATAAATAACGCGAAAAGGATTGGACCCAAAACCGAGTCTTGAGGTACACCACTATCAATGAGCAGGATTTCAGATTGTTTACCATTTGTGCGCACCAATTGTCTCCTATTTGTGAGGTAGGAACTAAACCACTCCAAAGAAAGACCACGGATGCCATAAAATTCGAGCTTGTTTATCAAAATACAAAATCTTGTGGTTAACACAGTCAACTGCTTTAGCAAAATCACAAAAAATTGAAGTAGTGAACAGTTTGTTTAGTGAAGTATATATCTTCAAGAACAGAAAACATTGCATCACTAGTACAGATGCCCGGAAGGAACCCAAATTGATGTTTCGTCAGAATATTATTTTTATGAATGTATGTATGTGAATGTATTCGACATTCTTCATCTTTCTTTCTTTTGTCTCCAAATCTGGGGTTAGTTGGATAATTTTCATTACCTCGGTTTTATCCATCCATCCAACGTGTTAGCAAATTAAAAATAAAAATATTTTATGATACGGAGTAAAACTGATAATTTGTTACAAAAAATGCTATTACTATCAGTACCGGAAACAAGATAGAAACACATTTTTTCGTTATACATAAAAGTATCTATTTATTAATCTGCAATGTTCTCTTCATGAGAATTTCCTCTTATATTTATACAAATATGATAGGTACAGTATCCGCCAAAATAAACAGTACCGAAAATAAAAATAAAAATTAATTTGTTCACCATTTCGACGCAAACAAGCTTCATATCGATTTTGTAAGTCTATAAACATATTTATAAAAAGTGGTTGATGGAACTGCCGAAAAATATTTTGTATTCTTTCCCGTAGTTCGGCAATATTCGCCGGCGGATTTTCCGAATGAAATATTTTTTCCTTCATTATGCCCCAAATGTATGCGTCAGGTGGCGTCAGATCAGGTGAATCAGAAGGATATTCGAAGTCTGTTTCCCGAGAAATTATTCTATTATCGAAATGCTGACGGAGTAAGTCTAAGGTGCGCACAGCTGAATGGCTCGATGCACCATCTTGTTGGAACCGTTGTGTGCGAAACTGTAGATTTCGTGCACGGCAAAAGTTATTTAGATTTCTCACAAAAGGTATAATAATTTTCTCTCTATAACTTCATGGTTGACAGTAAGTGGATTCTGATTATCATCTTCAACGAAATAAGGACCAATCATTCCATTACCAGATACCGCGCACCAAATGGTAACTCGAAGATTGTGGAGTGGTTTCTCTACAATGACATCAGGACGTTCAAATCCAAGGAATCTTGTTGTTTGTCGATTAATATAGCCGCTAAGGCCCAGTTTCACCAAACAGTTTATCTTAGTTTTAAAAATAACCTACAATTTTTATTGCGATTTTTCACCGCACCGCAAATTGCGATTGTTTGGTAATAGGGATTATTTTTATGGACCGGCAAAAAATAAATAATCTCGATTATCAGAGTTAATCGCAGTAATCGCGGTGTTATAAAAAATTGCAATTAAAATTTAGGTTACTTCTAAATCTAAGATTAACTGTTTGGTGAAACTGGGCCTAAGATGAACGTGACTCTCGTCTGAAAATCATATGTTTTTCAAAAATTCGGGAACTTCGTAAATTAAACTCAACATGCGACCACAGTAAATTTTTCTTGCACGTTTGTCCGCAGCATTTAGTCGTTGTCCAACTTGCGATTACGGTATATATGGATAACCACCAATTGATTTGAACATGCGACGTAAAGACGTTTCACTTATGTTGAGTTTACATGCAGTTCTTACAAGACTTCTTTGAGGTGATTGCACAACTTAAAAACGTGTTAAAAACATGTCCTTCATTTTCGTTAGTGCATACTGTTTTTTGACGACCTGAAGAACCTTTACGTTGACACAATACACTACCAGTGCGACGAAATTTTTCAACAACAGCTAACATCACACTTTTACTAGAAGCTGCTTTATTAAATTTTTGTTGATATTTTATTGACACCTGTTCTAAGCTTGGACCATCATTACGACCTTTTCCGTATGAACGAAAATAATGCTCTACCAAAAACACTTTTTCTTCCGTTGTTAGAACAAATATATCAACTAATGACAATTAAGCCAAATCCATATTACATAAACAACTCCACAGCACTCTGTTTCGGTAGGCACTGTTTATTTTGGCGGATACCGTGTATTTGTGACACTGTTTTAAACATTATTTTTTTTTACCAAAACGCTGTAATTTATTTATAGCTAGATTGTTTTTGCCACACGGGTTTTTTAAATTCTAAATTCCACGTGGCAATTAAATTGACTAGTAAAACCAAACAAGCTCCTTTCTTATAGGGGAAAACCCCAATAAGATGAGTTTTTCCCTCGTTTCCTTATTTATTTTTATTGGTAACTTGGCAACAAGCAGCTAAAAAGTTTGTACCGTATATTTATAAACTGGTTTTGTGCTGTGTGTGTCTACAGTCTACCGTAAATAATATAATAATAAACGAGACATTGAATGAGTGAGAGTGTAGTGTGCGATTCCAAATTTGAGGTGTTTATTATTTATTATTTAAAGTTACGCAAACATATTTAATGCTGTGATTGTAAGCGTAGTTATGAATGAAACAATTGTAATAAATATGGAAGAAAAAGAGGAAGAAGATGATATTCAATTAAGAACGCCAATATGTGCAATTTTGAATAACCCGGATGTTCAAGAATATTTCAAAATTGTTTTTAATCGAGTAAGTAATCAAATCATATACATATAACTATTAGATTTATATTAGTTTAAAGAATTTTTTGAATTATACTTAGTTTAATAATATTTATAAGTACCTTTATTTAACGTTCAGCTTTCTAGTTTAAAATATATGTATATTTCTGATATATAAAGATAACCTAGCCATTAATAAGGCTAATAACATTAAACAATGAAACTTTTGAAGCAAACTTTCACGTTTATTTCAAAAATGAGCTTTTTTAATTTAATGACAGCTGTTTCGATAAACTGTTTCGTTATTCCACTACAGAGTAAGGGATTTAGTGCAATAAATTTCTAACCATAAATCTTTGTACATAGGTGCAAACAAAATGTAACTTCACTATGTCAATTTGACGATTCTAGTTTTTAGCGAAACAGCTGTCATTGCATTTAAAAACGTATTTTGCGAATAAATAGTGGAAGTTTGCTTCAACCGTTTAGTTGTTTATTGTTTTTAGTAGGATGAACTTCCACAAAGTAAAGGTTACTACAATCAATTTCATTTTGTTTTATGTCAGAATTCTTAGGTTTCTAAATAAAACAAGATAACTGTTCCCTAAACATGAATCAAGATACTAAAATAGCACAATAAAAAGGGTCTTAAAACGTTTGTTCTGGCCTAGTTTAACAAAATAATTTCTAACAATTACTTAAGTTATCAGATACGTTTTAGAGTCTTATAATTAACCAAAATTTTCCGGGGGACACCGCCGGTGACAGGACCTAAACTTATTTGGTACTTAGCTATAGTTAAGATGTCTTGAAATTGGATATTCTACAAGTCGTAGAGTGTGTAAAGATTGCCTTGGGGTTGTCTTAAGTTGTCTTGCGGTGCCTTAGGTTGTCTTACGGTGCATTAGGTTGTTTTGCGGTGTCGCTAGACATGTTAAAATACTTACAAAACAGTTCTTGAACTTGGGATTAGGCAATTTATTTGTTCCATTGGTATTGACCAAGTACTTAGTAATAATTATGATATGAAAAGTTATAAGAGAATATAATACGATTATTTAGGTGACGAAATTAAAGAACGTACCTACTGTGACGTTTATTTATTTAATTTATAAAATACCACATTCAAGATAGGCTCGAAATGTTTCATAAATGTCGTCTGGCAGTCTTAGTTACGTTGATGCTTATTTCATGGAACGTAGGAAGGAATTTAATGATTGCTATTGGAACCCATCACCAGGTATTGAGGTAATAAGACGGTCTAGTTCTAACACTACTCATTTAACACGATATAAATGTCTCAAAATATAACTTCAATATGTCATTCTGACGATAATGTTTTATCCGAGGTTTTATCTAAAGAGCTGTCATTAACAACTAGAAAGTTAAGTTTTGTTACAAAGTAATTTGTTCTTGTTCTTAATATGATCAACGTTTATTATTATTTTTTATTGTCAATATCTTAATAATATATTTATAATCATAAACTTTATAAATTTGTCAGAATATCACACAGACGATGTCGAAACAACAATTTATAATACATTTGAACTTCATGCCAATCAAGCTAGCACCCCCACACTGACTAAATTAAAAAAAAAGTAGCTCATAATTAAGAGCTAATTAAAGGCTAATTTGTACCTCAAAAATTAGAATTTGTACCACCGCGATAATCGAGAAAAATCGCCTTGAAAATGGGGGGTGCTAGGTTGAGATCAAGGCAGCACCCCCACTTTGATCGAATTCCAATTCAATTACATCAAAATAAAGGGCATATTAAAGGCTAATTTGTACCAAAAAAAGTTAATCTGTATTATTATTTACAATGTCAAAAAATAAAATCGAAAGCTGTAAATATCGCTGATCTATAATTTTAGCACCCCCACTTTCGTTTATTCAAAAAGTGAACACACAATATTATAAAACTTATTAAAGATAAGTTTGTACCATACAATAAATTTTTAAACTTTTCAATATAAAGCCGCCAATTGAATTTAAATCTTTGGGGTCGTATTAAATGGTGGTGGATGCGCTGAAATCTTTTATTTTTTTCATAATTCTAAAACATGTGGCACTTTGATTTGTTGGTAGGTTCCAATCGTTTGTCGCCTCTTAAATACCTTTTGCCACATATTTCACTCGATATTTCATTATTGCCAATTTTGTATATAAAACATGACACTTTGATTACTTCTCCTTTCATAGACAAAATTTCCCCTCTCAAAGCATTACCACATTTACATTTTCTATGAAATGTAACAGTATCTGATGTAGGATATATTTCCTGAGTTTTAAACTGAAACCCACATTTCATACCCTTCTCGTCTAATTTTTCTGTTATTAGAGTTTGCCATTTGTTTTCTTCGAATTTGTAATATTTTCTATTCGTTAGGTGTTTTCTGATTGCCTCTGATCTAAATATTTCAAAAATCATGATGAAATACCTCTAGTACTATGCAGGTTTTAAATTTGATTACTAGGCATAGGGATTTGGTTAAAAAGCCTAAATGTCAACGCCCCTTAAAGTATTATACAGGATATAAACGAAAGAAAGGAGGTCAAAACAAAGCAAAAGTTCAAATGACTTTTTTCGCAAGATTAAACGGTTCTTTGTCTTAAAAACTTTATATAAAAACATTAGGTGGGTATGTAGGTGCATCATTCAACAGAATTTTATGATAATTAATAAGTAAGTAGATAAGTTAAAGAATATAAATAAATTAAAAGTTTTTCAAAGATTGGACTTAAATTTCAAAAAATAAAAAATCCCCTTCATTTATTATTTAATAAACACGTGGCAACAATACAAAAGCGCATCTTTCTTGCATCTAAACAATCAAACATTGCATCGTTGCCAAATTGCCAAATTTAATTTTAAAGACACATTTTTCGAAAACCATTTATGTTATATGAATTTTCTTGTTTGTTTTAATCTCCCCAATATTTATCTAAATTAGGACTATTATTAAGAATGTTTCTCGAGGAAATCTCAATCACATTCATTATCGCTCACCGACTTAAACTACTCAGCTGCTCCAGCGAGCGTTCTCGGGTGCAATACAATTTTTAGCTCAAATTAATTCTAAGAAATAATAAATGAACAATTATCTTACCTTTTATGTGTATGTGTGTGTATTTTCAATAAACTATCAAATTCCTGTTTACTTAAATAAATACAAATTTCTTCTTCGATAATTGATTCATAAGCGGTGTTTACACTTGAATCTAATCATTGTTTATTATCTCGTTGTCATCTTTAAATTTGTTCATAGGTTATCGGGTAACTAAGATCCCGTTCATACGACACCAAATCAGTACTTTCTTGTGTGGTACAAATTTGCCTTTAATTAGTTTTATAATATTGTATGTTCTCTTTTTGAAAAGACGAAAGTGGGGGTGCTAAAATTATAGAGCAGCGATATTTACAGCCTTCGATTTTATATTTTCACATTATAAATAATAATATAGATTAACTTTTTGTGGTACAAATTAGCCTTTAATGGGCCCTTTATTTTGATGTAATTGAATTGGAATTGGGTGCTGCCTTGATCTTAACCTAGCACCCCCCATTTTCAAGGCGATTTTTCTCGATTATCGCGGTGGTACAAATTTTAATTTTTGTGGTACAAATTAGCCTTTAATTAGCTCTTAATTATATGCTACTTTTTTTTTTAATTTAGTCAATGTGGGGGTGCTAGCTTGATTGACATTTGCACTTCTATAACTGAATTATCATCCAATATTCAAAACAACACAGATGAATCATTGACCGGTAGTTCGCGCTGCCACAATACCCTATTTAAAAATAAAGTAAAACCTAACCTAACCTAACCTACATAATAAAAATGTTTATTAAAAAATATTCTATTATTATGAACTATTTGTTTTTTCCTATTCAGGTTCTTGTTCTTGTAGACCAGGGTCCAAAGACGCCGGAACTTCAAAATTTCTATGAGGGCTCGGTCTCCAAAAATAAACATATAGGAATTATATACCTATATAAATTTTTCATAATAAACTAGGCGAAATAAAGCCAGTTTATTATAACAACATATTTATATTCATGTGATATTCACATCTAACAAAAAAACCACAAAATAAATACTTACTAATCCATAACGACCTAAATACTTGTTTAGCCTTTGCAACCCCGAAAAACTCCTTTCTGATAGACGTAATGGAAATTGTGAAATAGTATATTACATACATACCTAGCGGGAGGTTTGTATTCTATTTTACTCTCAATCGGTTAGTAGTTTATCGATTTCTAATACTCACAATCTACGCTATTAATTGTACATGTAATTGTGTTTATTTTACAACCGTTAATAGTACCTAATCATAATTCATAATTCTAACTAAGTATTAATTTTTATAATTCCAAATAGTTTTCTTTTTGTTATTGTTGTTTCTTATTTAAATAAATGTTCATTAAATAAATATTGAGTGGATTCTATTCTTTCTAAACCATCAAAAATGACATTGACATTAGCAGGTAAGAAAAGTGACAGATGCTAGCCGGGAAAGTAAAGTAAGTAATAATTCGCTTCCTGGATTACTTCAGAGGTCAGAAATCCATAAATTACTAACCGATTGTGAGTAAAATGATTTTATTTAAAAAAATTCTATTGAAATGTTTTGCGACATTTAAAATTGTTATGATTTTTTTTGAAGAGCATAAAAGTAAAAAACCAAAAACTTGGTTATCTATTTGAATTTTTTACATAAATTTTAGGTTATATGTGAAAAAAACTTGTTAATACAAAAGTTGAAGATCTTGTTATTACCTACAACTCTGCTTTTTCCATGTCGAAAATCGAGATGAACCAGCTTTTTCCCTTACAAACTCACCCCCTCCCACTTCCCGAATTCGGCTCGTCTGTAATTTCCTTTTGTATTTATCATATTCTCCACCTTCTCTAATGGGTTTCATTCTACTATGATTTTTTTTTCACTTTTTATTATTTTTAAAGGCTTTATCACTGGTCTATTGATTTATTATAAAATATTAGAAAATAATTTAGAAAATTTTATTAATTTTAAATATTTTAAAAATAATCCTTATAAAAAAATTATTCGTCCTTCCCTTTGCTACCTTTAACGTTATATATCTCGTAAAACATGACAAAACTTCAGTTGAAACAAAAACTAATTACATTTGAGCAAACCTCGTATAAAATGTTGAAGGTCATTCATGAACCGATATGGAATTTATAAAAATAACTTTCATATTTTTATAAAATGGGATTTACCTTTAAATATAAGCTAAAGTCAAATCGGGGAATTCTAATATTTATAATACATATTAACAAACACAGGTCAAATAACATAATTTCAGACAAGTAGGTAGGTATATTTTAATAATAAGATCATGTCTGGACAAGTAGGCAGAGTTAAAAGTGAATCATAAGAAAATAATTGCATTTTTTGTTAAATATATACAAAAAATATTTTAGTAATCTATAAATATTCATTTATTGAATTCTTTCAATGTTTACTGATATAAATGTTTACTGATTAAATTAAGTGGTAACATTAAAAAATAGAATTTATACTGTTCTTCCCCTTTTAATTGAATCACTCCTATTGCAAAACAAATACCTGAAATGACATGAAATATAAAAGTTTGCAAAATCTAATAATGCTAGGCATTTGTGTTATAACAACTCTTTAATAATTTTATATTTGTTAACTAATAAACATTTCATTTGTAAGAAAAAATTAAGTATTTACAGAAAATAAATAATAATCAGACAATTCAGCATTTTTTCTTATCTCGGGTTACTGTCAGTGGAATAACATCTTTATAGTATGCAAAATAAAACAATATCGTGGTTAAATGTTATAACGTAATAATTTTATAATTATATCATTTGTTGTGATTTATTGAGGTGATTCTTCGGACGCGCATCGAATTTCATGATAAAATAGGTACTTATATAATATTTGCTACGCGTTTTTCCCTAATTGAAAATATCCCAAAGGTCATGCATAATTTTGTAGTAAAAACCAGCTAGCTAAAAATCTTATATCCTTCATTTAAATAACCTTAGATTTATGTATATTATAATATACTTTTTGTGCAATGCATTAAATATTCATTTTATTTTTAAATTTATTAATAAAATAATACAATTTTTGCAAATTTATAAAAATACCATTTCAGTCCAATTATTCACCGAATTGTATAATTTTAAAGTTTTAAACAACGTTAAGTATATTCATTTAAATTTGATTTATATACGGTGTTGATTGATGTAGAAATAAATCCATGAGGTAAAGGTTTTTAAATTTAGACCGGGCTGATAATATTAGTCTGTACTCTATTCACAATCAACGCAATTATGCACCAAGGTGGAAATGAGGACCTGATCTGAGGACAACAATACACTTTTCTACTGTAGCTCAAATAACATTTTTTCACAAGTGGCATTCTATTTTTTCATTAGTTTTTCTAACTAAATATTGTCAGTCACATTTGAGATATGGATAACTCCTTTTATTTTATTGAATAATAATATGAACAACCACACCGGCCGAAAGTTTAACGTTTGGCCCGTGCACCCGTAAAACTTTCATCCCTGCTATTAGGGACGAAAGTACGTAATTTCGTATGAAGAAAAGCTATTTTATTGATTATTTTTTGTGCAGATTACATCTGTATAACATAAAACGGAAGATTGAGAAATAATACAAATAAATTATTAACACGCAATAGCAATTACGAAATAATACAGAATATTATACACAATGTTTGAACAACTATTCGACTGGGAATAATGAACGTTAAGTTGTACCAATTTATCGAGGATTACTAAATTGAAAAGGAAGTCACACCATCTTTTCCAGGAATTAATTATAATACACTTCACAATTGTTGCACAATGTTGTCATCATTAAACAAGAAACATTTCATCTACAGAAAAAAAATAGGGAAAGTTTAAATTGACAAGTAAAAAATGGCCAAGGAAATTTATTTAACTCTACCTGATTTCGATAATTAATTATATATTTAATTTGTAAAATATTAATCTTTTAACTTTGATTTAAAATATAACTGGTTAGGAAAATCGTAAAGAACTATATTAATTTGCAAATACCTACCTGTGTAATACAAATTTTATGAAGATATAATATTGTTTATCTTTTTAACAATTTTACTGTAAATTTCGGCATTTTGTTGTGTAAAACTGCTCTAATATTCTTTGCACATAAAGAAACAGGTTTTTTTATTTACGTCAAATACCTATACTTCCAAACTATATTATATTAAGTTACTACCGCATACCATACGTAGCCCACTCTCATTATTTGTCCTTCGGTGGTACCTTATGTAATGTTGCCGGATAATGACTTTTCTTTAATACATTTTATAAGATCCGCTTAAAACTGATATGAAGGTAAGTGATTCAATTTGGTACGGTTTTGTGTTAACTACTAAAAATAGCAATTAGACCGTCATCCCATTGTATAAAAAATTGAACGATCATAGACCGTATGCCCTTTGAAGATTCGACTAGAATATATATGTCAATTAATTATGTTAAATTTGAAATGAAACTTGCATCCTGGTTCTATAGTTGCAAAATTCCGGAAAATGTTGAAACAAAATTATGATAAATTTTAACAAAAGTTGACCGTATGCCGAGGTAATGAGAAGAGAGTTAACGAAAAAATAATCCAGCGGAAAAGTGTCGGCATACGTGTAGGGTAGTCCCTAAGGGATGTAATAAACCCTTGAAATTGCAGACAATGATTATACCTTCTTTATGATACCTGACCGTATGCCTCTAATAGCGTTTTCAATTCGTCGCACTCGGGCAGCTCATGGTGCGAATTCTCGGGCAAGGGAACAGCGCTCCCCGAGAGAAAGATGGGCGTGGTTCTATTAAAACTTGATGGTGCCTTATTCTCGACAAAAAGGATGAGCTCCCTCCCTGTATTTTTAATAAAACATCATTCTCTCCCTTTGAAGCAGTAGAACGAACGAAAGTTAAGAGAACAGTCAGCTGTTTACTGTCTTTCGTCTTTGAAAATTGTTGTTTTTGGTTAGGTTAGGTCAGTTGTCAGTCAGTGTTTGGTATAATTTTTTGTTTTATACAAGTATTTTCGTTTGTTTGGAAGATTTTGCCTTTTTTAAGTTTTAAAGTTACTTTTTTTTTAAATTCAATTAGAGATTGGATCACGAACTTAAGTTCGTGGATTGGATTAATTTATAAAATGGAAGATATAGATGAATATTTACTAGTTCATGAAGTAATAAGAGATTTGGAGGTTCTTGAAGATTTAAATAATCAACCAAGAAGGCAATACCATGTAAGGGAGCAAGCTTTTCAAGAACTAAGAGATACACAGTATTAAAATGTTTCGGTAAGCATTAATTTAATGTAAATGCGTGTTAGTGTTAAGTATGTTATGGAATTGATGGAATGATAAACCAGATATTCAAGAAAATACAGCCAATGAAGATTTACAAAGAGCACGAATGATACAACAAAATATTATTTAAACCCATTTTATATAATCAATAAATGTTTTATGGACCAAAACAATTTTTTTATTTCTAACTAATTTAACAAAGCACTTTGGGTTAGGCACACAAAAATAAAATAAACAACACAAATGTATACAAATTTATGAAATAATTAAGAAATATAAACTCTAAAAACAAAAAAACAAAAAAAATACTTTAAAAATTAATAATGGTGACTATAAGGTAAGTATATTAAATTTACAAAAAAAGGAACTAAAAAATATTCTCATTAATATTTGCATTTGACTTTAAAAAATGGATTTGGTTCTACAGCATCTGAAAGTAACAAAATACTATTTTCAACTTTCTATATTTTGGAAATAGTTGAACCAAATTTTATGTTTACCCAACAAAACTAATGTTTCTTCATGCTAAAAGAGTAAAGAAGGTAAATTTTTTGATACATATAATTTAGGTTAAAGGGCAGGAGTACCTATTCAAAAATGCACAGGGTATTTTTAATTTAAAAGTAGTGAAAGATAAATATTTTAAAAAAGCTTAATTATTCGCAAAGAACAACATTATATATCTATATTTGCCGGAGTTTTAGATCTTAAATTGAAATACATAAACTAGGTATCCACAACAAATTAATCCATAACCCAATTATCAAAAGAAAAGAAATCATAAGCAAAACCAAAACAAATAACGACGCACTGCGGTTACTGCGCAACTAATTAGTGGTTGTAAACATTATTATTCTTCTTTTCTTATTTTGAAGCTCCAAATAAAACTGGCAACATCGTCAACATTTATTCTACGGGGAGTCTCGATTGAGGTTGATTCGCACCATTCAAGAATAGCTCCAGGGACCTTCCCCAGAAAATCAGGGAGGGAGAATCGCCGACACTTTGATCGCTTCTACGAAGCCGGAGAATCGGCACCCAGGGTTTTTAGAGAATTCAAGGCCAGTGCTGTCAGATGCACGCTCTAGGGCAAAACCAATGGAACACGAAAATTGATTTGACCCGGACCGGACTGTTTGTTTTTATTGACATTTGATAACAATAATAAAAGATTTGAATATTTTGTCTTGTAGAGTGTACATTTTATTTAACTAGGTGTGGTTTGTCATTTGGTTGTAAACATATTTATAATAATGTATTTATTGAAAATGAAAATTAACAATGAAATTTTCTCCCTCGACTTTGCAAATGATTACGAAACTCACTATCTGCCATTATTGTTTTGCACTACCCTAACCCTTGATCAAATAGCTAGTGCCAAATTATTGCCCTCGGTTCGCCCTTAGCTCGCTCGGAGTTTGTGTGACACATGAATGGAACACAAAAAAATGAAAAAAGTTCAACGAATGGAACACAAAACTGGTGCGAGTTCTGCCCCAGTGCGACGAATGGAAAACGCTATAAGAGATTTTTATTATTTATGACGTACCATAAATATACTTATGCCTAAAGGCATACCGATCGGCTGGTTCCAAGTGGTTCCTAACCTCTATTTTTGATGTTAGGGACCGCGATGAGTGGTCCCTAATTGAAGTTAATATTAATTTTTGAAAATCGCTGAACGTATGCCATCAGCGGCGGCCTTAGGGGGTGGCGAACAGGGCAATGGCCCGAGGCCTCGCTCAACAAACCAAGCGAATTTTAAAAAATATAGATTTTTTTAACTATATTTTTTTTATTTAAAACTTTTGATGCTTAATTACTTATTAAGGTTATAACATAACGGTAAATTAAAATTAAGTTAGTTAACTAATTCATTCATTCAAAACATAATTGAAAAATTCATTATGTAGTACTTGAATATCGCGCCTGGAAACACTTGAAGATCGGTTTTTTAATCGCATAGCACTTGAGTCAGCTCGGCAGTCAGGACAAATGATCTGCTCCTCTATCGCTTGGGGAATCCCTGTGTTTTATTTCGTTCGTCAACTCTTGTCACCTTGGAATTATTTTGCTTGCAGTATGAGTTACAAAATTAATACTGTACCGTAAAATAAATATTTTTATATTTTATCTTTCATTTTATGGAATGTTATTTATTATTTCTAACAACCTACCTAAAAGAAGGAAATAAAAAAAATGTTCTGAAAGGGGATTTTAATCCCAAACAAACATTTGAGGGTTCCAAACTAAGTGAAGTAAAAAAAGGAAAAAAAAAAAACAAATAAAACCGTACTGTATAATACACAGGCAATTTGTCAATAAAATACCTTATGCTGCAAACATTAAAGATGTGGGCGTGGACAACTGTTTAACTGATTTCAAATTTATTATTATTTAAACCGTGATTGGTTATACACAATAAATAGGCCATCCTTAAAATTAATTCAATGCAAGCGATTTGAGTTTGAAAATGTATATGCTATTCTGAAGCTGATAGTACATATCTTCCAATTTTATTGAATATTACGTTTTTATAGTATTTGTTCAGAATGAATAAAACCTAACTGGTTAATTCTTCTGTATTTAAAGAATGGAGATATCAATTGTATTAGATTGACTTTTTATTTCATATAAAATTAGACATTAACATCAAAAATTGACATTTTTCTTTATATAGCAACGTAAACAAAAAAAATAATAAGTATGTAGACTAACTAAACGCTCGGCTATTCTCTTCATTTTCAACATTCTCCCACCTTGAGGCTCTTGACAAAGACTCAATTTAAGGGTTGAAACCTTTCAGGAGCTTTAATAGGTCTACCATAACAACTAAATCTAGCCTTAGAAGTGTGTTCAAAATTCTTGTCTTTTGTTCTTTCATCATTTTCTTCTACATTATCTTTTCTAATTCTTCTCTGCTCTAAGTTTTTTCTAAAATCATTTATTTCTACATCCGAATGGACTTCTAATGGATACAATTTTTTAACAGGTCTGGTCACAAAACCTGAAGATGTTTTTAAACGAGCAACTCTAATATTGCCATCTTTTCCAGCAAAAATTTCAGTAACCCTTGCTAAAGGCCAATCCACTCGTTTAATGCCTTCATTGCTAATCAGTACAACATCTCCAATATTAATATCTTTGGGAAGACATCTTTTGTTTTTGAGAACCAATGGACTAGTTTAGTAGGATCATATTAATCAAAATGATAGCAATATATATTTAGGATAAGATACCTACTTACTTATATTGGTATTCATTTTGCAATTAATTTTTCTCATTTCGTAAAATTTAGCAATAAATAATTAGTAAGTTTTAAACGTAGCGCCAACTAATAACCAATAATGAAGTGTGTTTAAAAGTCAACGTTGTCACAGTTTAGCTACGTTCGTTTCAAGTATTCTCAAAGAACTGGCGGCACAAAACACCGTGTTCTGTGACTAACTGATTGTACCAGTTGACAAGATATATGACAGGAGAGAAAATCGTGTTTATCTGTAATAAACAAACAAGACCCCTATTCTTGACGGTGATAGAATAGAACAGCCAATAGAAAGTGGGCGTGGTTCTATTGAAAATGCCAAAACCGTATTCTTGAAATTCATTCTCTCACTGTACCGATAGAAGGGTTGCTCCCTGAGAGAACAATTACTTCTATTGGTTATTTTTGAAGGAACCGCTGTAACACCAAGAGAAGGTGTTAGGGATTTTTATTTTCGAACCAAAAATAGTATAGAAGTAATTTCTTTCATAAACCAAACACAACCAAACAACAAATTAAACTAACGAAAATGACAGAATATTTTGTTTAGTGTTTTACTCCTTATTTGATAAAGTGTCAATCAGAGAACAAAAATATCGATATGTTTATCTCTTTTTAACGACAACAAATAAGAGAGAGAGATAAGTTTCTCGGTTAATATTAAAGCATATCGACAACATCGCAAATTTTCTACCAATCTTATTGAAACACGTCACTTACCACTTATGACGTATGTAACCATTAAATTTAAATTTCAAAAGCCGATTATGGCTAGAGGATTAATTTTATAAAAATTTTATTTGTACAGTTGAACCACTAAAAACCTATTTTATAAGATGCAAATATAAAAAAAAATCACTAAACTAGTCTATTGACCCAAATATTCTCTACGGAATCTTGCTTTAAAATCCGTTTTCAACTTAACCCGATATTTTAGATGTTTGTTTAAACTTTGTTTATCTATGTTATCAATATCTGGAATGACTATTTCTTTTATTTCTTGTAAAAACATCAGAGGAGTTAATGGTACCAAATCTTTAGCATCATCAGAGATGTAGGTGAGAGGTCTGGAATTCATAACTGCCTCACATTCATATAAAATTGTGCATAGCTCATCAAACGACAACGAAGTAGTACCCAGAGTTCTGCGTAAAAGTTGTTTTAACAATCGAATTAAGCGTTCCCACCAACCGCCCCACCAGGCTGCAGTTGGCGGTGAAAATAACCACCTAATTCTTTTTATAGTACTATATTCTAAAATTTTGTTAAAATCAATTCGTTTAAAAGCATTTTCGGTTCCTACAAAATTCGTTCCATTGTCACTATATACAACACTAGGTCGTCCTCTCCTGCTAACAAATTTCCTAAAAGCCTGCAAAAAACCGTCCGTAGATAAATTTAAAACCAATTCTAGATGCACCGCTCTATAAACGGCACAAGTAAAAATACATATCCAAACTTTCTCCATACTCTTAATAAATAAAGGTCCAGCCATATCAATACCAATAATTTCGAAAACAGCTATGTCTTTCACACGATTTTCAGGCAAGCACACAGGAACAGTATCAAAGCTTTTGGATTCATACCTTTGACATCTTACACATTTTGAAATGACAGTTTTAATTGTCCTTCTACCCTTTAAAATCCAAAAATGTTCTCGCATTTGACTGAGTAGAGCCTGAACGCCAATATGACAGTTGTCAACATGACTTTTGTAAATTAACCTGAAAACTACAGGATGACGGGAAGGAAGAATGACTGGGTGTCTAAAATCATAGGTATAATTTCGCTCAGAAATTTTAGTTTTAAGACGAAGTATTCCATCTTTGTCTTTAAAAGGAATTAAAGAAGAAAGACTTTTATCATCAACACCAAAAGCTTCTTGTTGAATTAACTTTAATACCATAATTTCAGCATTTTTTGTTTCATCTAACATAAGAGATCCAACTGTAATATTTTCTTTACGACGACAATTATTAATAAACCTATAAATCCAACCTATTAAATTTATAATTTGTTGATACTTCGAAAAATATCTATAGTACCAAGAAAAGTCGCGTTGAAGATTTATACAGGAAGTAGTAAAACGATTGATCTTTTCTTCATTAACTGTTGATTCGTCAACAACATAGACTTCATTTGGCCAAAACTGCTTTTCCTGTCTTAACCAAAAAGGACCCTCCCACCATCGAGACTGCAACAACTGTTTAGAAGAACAACCTCTGGAAGGCAAATCAGCAGGATTTAATTGACCCGGTATAAAATACCAATCCTCTTTCCTAGTTAAAGACTGAATCTCTTTCACCCTATTCCCTACAAAAGGTTTCCATTGATCCTCACACTGAATCCAAGCCAGCACTGTACTCGAGTCTGACCAACAATAAACAGGACATTCAAACTCAAGAGTAGATAATACTGAAGACAAAAGTCTGGAACCGATGGTAGCTGCTAATAACTCCAGTCGTGGAATGGTTATCTTCTTCCGAAATGGAGCTAATCTACTTTTAGCTTGAATAAGCTGAATAGCACAAGAACCATTCTTATCTTCAGTTCTCAAAAAAACTGCTGCGGCATAAGAAAGTTGGCTGGCATCTGTAAAAAGATGAATACTTTTTGAATTTATTTCTAACTTGGAAGATAATGGATATGAAAGATATCTAGGAATTTTTAAATTAACAAGAAGACTAAGATTTTGAACCCAATCGACAAATGAATTTTTAACATCAAGAGGTACTTCAGAGTCCCAACCTATCTTAAGAGACCACATCTTTTGAAGTAAAATTTTTATTGACAAAATAATAGGACATAAAAAACCAAGTGGATCAAAAACTTTGTTTGCAAAAGATAAAATGGTTCGTTTCGTAATTGTCTTCAAATCAGCCGTCTCAAACCAATCAAAACAAATTTCTAGGGTATCCTCTAAACGATTCCATTTCAACCCCAAAAGCTTGGACACGAACGTGTCAGGCATTTCATTATTTAATACAGTATACTCCCACAGACGTAAATCAAATTTAGCTTCACCCATAACCCTAGTTGTCTGATCAATAAATTCTATCAACTCTTCTTCAGAATCTACACTTGACACACAATTGTCTACATAAAAACTCCTACGGAGCTTATCAATAATGGAAGAAGAATATTGAGAATTACCGTCAAGACAATCAGCCAAAATGCGACTCAAATGCAACTCTATAACGGCATTAAGATGAAAAGGGCTACAGGTAACTCCAAAAACAACTCTTGCGTGTCTAAAATAAATAAGATTATGATCTTTATCATACCATAAAAAACGCAGGAAATCTCGATCACTCTGTAAAATGCCAATTTGAAGAAAAGCTTTTCGAATATCAGCTATTACTCCAATTCTGAAAATTCTAAATTTTATTAAAGAAGAAGGTATCAATTCTAAAAGGTTTATACCAGTTTCCAAACATTGATTAATAGAAGGAAAACCCTTTTCTCGTGCTGAAGCATCAAAAACTGGCCTAAGTTTAGTTGTAGCGCTATCCACTTTTACCACATGTCGATGAGGTAGATAATGGACATTTTCCTTCATTTCTTCTCCTCTGGGTACTAATTCGATGTTGCCTTCAGATAGCCATTCAGATAAAACTTTATTGTACTCATCATAATATCCGTCGTTCTTTAGCTTTACCATTAAATTATCTAGACGTCGCTTCGATAAATAAAAATTGCTGGGAATTGGAGAATGACCTTCTATCCAAGGTAAAGCAACTTCGTATCTTCCGTCATTAAGTTTGACTGTTTCATGAAAATGTTGCATTACGGCCCTCTCTAATTCTTCTTTGGATTGCTTGTCACCAGGATCAGATATTCCAAGAATATCAAGGTTCCATAAGTGCGATATCTGGTCATTTTTACATAGGAGCGATGTTATCATATTTAAACTTGAAGTGACAGTATCTAAAAGAGTATTAGAAATCTTTCCTAGGAGAGTCCACCCTAGTTTGGTCTCCATAGCCACCAAACCACTAGGTAAATTGTGTTTTTTACCAGTAAAAAGTTTACCTGCTATATCAGCACCTATTAAAACATCAATTGGAGCATCCTTGATATCAAATATTTGTATTCCTAAATCTGCTAGTTCATCCATCCAAGAACCTCTAGGGATAGAGTTAATATTAGAACATATTATGGGCTGGTCTAAAACTTGGAAGTTACATGCATATCTTTTATCTAAACTATCTAACTCGATTTTATAAACATTATGGGTCACAACTTCAGACTGACCGCCAAAAAGTGCATGTATTAAAGTTTCTCGTCCAAGTGGCTGCAATTTCATTTCAGAAGCAAGGAATTTATTAATATATGAACGCTGAGAACCTGTGTCTATTATGCATCTTACGTTTCTTGAATGAGTACCATTGTGTAACTTAACCATAATAGTTTGTAAAAATATATGATGATGCGTATTATTTGATAGAGATTCTACATTTTCTGGAATTTTCATACTATTAACCGCACTTTCTTCCTTAGCAGATGCTTCCGGACACATTAGAGTAGCATGGCTCTTCTTACAATGCGAACAGTGCAATCTGACTCGACATCTTCGTGCTATGTGACCATATTTTAAACAGAGATGACAACACCCAGTAGTGGACAAAATCTTTTTCTTTTCTGCCAAATTCATTTGATTAATTTCAGTACAATCTTCATTCTTATGGTTGCCCTTGCAAAAAACACATTTAAAATTTTTCTGGTAATTGATTAGTTCAGCCGCAGTAGGAACAGAAATACGTTGGCTCATTTCAGATTTCTTACTTTTCATGTCAAAACAAGATGTAGCAAGTCTAATTTTTTCCTCACCTTCAACTTCTTTTTTTAAGAAAAACATAAGTTTGTTTAATCTCAAGTCTGTAGATTTTGAACTTCTTGATGGAGATGAATCAAACTCTTCATTGTTCTGGCTTCTTTGCCACACCCTCAAGAGATCTTCGGGAAGACATGACTCAACTAATGGGAATAACATCGCGGCATATTTATCAGAAGTTACTCCTAATGTCTCCAAAGACTGAAGTTGACATTCAAGACAATCATAAAGTGTGGAAAGATTAGTTTTAGCTCTTAAATTATTAAGAACCAGTTTTAACAATTCACGAACGTAAAATTCAATCAAGAGTTCATCATTTCCAAATCTTGTTTTTAAATTACTAATTACTTTACTATAATTTTCTGCACTGGGCGGATAGCTTTCAATTAATTGGCGAGCTCGGGATTTCGGTATTGTGGCTTGAAGCAAGTATTGAAATTTGTCTTCATTTTGAATGTTTTCATCTTCGTGAATCCTCTTGAACTGACTCCAAAATGGAATCCACCCTTTCAAATCTCCGCCATATTTTGTAAATTCTATACGTGGGAGTTTTAAGTTAGATTTATTGGTACTGGAATGATTTGAATGACTACCGCAAATGCTTTCTGCAGAATTTTTAGTACATAGTTCTTCAAATTGAAACTTAAGTTGATTATATTTAGAATTTAGATCATCAGATTTACGTATTTCATCTACTATATCATTTTCGACTGTTTCGGGTTTATCTAGCAAAAAATCAATCAGCTGCTTACTGAGGAGGTTGATTTCTTCGATTTTGTTATCCAACACACAAATACAACCTTTAATAGAGGTGATATCAGGTACAGTTAATTTCAAATCACCAACTATATCTTCGTAAGACTTAATAAAAGCCTTTCGTTGTATATCTAAAAGGCGATTAATTTTCTCCATGTCGTAAAAGAACTGGAACGTCCTGTCACGGTCGCCACAAATGTTCAGAATGAATAAAACCTGACTGGTTAATTCTTCTGTATTTAAAAAATGGAGATATCAATTGTATTAGACTGACATTTTATTTCATATAAAATTAGACATTAAATCAAAATTTGACATTTTTCTTTATATAGCAAAGTAAACAAAAAAAATTATAAGTATGTAGACTAACTAAACGCTCGGCTATTCTCTTCATTTTCAACAGTATTTAAAGTATTTGGAGTGAGTTGGAAAAGTCTAAATTATAGTATTTGAAACATTGAGTAAACTGAAAAAGTGTAAAAACTGTGTGATACTTATCATTTCTGACTGTTTATGCGAAACAAAACAAGATTTACAAAATGAGTTCGCGTGATCGTGATGCCGTTAGAAAATTTGAGTCAGGTAGTTCAAAAAGGAAACGAGCTATCAAAAGAAAGCAGGTAAAAGAAAATCTACGTGGATCTTTATATAGATATATAAAAAGTGATGATCAAGAAGCCTCTACAAAACACTTATTGACTGAAAGTGACTCTAATCCTGATCCAGCTGAAAACATTCCTCCCACATCATCATGGGTGCCGCCGCCGTCATTAAGCAAAAACAGTATAACTTTAGTATTTCTCCTCAAACATGTCAAATACCTAAACCAAACAACCAGACCTACTTTCGCATTACATACTTTTCACGAAGGACAAAGGGCCTCGCAAAGACCTGCCGCCCTGAGCCTCGCAATGGGAAAGGCCGCCTCTGTATGCCATTATGTATATTATTAAATAATTAAAAAATAAAATCCCCTGCAAAAGGGCATACGGTTTTAGTGGTTCCATACCAAAATTATCAGCTGAAATATCTATTACTCCGAACGAGCATCTCTAGTGTGTATGTGAAGTGATTGTGTATAAATATGTAGATACGCACCAAACAGCTGATTAACCGGCAGTAAGACGCTGTACATGAAATACGAAAACGACCGTTTGTGTTCATACTGTTTCTAACATGGATGAAGACGCTAGCCCGTAACTCGTCCTTTTCATTATAAAGGATTCATATTCGCATAAGTAAAAACTCATTCCAAATTTTTTTCAGTCTTGATTTAAAAAGTTTTCTTTTGTCACAAGCTGATCTGGAACTAAAAGATTTTTTTTTGAACGTGAATGAATTCCTTATGGGGTCATATTTAAGATTATTTTTGACCCTGAGTGTAGGGATATGAAATCAATAATCATCGCCAAATAATATTCGAATTTTTGGGGTAACGAACCATTAAAACCGTATGCCGTATTTAATTTTTCGATTATTTAATGATACACATAATGGCATACGGTCAACGATAGTCGAAAATTAATATTAAACTTCAATTTTAATTTTTGATAGTTAGGAACCACGGTAATCGTATGCCCTTTCATTATTCATTAGATTTTAGTATTGTCTAATGATAAACTCAATGGCATACGGTCAGTGATTATAGAAAAATCATTTCAAATTTTTACAACTTTCAAATACATTTCTGAGGTGACACATTTCTATGATAACCGTATGCCTTTTTGCAAGTGGGCATTTTATAATGCAAACTTCAATTTTAAGTAGATTTTTTACGGTTAAGAGTCATAAAATAGAATAAAAAAATTTCGACATTTAGAGATTAGGAACCACTTGGAACCAGCGGTCTTAGAAGCATACATCCCTTAGGGACTACCCTACACGTATGCCGACCCTTTTCCGCTGGATTATTTTTTCGTTAACTTTCTTCTCATTACCTCGGCATACGGTTAACTTTTGTTAAAATTTATCATAATTTTGTTTCAACATTTTCCAGAATTTTGCAACTATAGAACCAGGATGCAAGTTTCATATCAAATTTAACATAATTGGCACATATATTCTAGTCGAATCTTCAAAGGGCATACGGTCAAGGTCCGTTCAATTTTTTTTATACCATGGGCTGACGGTCTAAATAGCTTTTAATGATATTGCTATAAATTATTTTCGTATTTTTGCTTTAATAATTATTATAGATAGTTTTTTTAAAAACTTTTTTGTTATACCTAATTAAGAACTTTTTCGGAATAATTTATATGATGTGCTTGTGCAATGTTAGTTTTATAAGTAGCAGCTGATTGATCCTTATATAAGTTTTAATCCGTGATTACTTTTACATTTACTTGAGTAAATAAAGACAGTTTTTTGCGATTTTACATTATTGTTTTTTAATTTCGGACTGAGACGTTTTAAACATAAGTTATAATAGTTTTACACACAGAACACTAATGTGTTTTATAGTGTTCTGTGGGTTACAAATCACAAAACTTGCTGATTTAAGAAAGCCGATTTTCTAACACTTTCCCGGTGATTTGAATGTAGGCACAACAAGTTACTAAGAATAATAAACGTTTGAACTAAACTTCTAGGTTTAATAAAAAAATTAGCTTAAATATAAATAAAAAAATACATTAGCTTAAAATATAATGACAGTTCTTTATTATTATAAGTAAGATGGACTTCCACAGAGTACGAGTATCCTTAGAATTTTTAGTCATGTTAAACACACACAAAAATGTTCACTTATATCACAAGAGCTTAAATTATTTCCGGAAATTTTTTTAATGGTACGAAAATTTTGAAAATTATCCCGAGCCGCGAAGCGACGAGGGATAATTATCTTAAAATATTCGTGCCCGATATGGAGATGATTTCATAATTCCCAAACAAATTCTGATAGCTTTATATTGATACTTATAATTAATTATGCCTAGAATGAGTAAATTTAAACCAGAAGTTGACCCGTAAAGCGTGCAACCATGAGCGAGCGTATGTAAGCGCTTTAAAAGATCAGCGAAATATGTTTGCATCCGTTTCCCATTCTGTTTTAGTAACTGTACGAAGAAGATTCAAACATTTCTCACATTTTTCTTTTATATGAATAATAAATAATGTCGAGGATAATCACCAAATACTTAATTAAGATCATTCACTATAGGAAAGAAGGTACTGTTGTAATGATGTCTTACAGATGAAACTTATGTCTTGTGAAGCACAAAATCGCCGATTTGTCAGTTAAAAGACTAAAGCCAAGATTATTTAACCATCCTTTAACTACGTATACTAAATTTTTTAGCCAAAGAGTGGTGCAATAGAGTGGGACTCAAAATCAATCTCACCAAGACCAATTGCTTTCACCAGCAAAAGGAAACTAAATCTAGGAAACCTCCAGCTAGAAGGGACAACAATAGAATGGAAAACAGAGGTAAAATACCTAGGCTTAACACTAGACAATAAACTACTCTGGAACCAACATGAAAAAGAAGTAATAAGGAAGGCCACAAAAGCCTTGATGATATACAAATCCTTTGCAGAGAGGAGTTGGAGATGTAAACCAAAAATACTGCTTTGGATCTACACAGCTATTATAGTACGGCCAATAATCATCTATGGAGCCGCTGTCTGGGGAGAAAGAGCTAATCCGAGAACAACGAGAGAAAAACTTTCAAAACTTCAAAGATAAACATGTGTGTGTATCACAGGAGCAATGAGAACATGCCCAACGACGGCACTGGAAGCAATACTAAACCTTACACCTCTACATCTTCATGTAGGAAATGTAAGAAGGACATTCCAAAGGATGGTCAGTGAAGGAAATGTAAGGCATATGCCTAAATCACTTCAACATAATCCAAACTGGGAACTACCCCAGGACAGAATGTCAAAAAACCTTAACTTCACAAGAAATTTCACGGTAATGTTAAGCAAAAAAAGTCAATGAGATCCAACAGTAATATCACAGATAAGCATATGGTATACTGATGGCTCCAAAAGGCACAGGGATAGGGATTTACGGACCTAGAACAAAGTACCTCCAGAGTTTAGGCTTACATCCTACCACTTTCCAAGCAGAAATATACGCCATTAGAAAATGTGAGCAATTCAACATTGAAAAGAAATACTGCAAACATACAACAGAACATAACTATTATGCCTGACAGTCAAGTAGCAATTAAAGCACCTTAACTCCAGCGTTATAACATCTAAATTAGTCTTGGAGTGTCTAGAAAGACTGAACGAACTGGGCATGAATAACACAGTTACACTTCTATGCCTCCCTGGACACTCGGGAACAGAAGGAAATTAAATGGCAGATACGCTTGCCAGAAGGGCAGCCAAGTATGTCACTAATGGAACCTGAACCATCCTGTGGCATAGCCTACAGTTCCATCCCCAATGAACTCAGTGCATTGAGAATATGGAAAAGATCGAACATTGGGAGAACCTACCAGGGATACGGCAGGCAAAAGCCTTGCTAGGTAGTTACAACCCCAAAAAGTCCAGATAATATCTTGGGCTAAGCATAATCTAAGAATTCTTACAGGTATCTTAACGGGACACTGTAAACTAAGAGGACACCTACATAGACTGGGGATTGAGGAAAAGGCAGAATGCAGGTATTGTGAAATGGAGGAGGAAAACTCAATACACATACAGCTTGTCCTGCCCTAGGAAATACAAGAGCTCTACAACTTGGAGCGTACGAAATAGAAGAGGATGCCTAACCTAAATTGATGCCGATCGACATCCTAACCTTCATAAAGAAGATAGGAATAGAGGCGGTGCTTTAAATACGGGAAAACCCTCCGTCTAAGCAAGTAAGGGGGTACAAGTTTTATGGGTGATAAACAATAACAAATATCATCTCTATATTGTATTTCTCTTAGGTCTTCATCCATAATCTCATGCTAAAATCTTCTTAAAATCCAGCCTTGAGGTAAATAGTTATTTACTATTCTAGGACCACGTAACACATTATATAAATATATCGCGTATAAAAATGTTCCGCCTACCTTACCGGAAAACCAATGGTATTTTCTGTCCTCGTTACACTCGGGCAGCAAATACAGCAGCGGGGTGCTAAAGCCTACTTCCCGTCCTTGTGACACAATATACTATTACGAACAGTTACAAAATACCAGCTCATACTTTCCTATTAATACCCCCTATAGAAAATAAAATGCTCTAGTGCTTTTCTCGTTTATGAAAAAACTGCAAAAAGTACGTTGTTTCCGTTAAAAATGTTTATAACAATTTAATTAATTCAATTTGCGTGTCCAAATTAACAATTTTACTACGTAATGACTTATATAATGGTTCCATCCTTTTTCTACTACAATGTTTGCTAAAAATCACTATACTAACATGCACTACAAATGAATAATAATTTATTATTAAAAATACTGAATGCCGACATTTAAAAAATGTTAAATTTTTTTTCAGTGTGACACCGATAACAATGGTTTCGTTAGTGTTCACGAACTAAAGCTGTTCCTAGAAAACCAAGAAAACGTAGACATTCCCGAAGACGTTCTAGATAGTATTTATGCAAAATTCGATAAAAATAAGGATAGACAATTGGATTTCGAAGAATTTCTAGAAATGATTAATAATAAGACGTTTAAGGAGACTTTTTATGAAGTCGCAAATAGGTAGGTTATGTTTTTCTACCCCCTCCATTTTTATATATTTGGCAGCAGGTAGGTAATGGATCATTTAAAATAAACGTGTATTCTAAATTAATGGCAGCCATTTTTGTTAGAAATTTTAAAAAATAATGAGATATGTAACGTTTACTCTGAATGCATTGAATTGTCCAAAAGCCAAAATCAGAGAATTTTCTTTACAAATTCTCTGCAAAATCGAATTAAAAATGACATATTTAGTAAATTTATTGTTCAACAGTTTTTGGGTTGGTAATGAATCTAGTTATGTCATGGAATCAACAACCACTTATTTTAATTATTAGCTGTTATTCAGTATTGTAAATCATTATAAGAATGTAACTATATTAATGTACATAGTTTTAACAGAAACATAATAAAATAATTTAAATTTACTAATGCTGGAAAAATAGTATCTAGATGGTTTTTGGAATGAATGGCAAATTTATCTTAAATGTAACAATGTTCATGATTTCAAAATCACGTGCCAATTTTTCTCTTCCAGATTTTTTAAATTCGTGGTGATGCCAAATGGTCGAAGAAATCGTATACGAATTCAAAGAACTATTACAGTAACTGGAGAGTATGAAAAGAATCTTAAATGCGGTAGAAATGTTTTTGGTATGGCTATAATATCGCTACTTCAACTGATCTTCTTTTATGTAAATGCCTCTTACCAAAAAGATGCCGATGTTGCCGGTCCATTGATGGAAGCCTTAAGCTACAATCCATGCAAGAAAACACAAATTTATCGATATTTTACGTATATGCTAATGCATGCTGAGTGAGTATTTTATCGATTTTCTTATATCTTTTAAAAAATTTCTAATAGTTAATAAACTAATGTTTAATGAATGAAACTGCCAAATAATTATTTATAATTTTCGAAATATTCGCATTGCACGAATTGGCAACAGCGCACCAATAGCGAAGGTTGAAGAGGACATCCTACACATTTGTGCATAGTTTTCTTTGCTTACGTTTTAAGAGCTGTATTTTGATTAATATATTTTTTGGATTTTATCCACAATAAAATATCAATCAGGGCCGGTTGATCAATTTTAGATTTTATCCGCTAGTTAAGTATTCATCAGATAATAATAACCTTCAGATCAAGTTTGATTTTTCTTCTTATTTTTATCCTCTAGTTAATTAACTGTCAGGTAAGGAATGTTGGCAATAGTGGTGAATATATACAGTTATTGGCAAATGTATGGAACCAAGTAAATAACTCTGGAAAGGTTAAAGATATCAGATTGAAATTTGGAAGGTAAGTATTACAGTAAATTGTCTATTTGTTTTTAATTTTCTCAACAATTTTGAATTTCCGGTTTAACCGGAAATGATTTTAAATTTTTTAATGAAACACCCTGTATATTATTTTGGTTTCGAATAAAGCATTTTATTACGATTCCAAAAATATAGGGTTCGATATTTTTTATTTCAATACCTACCGAGATATTAACACAAAAGTATCTAAAGAAAGGAAAAAGCTAATATCTAGTAGTCCATGAAAATCTTTGTAGCATTGACATTAGTTGTCAAAATAAGTAAGTAGTAAATTTTACCAAAAAATGGCCGAATTAAATGAAAGAGAAAGAATAGAAGTATTAATGATGACGTTCGGTAGTGACAAAAACTGTGCAAAGGTATAACGCAAATGGAACAGTAAGTAATTTATCAAAAAGTGGCCGGTTAAAAACTGCAACAAATGAAAATGTAGCTCAAAATATTGCTATATATTTAGAAGAGAATCCTCATTTATCCACTACTGAACTCACCAATACGTACGAAATTAACCGTCGTTCCCCAGCAAACACAAAAACATATTGGATATATATATATATATATATGTTATGTAATTTTTGAAATATAAAAGTCACAGTTATATAAAACTGAAGTCACAACTAGATAATATTTATGTATTGAATACTGACAAAGGCCGGCACAGCTAGAGAACAATAGTGATATAATATGTACGTATTTATATTACATATTTATTATGTATATTATGTTACATCTCAAATATGTCCAAATTGTTAGAAGTAGTGTTTATAGTTTAGGTTTTAGATTCAAGGGTATCTAAAATATTGTAAATATATATGTTGTCAATTCTGATTAATAAAACGTCGCATCTTTGTATGACACTTATTTAACTTCTTTGCTGAGTATTCATCAGGTTATGGGCTTTTGAGTGTAAAGAAGTAGTAAGTTAAAAAGAAATAGCTTTGAGGTGAAGCTGAAATGGAAAGTGAGCAATCTAATTATGTTAAAGCTTTCGATGGAAGCGGATATGCAAACTGGGAATTTCGTATTCGATTGCTTTTAGAAAAACATGAGCTGTTAGATGTCTTGTCCATTGATCCTCCAGTAGGAGCTTCACAGTTAGCACAGTTCAAAAAGAAAGATGTCAAAGCAAGAAACATCATTGTGCAGTGTCTATCAAATAACATGCTGGAAATGGTGAAAGGTAATTCAACCGCAAAAGAAATGATAAATACTTTGAGTACGATGTATAAGAAAACTGGAATCGTATGTCAAGTGCAACTTCAAAGAAAATTAAGAGCAATGCAATATAACAACAGTAAGCCTCTTAAAGATTTTCTGATCGATTATGAAAAAACGGTCTCGGAGCTGAAAGCTGCAGGTGGTAAAATGGAAAATGGTGAGATTATTACACAGCTTTTATCAGCTATGCCAGAAAGTTATCAGGCGGTAGTGACTGCATTAGATATCTTGTTTTGCCAAGATGAAAGCAAATTTTCATTAGACTACGTAAAAAGTAAATTTCTCTTGGAAGAAGAAAGACAAAAACAGAAGAGACAGTCACAAACAGAAGTAGAAGAGTCACAATCACATGCTTTTACTGGATGGAAATCAAGAAAGACGTATCCTAAAAGAAATGGTTTTCCTAGCGAAAATTATATATTTAAAGGGAAATGTTTTTATTGTGGCAGTAGAGGACACAAACGTAATCAGTGCCCACGAAGAAAAGAAAAAATGAATTTAGCAGACAATATTCAGAATCACGTAGAAGAAAAAAAAGATGAAGTAACCTTTATGGTGCAAGAAAATGAAGAAGAGGAAATTGTTGATAACCGATGTCAAAGTGAAAGTTCATTTTTTGCTAACAATAATAATGAAATAATCTTCGTGATAGATAGTGGTGCAACTTGCCACATGATAAATTCGTTGTATGGAAAGTATCTAGTTAACGTACAAGAAACAGATCTTCAAATTAATGTTGCAAAAGCAGGAGAAACCGTGAAAGCAAAACGCCAAGGAGACTTACTACCTTACATTGGACATACTTGAAGACAGTTTTAAGATATCTCAAACATTCTAAAAATTTTGGTCTAAAATACACAAAGTCAACTAAAAATTCAAAAGGTATACTTACTGCTTATGTTGATGCAGATTTTGCTAATAGTGAAGATAGAAAGAGTATTAGTGGTTTTGTCATTAAAGTGTATGATAAAGTTGTATTTTGGAAAACTAAAAAGCAAAGCACTGTATCACTTTCGAGTGCAGAATCTGAATACATTGCTTTGTCACACTGCGTAACAGAGTGTTTATTTATTGCTCAGCTGATACAAGACATTTTAAACATAGACGTTTTTCTTATTGATATTTTTGAGGATAATCAGTCATGCATAAAAATGTCTAGTACTCTCGAGACAAAACGCAGCAAACATATAGATGTTAAACATCACTTCATAAAAGGTTTAGTTAGTAAAGGTAAAATAAATTTGATCTATTTGCATTCGACAGAACAAGTTGCGGACATATTCACCAAATCTCTTCCTGTTCCAAAATTTAAGAAATTTAGAAATTTGTTAAGTATTGTTGAATAATAAGTTTATTTATAATTACAGAATTGCGAGGGGGTGTTAGAAGTAGTGTTTATAGTTTAGGTTTTAGATTCAAGGGTATCTAAAATATTGTAAATATATATGTTGTCAATTCTGATTAATAAAAAGTCGCATCTTTGTATGACACTTATTTAACTTCTTTGCTGACTATTCATCACAAATTACTATGTAACATATATGTTTATTTCGGATCTCCGTTTCTGATGATTGTTCACCATAACCACTGTAAAATTGTAAAACTGAGCTAATTATCCATTTCTTTTTCTTCCTTAATGACAAGTCACAGAAGTCTTTCAATTTTTTTTCTTTTCAAAGAATTATTTTGCCTAAAATGTATAATTAAGTTATTTGAATGTAAATCAATTATACTTGAAAATAACTTTAGTGTGATATAGTATACCTTAACAAAGTATAACGACACGCTCGTGAGCGCTCCTGAGAAAACATAAAATAAAAGTGGTAAAAAGTGTATCAAAAATTGTGAAAATTTGTCTGTGAAATGATAAAACTGTAAGTAAGCCACACAATCAATCAAAATTTTTAAAAATAGTAACAGTAAAGTAGAAAGTGCATTTAAGTTGTAGTAGAATATTGGGCTGAATAAATAGTCCGGGTGATGAGATCGAAATCATATCAACAATAGCCGATATGTCCTTATCAAGCGAAAGTATCAAACAAATAACAAAAATTATAGAAGCACAAAATCTAAAACAAACAGAAATAATTAGATCAAGAAATAGGAGACATTAGGAAATTAATAGAAAAGGAGCTGGAGAGAACAACAAATATAGAGAAAGAGATAGATGAAGTAAATAGAAAAGGTAAACATATAGAGCGAGATTTGCGCCTGAATAATATAGTGATTTTCAATAGTGACTTTCGTGGTGGAGATTTAGTAAATCATTCGGTTTACTTAATCAACACAAAACTTGAACTAAACATAACTAAGAACGATATAGACAATATTTTTACTATAGGAAAAGCCCAAAATAATAAACCTATAAAAATTAAATTTGTGTCTAACTTAACCAAACAAACAGTATTGCAGAACTGTAAGAAGCTGAAATGTACTAAAATAACAATATCAGAAGATCTATCACAAGAAGAAAGAGCAGAGAATAAGGTACTGGTAGAACATCTCAAACAAGCAAAAACAAACAATAAGAAAGCACATATATATCGACAAACACTCTTTATAGAAGGAAAAGCCTACTCCTTTCAGGAACTTGGCAGTGCATCAGCGCTAAAAAATAAAGAAAGGAAATCAGAAGAGCGATCAAAGAAAAATCTCTTAGAAGAAACTCACAAACCAAGACAATCACCAAGATTTAATACTTAACTTGTTTAATGTGTCATTAAAACTAAAACAAAGCACTTTTTTAGCTCCAATTTTAAATTTTAATTTTAATCTATACTAAACAAATAAATTGATTTTAGTCTATCATATGTACTATTAAATACGTTTCCATAAAGTAGATTAGTAAGGTTTTTATTATCTTGATAATTTATAATCTACCTGCTGTTTGTGACTGCTTTTTTCAATAATTCAAAAATAAATAATAGAAAGAAATAAGTAACTGTAAATGTTAAGTATATTTTATTCTTTTAAACGTAATTTTTACTGACTTACACATATTTTGGTATTTTATATTTATTTTTGATATTTACTCTGTAATTGTTTATAAGAAATACGTTGCTATGGATGATTTTGTAAGAAATTTTAGGGTAGAAAGAATTAAAAACTACACACTGGAAAATACAAACGAATTAAACCGTATATTAGAAGTAAACAAGTGCAGTAATAGTTTCAACATCATTCATAATAATATAGTTAGCCTCAATAAAAATTTGGATGAATATAAAATTCTCCTAGATACTATAACTAGTGAAGTAGACTGCATAGTATTTTCGGAAACTAGAGAAGTTGAAAATTTGGATTTATTTCACATTCCCGGTTATCACATTGTATATAATCAAAGTAAAATGAATCAGAGCGATGGCATAGTTGTATATATTAAATCTTGCTACAAATATACTCATGAAATAATACCAGTAGGTCCTATATAGTAATCTTATTCAAATAAGAATTGAATTAAATAACCCAAACGGCATTACCATCCTTTTAAGTGCATACTATCAATCTCCATCTCTAAATCCTGAACAATTTTTACAACACTTGCAACAACACTTTAAGTATACTCAAAATAAAAACACCTATCACGTTTTCCTGGGCGACTTAAACATAAACCTTCTAGACGAAAACGATATCACTAATGAATATCTTTGTATACTGAACGAACAAGGTCTTGTGGCGACTTAAACATAAACCTTCTAGACGAAAACGATATCACTAATGAATATCTTTGTATACTGAACGAACAAGGTCTTGTATCAACCATAAACAGCCCAACTAGGGTAAAAGGAAACTCAAAAACATGTTTAGATCATATTTTCATTCAATCAAATATACCCTCTTTTCATGATTATATAATACCGCTAGTAATAAAAACCTCAGTTTCTGACCACTTTACCACAGCTTTACAAATAGTTCATAATTTAAATGTAACAAATAAAAGTCATCAACATTTTAGATCTTATATCAACTTTGAGCAATTAAATAATTACCTGGACCAAGAAAATTGGAACCAAACCTACCAAGCGCAGGATCCTGACTCAGCGGTAAATGAATTTGTTAGTACTCTACTTAATAATATAGAAAGATGCACACAGGAAGTAAAAATATACAGAAAAAAATCAAAATTGACCCCGTGGATAACTAATGGACTTATTAAGTCCATAAATACTAAAAATAAAATGCATAAAAGTCTTTTAAAATACCCTGATAACTTAATTTTAAAAAATCAATATAAGACCTACAGAAACAATCTAACTAAACTAATAAAAACATGCAAATATAGGTACTATCAAAAATTAATAACTAGCAATAAATCAGAATCGAAAGAGCTTTGGAATGTTGTTAACGAGTATAATAAAACAAAGAAAACCTTTGATATTGACGGCATGAAGGCCGGGTTAGGCAATATTTTAACTAAAAAAGAAGATATTGCTAATCACATTATATAATAATATATATATAATTTTGTTTTTCTATTTATTTAGCAGAATTTACATCATGAATACATAATCAATTAGATATATCTAATATATAAAATATTTTATAATGTCAATATTGAGAATATATAACAAAGTTTATATAGATTTTGTTACATAAATACTATGTAAAAAATATATAATTGTTTTATATAAAAATCTTTCTTTCTCTGTTATATTTTTATGTAGCATATACTATGGAGTTTGCTGGATCAGTAGGAAGGATACTAAGGCGAGAAAAATATCATCCATACAAAATTCGCCTTGTTCAAGAACTCAATGAAGATGATTTCGACAGACGTCTAGAATTTTGTGAGACGATTATGGATATTTGCAATCTTGATAATAATTTTGCCAGGAATGTGGTGTTTTCAGACGAGGCTACATTTTGTTTAAATGGTCCGGTTAATCGACGTAACTGCCGCCACTGATCGCAAACTAATCCGCATTGGGTACGAGAGGTTCATACGCAACATCCCCAAAAATTGAACGTTTATGGGCGGGTATTTACAATAACAGAATTGTGGGACCTTTCTTTATTCAAGAAACTTTAAACGGAGAAAGGTATTTACAGCTTTTAGACACTCAAGGGATTCCGGCGCTGGAAGTAAATGGGCAATTGCCAAATAATATCTGGTTTCAGCAGGACGCGGCACCACCTCATTAAGCTCGCAATGTTCGAAATCGTTTAGATATGACATTTCCTAACAGATGGATTGGGAGAAGGGGTACCTACTTATGAATGGCCGAGAAGTCCCGATCTCAATCGACTGGACTTCTTTCTATGGGGTTATCTGAAGTCCAAGGTTTATATTAACAAACCAAACAATTTGCAAGAATTAGCTGAAAGAATAACCCAAGAGATTCAGAAAATTTCACCAGAAGTTATAGCCAATGTCACAAAAGAATTTACAAACCGACTTGCCTATAGACCCATCTCGTTAATGGCACAAATTGAATACTCATGCGCGAACCAACTCCCACTCTCGCAGTTCCCCCCATAAAATTGTAAATACATAAAGACAAGAAAAACACAATAACAATAGACCTATCTCTTTATTGAATACTCATGCGCGAATATTTTTGAATTTTCCCCTTCCACTGCTAAAATATGACTACTTCTTTCCATGGAACACAACGTATTGCTACCCAGGAATACCACTACTTAAATAAAAACAACCCTTGTAGCTTTCAAAAGCTAGATTTATTTGCCGAATAGACCCTGCAACTCAGGCCATAAACCACAAAGAAGAAGTTCCAATTTTCATTTCCTTTATTTTTAATAGTAATAAAAATACTAAGATGGTCCAAAAAAACAAAATACAGATCCACTCAAATAAAATAAACAATAAACTAACCTTTTATGGTCTTATGCATAATAATATACGGATTGATAGGCTTGCCAACACAATTTTATAAGGGACACGAACATTTAGGGGAACTGCGAGAGTGGGAGTTGATTCGCGCATGAGTATTAAATTTGGGGCATTAACGAGATGGGTCTATTAGCAAGCGGCGTACACGAACGAAATAAAAATTAGAACTTCTCCTTTGTGGTTTATGGCCTGGGTTGCCGCGGCTATACGGCAAATAGAAGCTAGCTTTTGACAGCTAAAAGGGTTTTTTTCATTTAAATTTTGGTATTCCTGGGTAGCAATATGTTGTGTTCTATGGAAAGAAGTAGTCATATTTTAGCAGTGGAAGGAGAAAATTCAAAAATATTTGCGCATGTGTATTCAATAAAGAGATAGGTGTATTGTCAAGAAGTAAACGGCGCTCATTTTGAGCATTTAATACATTAAAATTACAGGATACTCCTATTTTATTTCACTATAATTTATTTAGTTTAAGTTAATAATAATATGATTATTTAGTACCTAGACTACTAAATATCATTAGATACTTTTCTGATATTATCTAGGTTGTCATTGAAATAAAAAATATCGAACTCTATATTTTTGTAATCGTAATAAAATGCTTTATTCGAAAATAAAATAATAGACCTAATCATTAAAAAATTTAAAATCGACATCACTTCCACATTTGCCCATCACTGTATAATGGATTTGATTGGTTGTCTTTTTTACATGGTTTTCAGCGACCAATGGAAATTCTATACACAAATAAGAACATTCCATCATTTTTAATCTGTGATTTAGATTTAACCCTTTTTGCAGATCTTGCAGTCGGCTTTTTCGAGTTTTTAGACAATATAGATTTTTTGGATAACTACTTATTGGATAGCTATGAGAAAATAGATATCGTGGAAGTTATTCAGCATGAACATAAGTCTTGTGAAGTAAGGGAAATGACCATGATTTCAATGCAAGGTTTAGGATGTAGAAATAAATTGTCTTGTTAATATTAGATAAGATTGAAGATTAACTCGAATTTCGAACTGATAGGTTATTGAATATATTTCTTAAAGGGCCACTACTTCAAGTGTTAAAACTTCTTTTGATTTGCTTACAAGCATCTTTGGATTTCCAAATTGCACCATCATTTTTTCTTTTCAATAATTTTTTTCTGTTATCCATATATTTCTCTCTTTGTGGTTGTAATATAGGTACCTATATATAAACAAATACAAAGACTACTACAGAAAATGGGTTATGTGACACAAAACAGTTCAAACTATCCTGTAGTTATCTCACTTATCCGGCAGTTGAAACTAATAGATAGCTATTAGATGGTTTAACTGGTGGATAAAATTTAGTCTGATGTCCATAAACCCACCTTTCCAAATTAACTGACAGATAAGTACTATCTGACTTATAGCCTGAGCTGACAGGACTATCCCGCGAAGTTTCTTGTCTCAGTAGGAGACCGTTTGATATTAATCAAAGCATGTAAATAATAAATTTAATAATAATGGAGATATAAAATTTTGTATATGGTATAAAAATGCAATATTAGTATAACCATGAATTGATTTTAAAGTTTTTATTTGTAAATAAAAAAAAAACTAAATGCGCTGTTGTCACTTTTAAAAACAGGAACACGGCGCATTAAAAATCAAATACCTGAGTTTAATTATCAATTTTTTAAAAGAAAATGTGTAAGTTAAGAACAAGAAGAAGAAAAAATTGGTGATAGGGTTATTGTAGTACCTTCTTTTTATCACGGTAATAACTTTATTGATATTCGATAGGAGGAGACTTCCCGATTATTTTATATTATAGATAAAACATTTTTCAAACTTATTCAATTTACATATATGTGTATTTTACAGTGGCATGCATCTATATGGTAACGTTTTAGTACAAGCTTGTGTTGGAATTGCTTTGGAGATGATGCATAGTTGGAGAGTAGTTGTAATATATATAGCTGGAGTTCTTGGAGGAAGCATGGCGCATTCAGTATTAGATAGGCAGTCATCTCTACCTCTTGTTGGAGGAAGTGGGGGTGTTTTTGCTTTCTTTAGTGCTCATATTGCTGAAGTTATTATGGTTAGTTGTTTGGTTTATTGTTATGAAACTATGTATATTAATATGTTTATGTATTTTAGAACTGGAGACAAATGAGTCATCCTGCAGTACGTCTGCTACTTTTCGGAACTATAGTTATGATAAATGTTGTATATGACATATTCACTGAACATGACCCTTTGGATATGGCCAGTTATTGGACTCATGCAGGAGGAGCTACCGTTGGATTGCTTTTTGGAGTAAATATACTTAGAAACCTACAAGTTACTGAAGAAGAAAATATTATTTGGTATATATGTTTGGTAACACAAGTAATGCTATTGGCGATATTCATATTCTTGGATTATAACCTACCAATGGAAATCGACTGCTCAGGGAAATAACCTATTTTTAAATGGATAAAAATATCAGACTGTATTACAATTGTGTAAGACAATTTTTGGCATCAACTGAGATTAATATTTTTTGATGAACTTAGTACCACCAAATACCTCGAAAGTAAAAATCGTAAAGAATTTCAGTTTATAGAAATGTGTATTGGTACGAATTTTGAAATTCATGATATATACAACCAATATAAAATTCATAACTTTTCTTTGGAATGTTATTTAGATAAGAAAATAATTTATTTTTCATAAAAATATATGGCATTACAAAATATGGTTAGTTATGATGTGTAATCTGCAGTCTAATACCATATATACACCATGGGGAATGCACCAAGGGCAATAAATTTCACCATTTTGCTTGATTTTCAAAATGCCTTTAAGTGATTTCCTAAATGTCATAAACTCAAGCCAAGAAGGCTTTGGACAATTTTTTATACCTATCTGTGATATTAATTTAATATTAGAACTATGTATGTACTTAAGTAAAAGTAATTATTACACCATATATTTATTTAATACCTTATAAGTTTTAGTTGATATTGATATATTTTTTGTAATTTTACATTCTTTCAATTCTTTGAAATATCTTGCAAATCAAAATGAAACTAGCGAGAAAAAAGAGATGGAATAAATTGGAAAAACGATGTTAATTATAAAATAATTATTATTTTAATGTTAATATACATTATCATTTCAAAAGTCCATAATTACTCACACTGCCAATGTGATACTGTCAATATTGCCATCTGAATAACAACTACACAAATGTTTTTTTATATTTAATAAAATTCTACAAGAAGTGACTATTTTATTTATAATGTTAAAGTACATAAAATAATGTATACAAAAGGTTACAAAAATATAAAATTTTAGAATCATATAAAAGAGTATACCTATTATTTCATAACCTGAAAATTTCTCGGCAATGAAGTTTTGTTGTCGCGTAAATCGATCTCTTGGAAAGAATACCATTGTCAACGCAGTATTTGCTTTTTTTAGAAAAGCTAAACTTAATTTTTATCCAGTTAAAATTTAATAAAATATTTTTTTAAAGTACAATGAAAAAAAAACAATAAAATCATTAGAAGAATCGACCAATGTTCAAAAAAGTCATCAAAATATTTTTACAAATTAAGAGACCATTTTAGTAATACTAGTAACCTAACCAGAAGAAACGAGATGGGTGTCCGGTAAGAAATTAATGGTGTAATTCTGAGCCTTTCCTATAAGCTACAGAGTCTGTGAGGTATAGGGTTTGTCATGTTAATTTTTACAGATTTTTGTTTACCGGCCTTACAGATGTGCTCAGCATCCCACTCTAAGGGTGACGAGCACCAAATCAGTAAAATATAATACATTAGTAAGAGAAACTTCTGTAGTTAAAACACAAGAAGTATTCAACTACAGAAGTATTTTACTACTGGAGATTTGTTTGGAGAGCTCAAGTACAGGATGCTTCTTTACTTGAAACTTCTGTAGTTTCTGTGTATACTTTGTTAGTTGTGCAGTCCCGCGTAGAACATAACCTCAAAATATAGGAATATTGGAATTTGTATTTGTGATTTTTGCAAACCTCCGTGTTCAAATAGTTTATTTGTAGTGTGCATTTCAACATGGCTCTTGAGGTGAAAAAAAAGAAAGCAAAACATATCTCAGAAGCCGATACGGCTATGTTTATTGTGATAAAAGGTTATGTTGGTGTAATAGTATAAAAAAAAACATGACAACGTTATTATTCAAAAGAAGAGAAGAGCTTGGGATGATATTCACGCTGATTTCAATGCCGAGGCTACAGTCTCAAGAACACTTAACCAGTTGAAGGTATTATGGAAGGAGTGCAAAGCTAAAGCGAAGAAAGCAATGTCTAGGGACAAAAGGGAAAGACTCAAAACTGGCGGTGGAAATAAAGAGTATCAACTGGACAATACCACAAAAACCATTGTTGATATGATTCCCCAATTTTTTGAGAGTGTGTCAGAAATAGAAGATGATAAGGAAGAACAAGATGTGATCACGAGGAAGAAAATTCATAGAAGGAAGATGATTTTGAGTCTCAAGAAAGCGAATATAAAGAAGAGATGTCTACATCAAAAGAGAACAATTGCAACACATCAAACAAAGGTAAGTGAGATAGTGTAGTGATGTGGGCGGGTAAGGGTCATTATTAATGAGGGAGAATTAATGTCCCGCCGTTATAAAATAGATTTAACTTGAGTAAAAGTGTCAAAGAAATTATTCTACTTATAGGGTATTTTTTGCTGATAATAAAAATGTATAAATAATTGTAATGTGACAATTGTAAGGCTTCATTAAAATTAAATTTATAATATCATATTGAAACATTTACTTGTTTGTCTGATCAGAAATAAATTTTGGTATTAATGGATCGTGACATAATTATATGTAGTTAAAAAATAAAGTACTACTCTACAATATGTTTTATGTTCTAGTCCTGTTTTCAAAGCTGTTATTAAAACATTAAATTTATGGGAAAGTAGGGGTTTTTTAGTTTTTCAATAAAATAAATTTGGTTTGGAATCAAATTTATTACATTTGTATACATTTTCCTTACTGCCAAAGACAAGTTGTAACTGTTTCTTGTACCTTTTAGGCAAGGCAGATCCATGGCAGAAAAACCTGCAAAACGCCAATGCCCAAGCAATGAAATTGTTGAAGAAGTTACGGACTTTCACTCATTGAAAATGAAGCTACCTACTTCGTGAAGAGCATAATGCTAGAATGATGTTGATTAATAAGCAAAGAGAATTCGCGGAAACTGAACACCGTTTTCGCATGGATATATTACGCAAGATAAATGAAAATGTCTCCACTGCCAGTTCTTCGAGTGAACCCATGTATGAGCAAGTGGTTGACAACACAACTGGAAACGTTTCTTTACAAAATTTGTCAACGATGGGAGATTCATTGATTTGCAAAGATAACTTATTACCTATGTAAAGGCAATAGTACTTACAAAGTTATAATGTGCTTTGACAGCAATTTATTTATGTCATAATTATATTGTATCCAAACTTTGAGACTAAATGCTTTGAAAGTTATTACAAACTTATTATCCAGGTTCCTGTGTAATATTTACACCATTACTAGTATAATCGTCAGTTTATAATTAAGACACATACGAAAAATAAAGTTATCGGGAAAAGTAATTTAGAATTAAAGCTCTTCGAACTGCATTTACCCGTTCTTCAGCAACTTCCACATTATAAGGTTCATTTTCTACATCGCCCTCATCCACTTGGAAAATATCACCTACTTCAATACCAAAGTTGTGTAGAACACATGAAGCTACTATTGCGTTTCCACACTTAGTTGGATTGAATCTCATTCTTTTTTCAAGAATTTGAAACGTTTTTTTAGTACTCCAAAAGTTCATTTCACAATATGTGCACGATTGTATCGTCTTTTCCCTTGGGTTGTAGGTTGCAGCACTGAGGTCATTAGGTTAGGTGACAACGCATAGCCACTGTCACCAACAAGTAAACCGTCATACTCGCCAGCTTCAAATCTTGCAGCAACTGCGCTGTTATCTCAAATCCTAGCGTCATGTGTTGAACCTGGCCATCGGCTAACGACATTCATGATTTTCATGTCGGCATCACATATCACCTGAACATTTATAGAAAAAAAACCTTTTTTATTTCTAAAAAGTTCATTGTTGTTTCCTGGAAACAGTATTCAAATATGAGAACAATCGATGGCTCCTATAACATTTGGAAAACCGCCTAATCTATAAAACGATCGCTTTTTAGCAATACATTGGTCTTCAGTGATTGGCATGTTAATATAATGGTTTCAAAGACAGCAAAGCGTTGATTACATTGTTAAACGCCCTGCCAGCCGTAGTTCTACGTTTACTAAGTCAGCAACAACTAACTGATAGGTACCTGTACGGAATATCCTTAAACCACACAGCAGCTGAAGTCTTGGTGACAATGCAAAGTTTCTGTACGTGCAATTGGTGCATTCAATAAATAGTCTATGTGATCAGCATAATCCATGGTTAACACAAAAATACAATCTAATTTAAACAATCTACACGGTTAACACTTCTGAAAACGACAATATTTAAATACTCCATATCTTACACCAACTAGGGGGTAGGAGTATATTTTAGCACAGATTTATCATTAACTTACTAGTACAGTTCACAACTCTACACTGGTGCACACCAACCTTAAACTTACTCTGAAGAGTAATCTACAATAATCTTGTAGTCAAACACTCCTGAAGTTAGAATACTAAAATAGTGTAAGTAGCAAATGAAGTCACTATTTTCCTACCCCTTTAGTTACATACTATATTAGTTTGACTTTCTCCTGTTTGGAGCTCGTCACTGTAAGTCAGTTATTGATTGCCAATCTAGAGAGCTAGAAGAACGTAATTCGGAAACCGAAAGCGCCAAGGTAGAGCGATAAGTGAAAAGCGACTAATTAATTAATGAAGGCATTGACCCCGATTTGGTGGAATTCAAAAATCCCTTCAGCAAGTTGTCCCAGCAAATATCCAACCAGAGATGATTTATCCTAGCGTATATCCAGCCAAAGAGATGAGTTATCGCAGCAAATATTAAGACAAAGAGATGAGTTATCTCAGCAAAAGTCCCAAAAATCTATCATGGTAAAGGAGATAGTGAGAATGCCAGAGACGGAAAACTACCATCAAACCACCAACACTTAATGGAAAAACCTCTTGTCTGAAGTATCTAAAACAATTCTATGCGGTGGCTAGGACTCATGAATGGACGACTCGAGAGAAAGCTATATCCCTTTCTTCAAAGAGAAGCTTTGGACATGCTAGAAGACGTCCTAGAGAATCTGGCAGTCCAAGTTTTCATCGATGGCCTTAAACCGGGAAATTTAAAGAGCATTGCAGTTCACACACCCAAAAATCTTGATAGATGCATTATCAATTATTATCAAACTGATAACTAACATCACTAAAATGGTCCCTTACGTCGTAACAATGTTGTAATAATATCTAGACAGTTGTGGTGTAATATAGTATTAAGTGAAGTAAAATGTTATCAAGTCCATGTCATTTTTAAATCTGCTCAAACAAGATCGAAAAAATATTCTTAAACTTCGAAGTTACCGCATCCTGTGTTTTCAACATTTGCACTTATGCTAAATACAATAAAATCGTTGATACATAATACTGTAAATTCAAGATTTCCTAATAAAACCCAAAACCAAAAAAATGATTTAACTTAAATTTGACAAGTATGAAGAGAATAGCGGGATACGGTAATTACGTATTGCGTTATTTGACATCTAAGCATCCGTAGGTCAAAAAATTTACTGTTTTACGCAGATAGCGCCGAAAGTATCCGAACAACTGATATGCCGTTTCATTTATCGGACTGAGCTCTAGGCTGTGATTCTAAAACTTATTTTGACTCGAAAATGTAAATTTACATTATGTTAATTTATTACATTTTCCAAAATTATAATAAATTCCATAGAAAATATGGATCTAAAATACTTTAATATATTAGAAAAATACGAGGAGCAACTCGAAATTAACCGAAAATTAGAAAGCGATCTGGAAAAGTTGAAACAAAGGGTAAATAAACTGGAAAGTTATAAAATTGAACACTCCATTACTAATACAATCGCAACGGAGGCACTTAGTGAAATAAGAGACCGAGAGTACAGGAAGAAAAACATAATAATCTTTGGGCCGATAAAAAGCATTCCAAAGAAGTAGAAGATAGACGAATCTTTGATATTAACTTAACCAACAAAATCTTCAATAGCTGTGGTGTAAAAACTGATCAGAACTCTATAAGAATAGTTAGAATCGGGAAACGAGAGCCTGGAAAACTCAGGCCCATGAAGCTGATTATGAATTCGGAACAAGATGTCAAAATTGCACTCTCAAAGGTAAAAGAGCTTAAGAAAAATACTATGTCCAAAAAGTTAGGCTTTGGCCAAGACAAAACAACAGCTGGCGGAGTATAGAAAACTAAAAGAAGAACTGATAAGAAGAAGGGAAAATGGTGAAATTAATATAGGAATTAGATATATCAGAGGAAAACCTAAAATAATAGAATTAAAAAACTGAAAGACTTTGACGATATTTCTGTTCAAAATGGACTAAAAGAAAAAAAGTTATTCCAGATCATTTAATTACAGTTATGAATCAAAACATACGGTGTCTAAGAAACAAAATGGAAGAACTGAAAGTGTTTGTTAGAGACCTTGATAATAAACCTGACGTAATTTGTCTAACGGAGTATTGGATGAAGTGTGACGAAAGAGACTTTATAAACATTGAAGGCTATAAAGTTACCTCATATTGGGCAAGGGACAAGATGAAGCATGGTGGTTCGTGTGTCCTTGCGTCGGATTCAATGGCCTCTTCATTTGAAGCTTTAAATGAAGTAAATATAAAGTCAATAGAAGGTGAAATTGAATACTCATGTATTATAAATAAAAAAGATAAAACCGATATATATGCATATATCGAACTGGTCTTGGTTCGCTTGACGTTTTTATGGAGTGCCTTGAAGACAGTTTCATCTACATAAAATAATTATCTGTGGAGATTTAAATGTCAATCTGCTATAGAGCGGGTCACAGTTATTATGCAGCATTACGTTTATGGACGACGGCGTTGCCATATCGGCATGTTCTTCGAATTTGGTTCCAACTGGCGCGGGAATATAACTTGCCATTGTGCTACTATTATGATTTAAATGTTGACTAAATTATTCATTTGAAAATCGTTTAGTGAGTAATTAAGAATATTTATAATTATGCTTTTAGATAAATTTTACCAATAAATTTAACCAAAGCGGCAAAAGTGTTGAATATTCGCCCATAAGATTTACATTGGCCTATGTCAGCCACGCTGCATAATAACTGTGTGTATTATGATTTAAATGTTGACTAAATTATTCATTTGAAAATCGTTTAGTGAGTAATTAAGAATATTTATAATTATGCTTTTAGATAAATTTTACCAATAAATTTAACCAAAGCGGCAAAAGTGTTGAATATTCGCCCATAAGATTTACATTGGCCTATGTCAGCCACGCTGCATAATAACTGTGACCCGGAGTATAGGTACTGGAGATACAGTGAATACCTTAACAGACCTCTTGTCGAGCTTTAATCTGACTTGTACAATTGGAGAGCCTACTAGGGTAACAGCTACATCGGCAACACTTTTGGACTGTTTCTTTGCGAATTTTCAACACTTGAGCAGCAGGGTGGTGGTATCCGCACTCTCTGATCATAGAGGTCAGATTCTGATTATATTAGTGATAAAAAAAGACGATTAAGAAAGAATATGTTATTCCCAAACTACATTTTTCAAAAGCCAAACTTCAACAATATCGACTTGAGCTTGCAGAAGAAACATGGAATGAAGTTTTACATCTATCTAAAGTAAATGAGGCCTACAATATTGTAATAAATAAATTAAAAGATGTAATGGACAGAGTAATCCCTGATAAAAAACATAAAAGCTCAAGAAAAAGGTCAGAAACTTGGCTAACAGCAGGAATAAGAATATCGTCCAAAGAAAAAAGGAGGCTTTTTGACTTAAGACATCATAACAGAGCAAACGAGGAATATTATAGAAAATATACAAGGATTCTGAAAAAAGTAATTAAGCAAGCCAAAATAATGTACCACAGAAAACATATACAACAATCAGAAAACAAAAGTAGAGCAACATGGGCAGTGATAAATAAATTAACAAAGAAGGAATCAGAACAGAAAAACAGTACTTGAATCCCTTAAGTCAGAGGGTCAAGGAATCACAGATAAGGATATCTTAAATAATGTAAATAGAATATGCTGAATGCATGCTCGGACATAAGAGGCGATATGACTCCAAATCTCAACAAGATAAACCATAAGATCAATATTTTTACGACAAAATACAGGACATGAAGTATTCAGATGTATTTTGGATCTCAAGAATAAAAAATCAGTTGAAGAAGATGAAATACCAGTCTCACTACTAAAAACTGTTACTGACCTTATCTCGGAACCTTTGGCCCATATTGTAAATCTTTGCTTCCAGACGGGCATTTATCCTTCAAACTTAAAAACTGCTTTAGTTAAAGCTATCTACAAAAAAAGGGAGAAGTTACTAACCTTAAATTCACTGTTGTCCAACATAAACAAAATATTTGAAAAACTTTTATATGAAAGAATAATGGATTTCATTGAGAAAGGTAAACTGTTAATGGATTGCCAACTAGGGTTTAGGAGAGGAAGTTCTACAGTAAAAGCCATATACTTGGCGCTGGCAAAAATGTTGGACTCTTTGAACAAGAACGATTGTACTGCAGTGGTAGCCCTGGACCTATCCAAGGCCTTTGATAGTATTGACTATAAAGTGCTAATTGAAAAACTGGAGAAATATGGAATTAGAGGAGTTGCACAACAGCTAATAAAATCATATTTGAGCAGCAGGTTTCAAAGGATAATTGAGAAGAATGAAACTAATAAAATCATATTTGAGCAGCAGGTTTCAAAGGATAATTGAGAAGAATGAAAAAGGAGCCAAAGTTGTTTCAGATGCCATGATGGTCGAAAGGGGCGTTTCACAGGGGTCCATCCTGGGTCCTCTTTTGTATATCCTTTATACAAATGAGCTACCAGAAATAATAAAGGATCAAATTGTGATGTACGCTGATGACACAACGCTCATAATAACAGAAAAAGGGAAAAAAAAACTATCGAGAGCCATCTTGGAGAGTCTCTTGTTGAATTGCAGCAGTGGTTTGGCACGAATAATCTACAAATGAATGTTGAAAAGACACAAATAATAAAATTCTCTGTTAGACAAACTGATACTTCAACATACAGCATCTCTAAGACAGACTTTACAACCACCACCAACATAACTTTCCTGGGAGTAACCATAGATCAAAGATTGGATTGGAAAAGTCATATACAGAAGCTGACAAGTGGACTGGCAATGCAGGGGGAGTGCAGATAATGCAGAAGAGATATGTAAGATCCATTTTCGGGCTCAAGCCAAGGGAATGTTGCAGACCACTATATGTACCCAAAAAGTTATTAACAGTAACAAACTTGTATATTTTTGAATCAATTAAGTTTGTATATAAGAATAGGTCACTTTTTGATGATAGCAATAAAACTCATAACTATCAAACTAGGAAAAAACATACTCTATTATTACACAGAACGAAATACACATATATACAGAAAAATGTTCATAATAGTCTAATTAAAATTTGGAATCAAGTTCCGGTAGATATGCAGGGACTACCTGAAATGACTTTTATGAAAAAAATTAAGAATTTCTAGACAGAAAATCCATTTCATTCTATTGATGACTTTTTAGGCACAAACGCCTCATATTAACGTCATTTATATATTGACATGTATGAATTCCTATTTTAATGCATTGTTAGTGGCTTTTTGTGTTTTTCTAAGTGCCTGGTTCTTTGTTATAATGGTTTTTTATTTTGATGCATCGATTAATTAATTAATATTATTAATATTCATTGATTTTATTTAAGGTTATACTGTAATTTTACAAGAACAAATAAATTTTATTATTATTATTAGTGTCATCATCCTTCTCACCCAAAATGGGAAATTGTAAATCTTGTTCCATGTTATTTAAAAACATAATATACGACTTTTTCCTATTTGCAAATCAAAACTATTTGTGAGAGAAACAGAAGTGAAGAAGTGGTCTGGTTTTATAAACCTGTTTTGATTCGCAAATAGGAAAAAGTCGTATATTATGTTTTTAAATAACATGGAACAAGATCTACAGTTTCCCATTTTGGGTGAGGAGGATGATGACACTATGGAATTTATTATAATATATGGCGAGAGAGAGAGATATCTTTATTGGTTATCCAAAAGGCTATCGACCGTAGTCTTTCTGCCTATGATAAAATATGGTATTTTGGAAAATATAATAAATTAACATAATATAGATTTACATTTTCGTGGCAAAATAAGTTTTAGAATCAGAGCCTAGAGCTCAGTCGGATAAATGATACGACATATCAGTTGTTCGGATACTTTCGGCTAATAACTCCTTCCGTTAAACCTTAGCGTAGACTTATGGAATTACAGTTTTGCCTTACTGCGTAAAACAATAAATTTTTTGACCTACGGATGCTTAGATGTCAAATGTCAAAGTGGCACATGTGATGAATCCGAAAATACCCGATTCCCAAATAACGAAAGCCGTGAAAAGCTTGATCTGTCTGAGCTTACCGTATTACGCTATTTCTGTTTGCCCGATATCTCTATTAAGTACAATATAAATTTTTTTAAATTAAAATAATATTACTTAATACCTTAAATGTTTGAACATGGATTAAAAAATCTCGAATAAAAATTACTTACATAATACTTCTATTAAAACTAAAATAACAATAAATAAATGCTGGATAATATAAATAGATAAATCTGAAACATATATTCAACAAAATAATCTCATAGGTTTCTATTCAGATCAACACTTTCCATAATCAAAGTAACTGTTAAAAATTGTAGATTTGGTCAGAACAAATGTTCACGTTTTAGTTTTAATTAAAGATGTGTTATTTTATTCTTAACCCTTAACTGGTCACATAGGACTACGCCCAAATTGATTCTAGGACTATTACAAATTGGTAAATTTCTAGAAACAATAAATTCACCAAATCCTTGAGCTAGTCAAGCTGAAGAGGTATGTTAGAAAGCAATATCAATATGAGCATTGTTGATGAAAATCAGGAGGAAAAGGTGAAATTTACTTTTATTGTAAGTTTTCAAAAAATCCCAGTCCCAGAGGGGGCATGTTACCAGATGTGTTCTAAAATTTGACGTTACCACTTAAGGGTTAAAATTATGAAAAATGTATATAGTATGAAGAATAATTGAAATTTGAACATAGATAGGTATATTAAGATTTTTTCACTTACAGCTACTTTGATACTTATGGATAATTTGCATAAAATAATACTTTGTTTAATATTTCTCTGTTGGAAAATAACTCTTCCATGCTAAATTCCATATAATACAAGTTCCCATCAAAAGACCATAAGTCACCATGGAAATCCACCATATAATTCTTTCCGTACGTGTAACACTGAGATTTCTTAAAACGTTAATTCCCACCAATAATCCTGCTATGGCACCTGCAAAATGTGCAGCGTATCCGATATGTTCGTTGATATCTAATACGTATCGATTATAAACGGCTGTTCCTATATCTGTCACAGCTAATAAAACGAATATGAGAAACTGAGCAATGGGAAATGACATTTCCTTCCAATTCTAAAAATATACATTAATACTATTAATTTACATTGAACTTCAACATACACATTTAGGGGTTTTATTAGTTTTCACTGTAAAATATGTATGGATTTTTTAGTATGGCTTGTCCAGTATAAATATAATTGCACGTCACAGCTGTCACAGCAGAACGGGACTATGTTGCCAAGCATTTAAAATAGTATTAGAATCTAATAAATGTCAAACAAAATTTTATGTAACCTTTCTTAAAGCATTTATATATTATTTGTAATAACTTGCGGCCTACGAATTTAAATATTTAGCAAATTTACAGTGAAAAAAGATACTGATTGACAGTAGCAAACGAACGAAGGAAGTCAAACGAACAGAGCGATTTGTTCACTTTGATGACGTGCACTTATTTATACTGGACAAGCCATAGGTATATTATTTATCTTATCTAATCACTTTAAAATGTTATATGAAATAGAAAAATGGAGCACAATAGATCACATCTTGCAGTGTATCAGGCTATCAAGTCAGCCCAAATTTATGATCTGTACATGACATAATTTAAAACTATCACTGACACTTAAAACTTTAGATGAGCTTCAACACAAGATAACTTTTCAAATAAAATTATATTTTCCCAAAAAACAAATTTCCAATTTATGATAGAATTCTTTGAATTTCCTATAAGCTACAGAATATGTAAGGTATAGGGATTGCCATATTAATTTTTGAAGATTTTTGCTTACAGATGTGCTTGGAATCCCACCATTAGTTGTAAGATGTTTAAGAGTTAACCCAATCCATATTAATGTTATGATTATGATTAATTATTCTCAGATATAATTTAAATGTTGGTATGAACCAAGTATGTTCAGTTAAGTAATGTTATTGTTGAGATATGTTAAGAATTATTTCTCTATGTTATTAGGATGCAAAGTAAACTGTTTACTTTTAACATTAGTATAACTAATATCCATATCATGAACTTACTTTATTTCAAAAATGTGTGGGTTTAATTGTAATTTGTATTCTTTACCATAACCGTGGAAAATTAATATTGACATTTCTGACAATGAATGTTCACCAACAGTTGATAAAAACCTATGCATACATTTTTCCAGGTTTAACCATAGTTTAAAGATATACCTGTTGAATGATCTATACTATTTGTTCCTTTTCTGCCACTATATTAGTATATTTTGACTCAGGATTTTGTGTATGTTCCAATAAAATATATTTTGTTTTAAGAAGATCCTTACCATTATAATAGAAGCAATGTGAGCTGTAACAAGTGAATATACTCCTCCACTAGCACCAGCTAATTTTACAGTTGGATCCATTATAGAAGTACCCAAAGAGCCTGCCACAACTCCTGCTAGATACACTATAAGCACTCTCCACCATTTGTGCACCATTTCCAAAGGTATTCCAAGGAGAATTTGTACAAAAAGGTTAACTACCAAATGAAAAACACTGTAAATAAAATGTTTTGAATAACATTACTGTATGAACCAGTATTTCATTGAAAAATATCTAGTATAAGCAAACTAAATATGATATTTACCCAACATGAACAAACATATATGTCACATATCTCCAAGCTTCTCTTCTTTTAGATGGTTCATATATAAAAATTGTAGCACATGGACCTGTAGCATATTTTGTAGATTCATATTCAGTAGCCTCATCAACACAAAAAAATATGATTTCTATTAAAGATAAAATTATCATTCCAACTGCAGGAGGATAACAAGAATATTCTTCTTCATAAATTCCATCAGTAACTGTAGTATCAGTTCTAGGATACTGCCTTTTGGGAACTACCCAGTTTATATATCTGTAGAAAAATTTTATTTAGTGAAATTTAAAAATATTTTATTTATTCATTATATTGCAAACATGTAATTTACCTTGTTATGAAGTGTCCAAATATGTAGCTTAAATCAGGATTGTTAATCATTTCATAAAATTCTTCAAAATTCAATTGTTTATCATTATTGAGGTCATGCATACTTAAAATTTTTTTAACACAATGTTGAGGAATGTCTTCTTCATATTCGCGGCTTTCTATGAGATCAGTTAATTCTCTAATAGTAATTAAACCATCTCTATTTCTATCATACTGCAACATTAATTAGATATTATAATTTAAATATAATTTACACACAAACCATTACCTTTTTAAAAATTGTTTTATAATATTCCTTAGTTTTTAAAGGCATCTGTACATTTTCTTCCATGGTTTTTTATATTATTTTAATCTTATGCACTTTAATAACAATTATTAATGAAAACAAGTACTTGTATTTAGAAGCATAGAAACTTAAAACTTTCTGTTATTAATCAAAACTAATTAAGTATTTACTAAACGAATGTTAAAAAGTTGGTAAATATTCATCCTTTTTTAATAATGAGAAAGGTTTTTAATATTTGTAGATTATAATTAACAATAACAATTAATAAATTAATTTAAACCGTAACCTCTCTATCACAGGTGATAGAAGGATCACAGAACAGTCATCTACAGTTATTACCACAGCGAGAATACATCCAGCGCCGGATTCCGTTATGAGGCTAAAATAGGCCAATAGAAATATTAGTAGGTGTGGCTTGGATATTTGGCGCACTTTTTCAATTTGTGCTTTCTAGGGTAGAATGTAAAAAAAATATATAATTGCAGTGTAAAAATGTATTATAAAGGTGTATTTTTTTATTATGCCAGGTTTCTTATTTCAGGTTTTTTTAAAATAAGTTTAATTTAATTAATATACATGTTTTGGTTATCAGTAACTAAATTAAGGGTAAAAATACTGAGGATTTTTATTACTTATTTTTTATTTCCATCCTCCAACCTCCGAGAGTTGAAATATTTCATAGATTTGGGCAAATTATTGTAGTTTTAATCCATAATGAAATCCAGTTTTTATCAAATATTTATAACTTGGGCATCTATTCCTATTCCTAAAGCTGTGTTGTAGTCATCACAAGTTAGCTGGTTATTGCACTTAATCATTTCTAATGCTGTTCCTGCTGTATGTCCATTTTTGTAGAGACGTAATAACTGTTCTCTTACATCATTACTAACTTTCCGAAACCGCAAATAATTTGAATTGCCTGATTGTGTGTTACAATAAGAGTTATTTCACAAGGTGCTTCTTGTAAAAGTTGGAATTTTTCTTGTATGCCCATGTATTTTTTTCTAATAATATGAATTTTTACTGTTAATTTTGAAGGACAGTTGGTATTTCTCGTTTTAATTTGTGAAGATGGTTCGTATAAGTTTTTGAGCACCGAGTAAAGTGGTGACATCTAAAATTAAATTTAAACTTTATATGGTAAATAAAACTTTTTAAATGTTTACTAAATAATTTTAATAATCTCAAAAATTCAATATATTATGTATAGGTACCAATATATCATTTAAATATTTCACTTAAGTTTAATCCGTTCTCTATCCTCAATAACCATATTATTTATAACGTATGATGAATTTGTTAAGTTTTCAAACTCTCTTAACTATTTACCAAACACTTTTTTGTTCGTGCAATTAACAAAAAATTGCAACTGAACGTTAGGGAACTTATCTTCACCTTCTATTATCTTTTTCTCCATAATTTTTGTTCCCCAGCCAGGTGGCAAAACAGACTAAAAAATTGATAGATTTAATTTAATAATTGTTCTTATTACTACCTATACGCCAAAAATATATATTTGATTTGATACTCACATTAATGAATTTTTCATTTAACGAGGAAGACACAAAGTTCTCCATTTACACGTTAGTTAAAATTTTCCAAAAAAAATCAATACCTTTTGTTTACCTACTTTTAAAGACTATGAAATGAAGACAAGATCAAAGGAAAACAATCATAAAATAATAAATACCTGCTTAAAACCTTAAAAATTACTTTCAGTTATACCTAGTTTAAACGTCACGTAAAATATTAATGGTAGGAACTCCGCCCACAAGCATCATTTTAATTGGCTTATTTTAACCTCATAACGGAATCCGGCGCTGGATGTATTCTTGACGAGCGCTTAAAAAGCATTCTGGGCACCAACGTTGCCAAACGTTCCATACGAGTTTTTCATTCATCTTTTTGTTAAATTTTTTTCCTGACGTTTGACAGTGGTTGTTTTGTGTATTTGACACTCTTAGATCTAGCACTAATGTGATATGTGATTATTTAATGATCTTTGGATTATTTTCATCGTATTTGTGCTACGTATGTATGTACATATTTTTGGTTTTCATGTTTCAGTTGTATGAATAGTTTGTATGACGAATTGGGTAATTGGGTTTAGTTTCTTTCTTGGAGTTGCTTGGAGCAAAGATAATTAAAAAGTTTATAGTGCCTTCGTTAAAGACTTTAGTTTTAGTTTAAGCTAGCATTTATTATGAACACTACTTGTAACATTTGTGAGAAGGTTTATTCCTGCCACCGAAGTTTGAAAAGACATCTTCGAGAAGTACATGAGATCAGTAATTTAAAGGAAACATCTTACGATTATAACAAATGGAATAGCAAGTGTCATGAATGCTTCTTGTCATACAAGACAAAATTAAGTTTGATGAAGCATTTAGAAGATGTACATAAGTACAATTTTCATATAGAAAATCACTTTTTTACTAATACCGCTGGTAAGTTAAGATTGCCTCTGATTAACATTTCAGTTTTATTACTTACTATTTATATACCATTATAATTACTAATCATAAATAGGTACTATAGTAAATAAAAATATTTTAGAGTTTGAAAACTGGAAATCTTCAATTGAAAGGGAACAGCTCTGTTCTTATGTCATTGCATTTAGAAAAAGACGTGAAAATGATTGTGTCCAATATTATAACTGCAATCGAAGCAAGAAAAATTCTGTAGATAAAAAAGTCAACATAAAGCGAAACAGGAATCCAAAAAGTCAAGGATCCTGTAAATTGAGTTTTGCCTGCATCAGTTTTATAAAAGTGAAAACTGAACACAACCAACTAAAAGTGGAATGGAACAGATCTCATAATCATCCTAAAGAATTGCAGCATGTTCCTCTTTCAAAAGAAGACAAGAAGTTGGTTGCCTCAAAATTAATAGCTGGAGTTTCTGCTCATAAGTATTTAACAGTATAATATCATTGTAATTTTATATTAATTTTATATTTTTTAGAATATTGGAAACAAATTATAACAATATCGGTGAGAATTTAAAAAGAATTGATCTGCTAACAACTCAAGATATTCAAAACATTAAAAGTCAATATAAAATAGAAACAAGAGAGGGGAAACGGCATCCTAACGATGCAATTTCTATAGACCTTTGGACAAAAGAACAATTTAAGTCTGATAAAAATATGGTTTTATTGTATAAAACTCAGAATGAAGAATCCTCCATTCTACAAAAAAATGATTTTTGTCTTGTAATCATGAATGAGTTCCAAAAATCTATGTTTAAATTATTTGGCAATGGTATTGTAGCTATTGATGGGACTCATGGTCTCAACAAATATGATTTCGAAATGACTACAATAATGATAGTGGATGATTTTGGAGAAGGTGTTCCAGTGTCATTTATGTTTACAAATAGGAAAGACAAATATATTTATGAGATATTTTTTAAGGCTGTTAAGGATAAAATTGGTTTAATTGAACCACAGGTATTCATGTCGGATATGGCAGAACATTTTTATTCTGCATGGTGCAATGTAATGAAACCAGTTAAATACAATTTATATTGCTCCTGGCACGTAGACCGAGCTTGGCAGAAGAACCTAAATAAGATATCGAATAAAGATAAACGTGCAGAAGTCTACAAAACATGCAAAGTTTTGCAGAAAGAATTAAAATCAGATGGGTTCATTGAAAAATTAGTTTGTGTCATAAACATGATGCTAAACGATAAAGACACTAAAAATTTTGGAATATACTTTAGAGATAATTATTTAAAAAATTATGAAAAATGGGCATACTGTTGCAGAAAAGATTCAATGATCAATACAAACATGAGATTAGAATCTATGCACAAAATTATAAAATATTTTTATTTGGGGCACAAAAAAATTAAAAGATTAGACAAGGGCTTACATGCAGTTTTAAATTACTTAAGAAGAACTAGTATTGAGAGAATAATAAAGCTAACTAAAGGCAAGAATACTTCTTACAATGCTAATATTTTTAAACATCACAAGTTGGCACTTGAAAGCAAATTTGAAGTAAGTCCTAAAGATGAAAATCTTTGGGAATTAAAAAACAAAGAATATACACATCTGGTCATAAAACATATGTCAGACAGTTGCTGCAAAATAACTTGTTCCTCTTGTGAAATTTGTGTTCATATGTACTCATGTACGTGCCCAATTTTCATTAACAGTTTAACTATTTGTAAGCATATACATTTCATTAAAATTAATGTAGAAAATAAAAATACTATAGACATTTATGATAAACCTGTAAATATTGTAGAGGAACAGCATAATGAAAATGTTGCAGCTTGGATTAGTAACATAAGAAGTGTTAACTTAGAAAAAAAATTCAAGATACCTTTAACAAGTTAGAAAATATGGATTTGAATCTATTAAATAATGAAATAATATTTCAAATAAACTCCCATTTAAATGTTTTATACCATTTGTCAAATGTGACAAATATAAACTGTGACTCTTTTGAAGTCGTGAAGGATAGTGATAGTGAACCTTCTAATAAAAATATTGTAAAACAGACAAGATTCTTTTCAACTCAGAAAAAAAGAAAAAGATCTAATCTTAATAACAAAAATCCTTCCCAGAAAGAAATTGATAAAATTAATAAATTATTGAGCGCTAAAATAAAAAAAAATCAATGTTAAATATCTGCAATATTTAAAGTTTTTATTACAAATGTTTGTAATTTTTTTTAAATTTATGTATATTTTTTAATTTCTATTTGTAATAATATACCTACCTACTTTATAAGGAGTTTCATTTATATAATTTTCAAATTTAAATTTAAAATACCGACTGTAAAACATTTTTACATACATTACCTACACCCCATAACCCCAACCATCCACTATTTATTTGTGTTAATAATATGCTTAAAAGTCATATATTTGTTACACTTACGCATTTATTTAGTGTTACAAATAAAACGTAACATTCAACTATATTTACATGCATCTTAATTCAAAGGAGAAATCATTATGAGATACTCCTACAAAAGCAAATTGCCTACCTAGGAGGCTAAATTTTAACTATATTAAAATAACTATTTATCTATGAACTTTGTCCTTTAAAACATTCTTGATAGAACACTATAACCCATCAGATACTTCTTCTGCTACCACTTAGTTTCTTTAATGTTTTCAAAACAAAAGCTTATTTTGGATTTGCGATGTACTGTGTATATCATGTTAATATTCCTTTAAAAAATCTAAGTTGCACTCATTACATTACTGTCAATTCTTGCTCTGTAATTGGGTTTATGATCTGAGTATTGTATTCCAAATAAATAAAATATTAAAATCTAAAATTGCACTCTATAAAAAATGTATACTTATCACAAAAATCGACAATTATTGTTTCAGAAATCTCAAATATATGCATTGTCAATACCTATAAATTCAATTTCCTTAAAATCATAAAATGGAAAAAGGTTTATGAAACAATTGCCAATTTTTAAGATGTGTAATCTAATATTTTTAGTTTTACGAGTAGATATTCCACAAAATAAGGATTGAAACAGTAACTATATGCTTATAATTTTTAAATAGTAGAGTAACAATTGATTCCCCAAACCAAAGTAACTAGAAAAAATTTTTTCTAAAAAAAGTCCAAAAACGATCTTCTTCTTCTTCTAATTTGTGGTGATGGGCTTAATCTCGAAGGAACTATCCAGCCAGATTAATAAAACGATCTTCTCTTACTTTTAACCTTAATACAAACACGAATATGAAGAAAAAGAAGAAGATTTATAAATTTGGCAACGTTGGTGTCCAGAATGCTTTTTAAGCGCTCGTGTATTCTTGCATTACCACAAACAACATGAATGTGATCTGCATAGAATAAGGTTTGTGATCTGTGCCATATCTGTGCCACATACCCCATGGTCTATGGTTATTACTGGTCTAAGGTTATTACTCTCTCTCTCTCTGGGTATGTTCGGGGAGCACGCTATCGTGCTATGTAGCGCCGTATCGCCATATAACGCAAACGAAGAATAGTACTACATAGCGCCAATTGGCGCAAATAGCGTGCTCCCCGAACACACCCTCTGTAACCACGCCACAGACATAGGGCGGTATTCATAGTCCGTTCTTAAGGTAATGCTTAAGATCACCTTGATGAAGCTCATCTTATTTAATGAAGATCGTCTTAAGACATTACGAATTCATAGTTCATACTTAAGATGATCTTTATGAATAAACTAATCTTAATATTTAGGTTCGTCTTGTATCGGCTATCTTTGTAAAGACTCTGCTTAAGACAAAACTTATTTACGTTCGGAAACTTTCGGAATATTTCCGTTAGAACAACCAATGAGAGAGATACTCCTTCTCAATACATACGGTTTTTCAATACAGTACATCTTTCCTTGTCTAAGCAGTACATTTTGTCGTGTTGCATGTTTTACGAAAGTCTTCTCTTTTATACATACATATTTAAAAAATAAAAGGAAAAGAATATTAAGAAAATGGCAACAGAAAATCAAAGGAAAAGTAAATATTATCTACACATCATCTGAAAAAAGTTTTTTCTTACAACTTTTGAATAAATATAAATGCTATGATAATGATAATATGTAGGTACAGTCGGCTTTAGAATAGCATATAATATGTTAAATGTGAATTTCGTTTACCTACCGAAGTTATAAAAACGCCTTTCTTAAACAACATAGGAATGGCAATTTTTAAAACGCCTACATTAAATGGTTTTGGGAGATTAAGTTTATTTACAAGGGTCGGTCATGTCCCGAATAAATAGGTTTTTTTCGCATTTTTGCACTGATATAATAAAAAAAGGGATTTTAATCCCAAACAAACATTTATTATCGAGGGTTGCAAACTAAGTGAAGATGTGGGCGTGGACAACTGTTTAACTGATTTCAAATTTATTATTATTTAAACCGTGATTGGTTATACACAATAAATAGGCCGTCTATTCAATGTAAGCGATTTGAGTTTGAAAATGTATATGCTATTCTGAAGCCGATAGAACATATCATACTAATTCATACTTTTTAACGATGATGACGTGTTTCTCCTCAAGGGCTTTCGATTGATATATCACATGACCGTTTTTGTTGCGTGCGTTAAAGTAAAGCCCTACCTTTTTAAAACTGTAAAAAATTAAAAGGTACAAACATTCGTATTGTAAACCACTTAATTGAAATTGAAAGGGAAGATAATAGAATACTAACCAAGCATTTAAAATATAGCAGGAGAAATAGGTAGACCACGATTGTTTATTTTCGTCAAATGCTGCTCCATTTAGGTAGTATTCCATATAAAATAGATTCTTTAGAAAATCTAAAACGTTTTTTAAACTCCAATTCTTCGTAAAACTTAAATGGGTCTTCTGCATCGCCAGGTCCCGCTCTAGACTATTTGCCGCCCTGGGCAAGGTATGACTTTGCCGCTCTAAAATATATTATATGTTTTTTTACAATTATTGTGCAGAAAAGAACATTTTCCCAACACAAAACCATTTTCCGCACGCTTGCGAGTAAGGAAAAATATTTTCTGAAATCGTCAAGAAATATTGACATTCTAGGAGCATTTTGACCGTAGAAAACCTGTTATTCCGCTATTTTACGTGGTCACCGCGAAACGACACATATCAGAATAGTTATATATTGGTTTTTAAATAGTTATTTCCATTATAGAGAAAAATCTCATTTTCATTTGGCCTATGACCTATGGCTAAGCAAGGCATCATTTTTGTGTACATTTGTGTAATTATGGTTATTTCTTGTTGACGTTGCATCTCTAACGTCAACATATATATTATAGCATTCATTAAAGGTACCTACCTATTTCTTATTATTGGTGATATTATTGTGATCCAATTTGAATGTCTATTTATAATTTATTTTAAAAGTTTTTATTGTTTCAATGCAATCTACGAGTATTAAACTATATTATGTATTTTGTTACACTTTGAAAGAGATATGTTTTATGTTTTAATCATGTGGTATTGGGCGATCAAATTTAAATTATGTAATTTAATTACCTATATCTTACAATTTTTATTTGATGGGTGCTGTGTTAAAATTCTTTTTATATACTTTATGTTGCCATTTGATGTGTTTATATTTATTTATTGGATACCTAATTAATTAAAAATTAAATGTTTTATATACGTATGAAGATTTATTTGTCTACCTACTTCTAAAGTCAGATTAATTCTTAAGCAAATTTGTGTTCTTTATTAATAAATGGAGGGAGTTATGCATTAGAAAAACTTTTAAAAATTTATTTTGAATAAGTAGTGCAGAAAAAGCTGAAAATTAGTGATATCTTCTTGTCTTGTATATTAAAAAAAGGATGAAATTGTAGTATTTCTACTATATATTCTGCATATAGTTTTCAAAATAATCAATGCCAAAGTTACCATTGTTTTGAGAACCTCGAAAAATGACATGCTTCCACATTTTTGCTTACAACAAGAAAACCAGTAGTAATTTTTGCTTGTCACCATGAAATATCCAAGAAAATTTGTTGCAAAAATGACCGTATTATCGCCAAAAGTGTGTACTAAAACCCATGGCATATGGTCAATTATTAATATTGAGATCTTCTCTTGGCTTCTTAAGTGTTTTTATTATTTCTGAATAACTAACGTATCAGTATTTGAATATCTTAGATTAAATACTTATAATTTATAATAAATGTTACCATAGAATAGTTTTAATACTTATATTTATTAAATATTGTATAATGATTTAATACGACTTTATAACGAGAACTGCAGCCTACGTCACAGGCAACCACGTGCCATCGATTTTTTGGCGAACGTACTTCATCTTATGGGATTAAACTATCCTTCTCTAGTTTACTATTCTTGACCACAAACCACTTAAATTGCTTGAGGATACGTGTAACTTTGTAGTATCATGCTATTCAGGCTATAATACCAACACAAATAATTAAAAAATTGCCAACTACAAGAAACAACATAGTTTATATAAGTGTATTCTGCCGATGCTTACTCTCCTCTCCTACTCTACTGGTAAATACCAATAGAGCGCTCCTATGAGAACTTATCGAGCTCTCTCGGTTTCAAGCATACCAATATTTTCGATGTGTGAGAACGGTGAGTGGTCACGTGGTACATTTTCTCACACACTATACTTGTCTGCATTTCAAACATACCGTTAAATCTGATTCGGAGGTAGTAGGGGGTAGACGACGTCGCATGCGAGTGCTCCTATAGGAGTTGTCGCATGCGAGGAATTCTCTTAGTTTCGAACATCGTGGTCGCCCACCTCGCCGACTATATAAAGCGGGCCCTGTGCATCGCGGATATAACGTTTTGGAGCTCGTATTATTTCTAAATCTTCGTTATCCTCAATTTCTTCAATATTAATTGCTTCAATATCCATTTTCTTGCTTGAATTTTAATTTTTAAGCACTTTTCACTTTTGCTTTTTTTACAATTACGATGTCTATCGAAATATCTGTCTGTTCCTCAATATTATGGTCTTTTCACTAGTGATTTCAAATAAGATCACCTTAAGAGCTCATTTGACATGACTCGATAAAGGCGGTCTTATTTGCATGCATTTTACGTCATACAAGATTGTTTTATTTGAAGATGATCTTCATCAAGGTAATACTTAAGACGCTATCTTAAGATTACCTCAAGTTATAACTATGAATCTAAAGAGTCTTAAGAGACTGAACTTAAGACGGTCTTAAATATAAGATCGGACTATGAATACCGCTCATAGAGTAATAATCTTAGATAAGGAAAGTTACCTAATCTAAGGTAATACCTTGGTAATACAAAATAGGCCCGGTTTCACCAAACAGGGCCCTGATTCTAAGTGACAATTTCGACTCGAAATAATTTCGACCGTCATAGCGGAGTCGAAATGCGACTGTGCGCACCTAGCGAAGGTATTGCAAAGTGAGCATATGACGTCATGAAATCGCGAGAAGTCGAAATTAATTTCGCCCAAAAGCGATTTCGAATGGCTTTTTTGGTCGGTTAATGGTTAACCGGTCGGTTTATAAACGATGACGTCAGAACCTTGGTTGGCTCTGACCCATTCGAATTCTTCGTAAACAAATTGGTTGGTTAAACGGCTGTCAATCACATCATTTCACAAAAATTTTTTTACAAGTATAATTTGGTTCAGTTTTTTTTTTGTTTAAAATGAAAACTAAGTATCATAAAAATCATAAAATGCTAATACGCAAAGCAGTTGCAGTCCTCTTATTAGTTGATTAATTGGGTTACTCTTTTAATTTTTAAAATAAGAACAAATAAAAGTGCTACTATTAATTTAATGACCATAAAAACATTTGTTAAAGAGAAGCAAACAAGGATTTCAGATTATTTTGAAAATTGGATTAATAGATACCTGGACTATGATTATTTTAACCTCAAAACAGTAATGCTGGTAGAATAGAGATAAAATAAATAACCAGAAAGCGGACCGTGCTCTAGAGTACGGTTCAAGTTTTGGTTAACCAACCTTGAACCAGACAATTTAGGACGTCATCAATTTGTCATTCGAATGCGGTTGGTCCAAATATGACGGACCAATCTATGAACCAACATCATTCGAAATCGCTTATTGATCATCTTTAACAGCCAGCAACCCTTATTTGCAGCCAGACTTGCGCAATGCGCAACCGAGATTTTTTTAAAATCTTTAAAATTGTTCTGATTTTATTTAAAAAACGTGAACGAAATTTTTTCACAAAAATCACTTTAAAATGATTTAAGTAATTAAAAATACTAGCGGCCAAATGTTAGGTAGGTACTGCTGATTAATGCACAGGATAAAAAAAAACAACTACAAAATTATTTAAAAATGTATTGCTAAATAATTTGTATATAAATATCTAGGGTTAAAAAATAATAGGGGTTAGGAATTTCCAGCACATTTTTTTAATATCACTAGTACAAATTTTTTCAAAACAAAAAATTTGAAACTATACTGATTTTAATATTAGATCATATGAATATTCACATTTTGATTTGTTAACAATTCCGGGTTAGTATAAATATGTTGTATAAAAATAGAATTAAACAAAAATGGTAAGTAAACCGTACTAATGGAATATTTTTACTACGGGAAATTGTTTTCTTTTGAAATATATTTTCTTGAAATAATCTTATAATTTTTTTAAATGACTGTTTTAAGAGGGTGAGTGCCATATTTAATTTGTTTGGATAAGTGGCACTTTGTGGAGTTGTAAAGTTATTGTGAGTTTTAATAAACCATTTTTGTTTATACTACCTACATCTTATTAATGCCAGTATCGTTTCCTATAAAAAAATCTAGATCTTTATTGTCTACCTACCTAACAAAAAATAGCACCATAGTAATTTAAGGGTAGGTATTTATATAAAACTTAATGTCTCTAAAAAGAGGTACTAAAGGCAACTTAAATAAAGCCAAACGATTTTTCCTAAACATTTAAACGGAATAACAAACATTTTTAACATAATTTGTGAGAGTAAAATGCGGAATACATTAATGATATTTGTATAAAGTTTAATTAAATATAGTTGTTATACTTAAATTTAAAAATGCATTTGATGCAAAGAATGAATTGCGCAAAATACTAAATAAAAAAAATATGTTAATATTTTCAGATACTTTTACTCGAACAATGATGGACTTTCTAGTAAGATAATTACAAAGTCCTAGTTTTTCTATAATCTTATAGAAATTCTGTTTAAACACTTAAATGTCTATAACTTCCCAGATCACTGTTCTACAATAATGATGAGTAATCTAAAATGCTAATGACCTAATAGATTATAAAACCAGCCTTTATATTATTTTGTCTGAAATATTAACACGTATATTTTCTAAACAATTATTAAATTCAATTGTTGATTTAAAATTACGTAGCTTTTGGAGCTGGTATTCTAGAGATATAATTATCCGGTCGGGAATCTTTTCTAGGACTTCTAATTGACCTTCTCTCTGTTGAATTTCTCAGGTTAACGGTCGGTGAAAACTTTTCTTCGTCATTTAGCGTATTTAAACTGCCGAATTTTTTGAGCAATATTTGGACTTGCATAGCAACATCCTCGTCTGAATTAGCTTGGGATACGGCCTGCAAAAGCTCTTGTTTTAATTTACTTTTCGTAGGTGATGTATTGGTTGATGAAGATCGTCTTTCTGTCAACCCCGAGACACTTCTTCGCACTAAAAAAATATCAATTTGAGTTAAAATAGTGATTTTATTGGCCAAAACATACAAATTAAATAAATATCAAACTAAATTATAAAGAGATATGCATTTAGCCAAATGGTAGTTCAAATTCCCAGTTAAAACTGGATTTTGTTCTTCCACTCAACCATTAAAGCCCCATTTATATAGAAAAGTACCTATATAAAATGGGCCTCCAAAATTCTACATTTACAATTTTATTCAAAGAACAGAAAAAAAAGGAATCTAATTACTAAAATTGCTCTGCAAATGCAGGGCAAATGCCCTACACAACATTGGTAACATGGATAGAGTAGTGTAGATCAGTCTATCATAATACCAAGATTTTTTACAGAATCGACGAATTTTATACTCTCTCCCCTCACTCTAATATTTAGTTTGCTTGGACATTTTTTTCTAGGGGCAGGTTTTCCGGTTAGGATAGCTACTGATTTGGTGTTATTAACAGTAAAAGACAAAATTGGCTGGAAATTGTGTTGTAAAATAAAATATCATATTTTTCAGAATATTTTAATAGTGTATGGTATTCTTTAGGTGTATAAAAGCCCAAAATATTCACAGTTTAAATCGCCTTTTTGTTGAAAAACAAAAAAGCCATTTGTTAAAAGTAAGTCATGAGAGTATAATATTTATATATCATAAGATTATTTTTTAATGTTTTTTCGGTCAAATTTATAATGTAATATATATCAAAATAATTTATTTTCTTTGTTATTTGTCGCGTATTACTATTTGCATACGATTTTCAGACGCCATACTGCTAAAAATGGCAGCGCGATCAAAAAATAGTTCCAACCTTAAAAAATTAATTTTGAATAAAATATGCTTAAGCGCACTAAATGAATACTCAATTCATAATTTGTAGACCATAATTAAACTATTTTTGTAAAAATTTCGGAAATTGGCCAGAAGTAGCTCTTGTAAATAATTACCTTTATTTTGATAAATCCTATTTATATTATTTACATTTTAAAATTTCTTGTGTGCAGTACGTTTGTTTAATTTTTTATTTGGAAGTGTCTAGAAACAATTTGAGTGAAAATGAGTAATTTAGCCTCAGCAATATGTTGCTGAAGTCATGGAAATCAACCAATCCAGCGTTTCTAGAGTCTTAATATGGTTTAGAGAAATTGGAAGTTATAATAGAAGACCAGGTGTACGAATCCTGCAGATGACCGTTATTTAAGAACTCATACTTTGCGAACTCGTCATGTTACAGCCAGGCAACTGCAAAATGTTCTCTCTGGAATCCGTAATGTTGGAATATCTGTCAATACGGTTAGAAATAGATTAAGGAATTTTGGAATCAGACCCAGAATGATGTTACTGCTCCATTGTTAACCAGAGCACACCGTGTAGCACGTTTAAGGTTCGCAAGAGAACATGTTAATTGGGATATTAACGATTGGGCTAATATTCTTTTTACGGATGAATAAAAATTTTCACTTTTTGGATCCGACAGACGTATTCCAGTTTATAGACGCGCAGCTGAGCGATTTGCTCAGTGTAACATAAGAGCAGCCAGAAATTATGGAGGTGGTTCGATTATGGCATGGGGAGGCATCTGTTTTGAAGGCCACACGGAGTTAATTGTGTTTCGTAGGGGATCACTTAGAGCTGATCGGTATATAAAGGAGGTTCTTTAGGAAAATGTAGTGCATTTGTTCCAATCATTAAATTTTATTCTAGGCACGATAACGCTCGCTCGTACGTTGCCTGAATAACAATGGAATACCTTTTAGAGGTTGGTATCCAAGTTTTAGATTGGTAAGCAGTTAGTCCAGACCTAAACTCAATTGAACATGTTTGGGACTAACTGGACAGGCGCATAAGAACTCGTAATATCGCTCCAGACAACTTTGATGAGCTGGAAAATGTTTTAATAGAAGAATAGGAAAATTTGGATTTGGATTACATAAGTGACCTGATAAGAAGGCTTTTCATGGAGAATGAGAGATGTTATTAGAACCAGAGGTGGCAATAACAGATGCTAAAATGTTATATTTATCGTTTAAATTTTTTATTTTGTTACTTTGTATTATTTGATTTTTCTAGAATAATGGACTAGTTTAGTGATTTTTTTTTATATTTGCATCTTATAAAATAGGTTTTTAGTGGTTCAACTGTACAAATAAAATTTTTATAAAATTAATCCTCTAGCTATAATCGGCTTTTGAAATTTAAATTTAATGGTTACATACGTCATAAGTGGTAAGTGACGTATTTCAATAAGATTGGTAGAAAATTTGCGATGTTGTCGATATGCTTTAATATTAACCGAGAAACTTATCTCTCTCTCTTATTTGTTGTCATTAAAAAGAGATAAACATATCGATATTTTTGTTCTCTGATTGACACTTTATCAAATAAGTAGTAAAACACTAAACAAAATATTCTGTCATTTTCGTTAGTTTAATTTGTTGTTTGATTGTGTTTGGTTTATGAAAGAAATTACTTCTATACTATTTTTGGTTCGAAAATAAAAATCCCTAATACCTCCTCTTGGTGTTATAGCGGTTCCTTTAAAAATAACCAATAAAAGTAATTGTTCTCTCGGGGAGCAACCCTTCTATCGGTACAGTGAGAGAACGAATTTCAAGAATACGGTTTTGGCATTTTTAATAGAACCACGCCCACTTCCTATTGGCTGTTCTTTTCTATCACCGTCAAGAATAGGGGTCTTGTTTGTTTATTACAGATAAACACGATTTTCTCTCCTGTCATATATCTTGTCAACTGGTACAATCAGTTAGTCACAGAACACGGTGTTTTGTGCCGCCATTTTTTTGAGAATACTTGAAACGAACGTAGCTAAACTGTGACAACGTTGACTTTTAAATACACTTCATTATTGGTTATTAGTTGGCGCTACGTTTAAACCTTACTAATTATTTATTGCTAAATTTTACGAAATGAGAAAAACTACTTGCAAAATGAATACCAATATAAGTAAGTAGGTATCTTATCCTAAATAATATTGCTATCATTTTGATTAATATGATCCTACTAAACTAGTCCATTGTTATTTTCATTATTTATTTAAATAAACTACTTTAAAACATCCCAAATACATTTCCCATCATTTCCCGAAAAAATGAAAAGAGCATAATAAAAACTTTATTCATAAATCACTTATGCGATACTTTTTGTGACGAGTGTATTATTTTTTTGTGAAATTCACGATTATAAATAGTAAACAAAATGGGCCCTAATATTGATCCTTGAGGGACTCCGTGTACGATATTTAAAAGAGAAGAAGTCATCTTGTAAATTATTAATTGTCTTCGATTACATAAATAGCTACGAAATAAACTAATTACGTTAATGTCAAAACCGATGTAATGTAATATTGCTAGGAGTAACTCATGATTAATATGGTCAAAAGCTTTTGAATAATCTAATAGAATCAATGCAACTAATTTATTTTCGTCTAGGGCCCCATGGATATCACTTTTAATAAAGCAGTTGTACAACTATAAGATTTTCTAAAGCCATACAGGTAAAATATTCTGAGTTTTTAAATAGTTCAGCATTTGTTTATTTATTATTTTTTCAAAAACCTTAGAGCTAGCACAAAACATGCTAATGGGCCTTAAATCTTTAAAACTCATCGGATTATTATTTTTAGGTAAAGGAATCACGTGGACTTGTTTCCAGATGAAGGGGAAAACATTTTATTTATGCAAAAATTGAAAATATGTGTAAAATAGGGTAGGAAGAACAATAAATAACTGAACAGTTAAACTAAATTTCCACTATTTATTCGAAAAATTGTTCTTAGTAAGATGAACTTCCAAAAAGGTTAACACAATCAATTTCATTAAATAGGGTAGGATTATTGGACAGCAACGAAGAATCATAGATATTAACACTAAATCTATCTGAACCCACGGCTCTTGATTTAATCGAATGCATTGTTGATTTAAAAAAAAAATAGATTTCGTCTCACCTGTTGAGTTTCTAGCAAAAGGTTGAACGAAAGTGTCTGCACCAATACTGGCTCTAGAAGCTCTAGGTCTGCCACTCCATGTGTTAATTTTTGAATCTCCTTTTTTGACTTGTTGGGACGGTGTTTTCTTTGGACTTTTCTGTGCATTTAACTCGCCATTGGTTTCGGCACTATGATTTCTACTAAACGATGCCCTTTTTATTTCAGCTTCGCCATTTGTTAGGGAAAACGATTTTTCTTTCTTTTTAGGAATTGTTGATTCGTGAGTTGTAGTTTCCGGAGATGAGATACTCGAAGATTCAGAAAGTTTCTCAATCGACTGCAAATTTTTTTCCAAAGTAGTTTTTAAATCATTCCCATATATTCTTTGGGAAAACTGTGTTCTTCTAAGACCGAATTCATTAAGATCATCGTCAGTATATACTTGATGCTCTGAAAAAAATTAAAAATGAAAGATGAAAAAAATATTTATTGGTTTACTTTTCTCAAACTCAGTCTATAGGAGTGTTATAGAAACTGACGTTAGTATCTTTTCTGTGTTCATTTTTCTGAACAAATAGACGGAAAACGTTTGAACCACATTGCAAAAGTTTCTGTGTAGAAAAGTTGATCTTCATTTATTTGTGTTCACTACATTATTATTGGCGGGAGCCACTCACATGATCACAAATACATTTCAATTTTTTTTGCAAACTTCAAAAGTAGCGCCAGTGGTTGTCATTAGAACTTGTGTAAGCCGTGTTGTCTAAAATTAAGTGTCAGGGACAATGTATTGTACTTTCTATTACATTGCAATAAGCAAAAGTTACCTAGACATAAGTGTACATTTAGCCCATGTTTATCTACATTTTTTTATATGAAGGAAGATGATTATTAAAAATAATAAAATTGAAATGTTTGAATATGTTTGCAATAATAGTACGTTGAAGCAAGGACACTAATAGTGTTTTTTCTAGGGGGAAGGAACATTTATCAAAAGTTAACCTCTACAACGCGTTTTTTAAATACTTTGGAAGTATAATTTACCATATTTTTATATTTACAAGTTTTTTGACATAAAGCTAGCCACCGATCAATATTTTCTGAAAAGAGCTAAACCACCAATTTCTCTAAAACTAGTGCGCATGTTAGAAATTACTGCAGAGACTGCTGTAGTGAAGTTGAGGGATACCTACAATGGTCCATGGAGATCCTCTATTGTCAGAAGTAAAGTATCAACAACTAGTTTAATAAAACTCACACCAAGTTATTTGCAAGCTGTGCCAATTACATCTGCTAAACTGAAAAATTTAAGGGATATCTTACCGTATTTAGGAAATGCAAAAAATCAAAGCTTTTATGAAGGCATTTTTTCACAACAAAATCTGTAGAGCAATGATGCCTTAGAAATCGATGAAGAAGACAACAGTAGTAGTTGTGATGAATTCTAATTATTTTTTGTAACTTAAAATTCAATAAAAAAAAGTCCAAGATTTTTTTTTATCAATATCATGAGATTTTTTCGAAAAAGTAATAGCCAGAAAACCTTTATTTAACTAATATTCGTTAATGTAAAATTAAAAAGATTTTCGAAATATGGTAATAAACTCGAGAGAGTTTTTTTTTCATTTTCTACAAAATCAACATTTTGGACTTGTGTTGTTTCTAAAATAAACGCCTAATCAAACATTATACATGACTGGACAGAGAAAACTAATCTTTTTATCTCTAGACCAAACAAGAAAATTTTTTTCGGGCTGAGATGAGTCCTTGACAGCACATCTGCTGCTATTGCACCCATTGTCCTGTACTCCTGCAACACCCTCTCTGCACCTGCAGTAATAGCTTTATCTTCGCATGTATTCCGGTTCTTTCACTACACACTTCCGCTCCGTACAGCATTCTCTGCTCAATCGTCCTACCCATAGCTTTTCTCTTCCATTCTCCCGGCCCTTTTACATTACACATCAATCTCCCCAGCCATACTGCCCGTATCTACTTTCACCTTCTATGCTGCCTTCAACATATGGCGCTTGAAGGATAGTTGGCTATCCATCCACAGATCCAAATGTTTCACCGATTCCATGCGAATTTCCTTATCCTTCACCATAGCCCCAACTTCCCTCGTCTTGCAAACCCACACTCTTATCTTTCAATTTCCGTCGCTCTATCTTTCCCACAAGCTGCCTAGACATCTCTTCTTCATCTGCTTCTCTTCCACATCCCTCTTCACATACTATCCCACAAACCTCATCAATCATACTTCCAGAGCGTCGGTCTCAGTACTGATCCCTGGGGCAATACCACGTTCTATTCCTCCTCTTCTTGAATCGACTATAACCTCAGCCGTTAGGTAATCCACGAAATTAACTAACCCCTTACCCCCTTCGAGCAAACAAATAGTTTAACAATCATTATAAAACTTTGTTAAACACAGACAACTTGGCTCGAAGTCTGTGTATACTAGGGAGACAGAATCTTGAAAGGTGCTGCTTATCAATTTTTTTTACTTTACTCAGAATGCTAAAAGAACGCTTAACACTGCATCTTATAGGAGGAATGGCTTAATATACAAAGAGAATTTTCCTTGCTGTCACTTGTCAGTCTTTAAAATTGTTTACATTGTGTTATGACCTGAGTGTTCTAAGCAAACTTCTCGTCATGAAATAATACAAGAAACACGTTTTTGCCATCAGCAAGAAAAATGCTCTTCATCTACCAAACCATTCTTCCCAAAATATGCTGGCACTTGTAAGTATTTATGTTTGTGTTAAGAGTGTTTTGAGTAAACAAATCTTTATGGTACAAGAAATAATTATATTTCCATCAGTATTTCAGTTTGTTCAAAATTACTTAATAACATCTTTTTTATGGAGAAGAGAAGTTTTCTCCTTGAAGTTCTCGAATATGGGCGCCCTTGCGTAAAAAGTAATCATGACGCTCTAACCATATGAGCTAATGGGTAGGAATAATAAATCATTCAAAGTACTAAGAAGACTGAAAATAATAATGATTTTTTATTTTTTAGAATCCTCCTAACTTACCTGTTTCTTCAGCATCTTCCGTAGAATTCTGGCTATAAAGAGACGATCTTTTTGGTTTGGTTTTATCATGTATTATACCTAAACTTCGATAACCTTCATCTGACATTTCTGATGTGGTGTCGCTCTGGTCTGTATCGTTAACATGTAAGCTAACTTCAGATTTTAGAACCTAAAAAAGTATGCAATTTGTAATACAGATTGCGAAAAGTAAAAAAAAAATCAATCAAGGGTGAGCTATTACTACTTAAATAGTAATAAACATGCTATAGTAAGAGAAGCGAGTTTATTCACTACTCTGTAATTAACACTAGGAAGTTGAGGGCATAGCCTGCGCTTTCATTAGCTGTTTTAAGATTTTAAGATGCTTTTAATGTGCCCCTATCCACTAGAGGCAGCAGCATCGTGGACGTCACGTGAATAGACACCAAATTTTTGACACACAGTGACAATTTATGTTTATTTATTTGTGTGCACATTCTTTAACGGTTTTTGAATTTTATTAAAATAGAAATAAAGTAAAAATATTCACTAACATTATTTGTGTTTGGTTTTCCTTACGGTAAGTGCTAATGATAATCAAATGAATAGTAATGCCCAAAGCTATTTTATATGATAATAAATTACACATCTGAATAATTTTAAAAGAAGGAAAGAACAAGATAAAAATCGATTCAGAGCTTAATAGTAGGGATAAAAGGACATTGCACCATTAGAAAAATAACTATTGCCCATACTTATTAGGATTTTACATTACTTTTGTAGTTGTTAATTATTTATTAGTCGTTTTATACTATGTATTATACTTTTGTAAAATATGACACATTTAATAAAAACATTTTAGCTTAGTAATATGCGTCTATTAAAATAAATTCCAAAATGGATCGCCAAATCTGCTGACATCTAGCGGAAAATAATTATAAAATACATGCGTCACGCACTGAAACTTCTAGTAGTTTGATCCCACCTAATAGATGGCTCTCAAAATCGACATAAATTTGTTGAGAGTTAAGAGTTTGGCTTTGGTGTACTGAGTAATTTTGTTTTATGCATCTGGACATTTTAGGAATAAAAAAGTGAGAGAAATTGTGTACGATCTGCCTAACAATGGTCAGGAAACTGGTGCATGTATAAAGAAGAATAATATTTGAAATAAAATAAGCCCTTTCATAGCAATTAAATCATGGTTTTTAGGCTTTTATGACAGTTTACATAACTGTATTTTGAATGCTTAAAACCTAGACCAGAGTTTTATATCTACTCTCTTTCCAGAATAAAATGGAAATAGCATCATGTATCGGTTACAACACATATCAGTGATTTTATTTAACTGCTTTGGACAAGTCTTTACTAGAAAGAATGGTTCCATCAACAGCGTAACATTGAAAGAGAAGAGATGTGGAAAAAGATTATTGTTATATGAAGAGAAAAATTAGCTTATATAGTTAAAGCCAAATAAAGTTGCGTGCACGTCACCAAGGTCGTAATTCTATTGGATGTGTGGTTACATTTCTATAGAAAAGTGTATGTTATTTAAGTTTGCTAAACAATCACTTCTATAAATAATCCGATCAATAAAAAAACTTTTGTAACAAAATAATGTATATACTATAATATAGCTTTTTTGGATTTAGACGTCCACATTGTAAAATTTTGTGTTAAAATATTCATGAAGAGACCACCAAATAATGACGCAATATTAGTCAGTGCCAGAAATATTGTCATGTTGCCGCGTCGTTTGTTGAGTTTTCAATCAGTGTTGTGTGGCTTTTGTACTCGTAGTGTCATCGATTTTTGAGGTAATCTTGTGAAAAACATTAATACATTCTGTTCAAAACAGCAAAGTATTTTATTTTTTGATTGTCAAAATGCCCAGACAGCTTAATAGTCGATATAAAGAATTTATGGCTTCATTAGTTAACTATTTTGAAGAAGAAAGAAAAGCGAATAAAATATCATTACTTTACTTTACAAAAATTTGTATTATTTTAGCGTATAGCTGCTTTTTTAAAAATCAGTGTAAGAACCTACAAATTCACTTCCCTGATTTTTTTCCAATAAACATTAAAACCCATTCTCCCTGGTCAATATCAATACCTAAAATTAATACAAAACTCTTACTTTATAATAAAACAGAAACCCCAAAAACGCTAATCAAACAATCTTTCCTGAAACAACTTGAAAAATATCAAAGTCATTAAATTGTATATACAGACGCCTCTAAATCTGAAGATGGAGTTGGGGCAGCAGTTATTCTTCCAAATACCTCCCTAAAATATAAATTATCTTCAATAACTACCATATATACTGCTGAAATGTATGCCATATTAAAAGCCCTCATTTTCATCAAAAACATAGAACAAACTCTCTGTCTCATAATAACAGATTCACTCAGCTCTCTCCAATCAATCCAATATCTTTACACAAATGATCCAATTGCATTTCAGATAAAAAATGAACTATACCATCTACAGCAAACAAATACCAACGTAGAATTTATGTGGGTCCCTTCACACACAGACATTCAGGGAAATGAAGAAGCAGACCAGCAAGCTCGCCTAGCACCCACTTGCGACGATGCAATTTCAGAAAAAAAAGTAACCTCCAACGACATGAAACAAGAACTCAAATCTAAAGTGATCAGTGCGTGGCAAAGTGCGTGATGGACCCTATCTCAGGCAAAATTAAAAAATATAAAACCCTCAGTGAAACCATGGACCCAGCCAACAACAAACAGATCCCATCAAGTGAAAATCGCACGACTGCGTCTGGGTCATACAAACCTCACACATATCCACCTCATAACGAATTTCTTGAAATGGCTTGAATATCAGTTGCTTCAAAAACTTACAGAATCCTTCTCTAATTCTACCTGATAATATACCTTATCACAGTATACTATTAAATAAAACTCCGAATACAGGATGGTCAAAAAGTGCTATTGAGGAGTGGTTGAAAGAAAAAAAACATTCCATATTCCCATATGATGTTCAAAACATAATTGTTGGACGTCATTTATCAGTAAATATATAGATATAATCTTACATAATGTCATTTATTTTAAACATTTTTTTTTAGAAATAAACCACCAACCAAGTATATAGTGGACGATATGGCAGAAAGGTAGTTTTACGCCTTCCTTCTTACCATTTTATCTTTAAGCCTATTGAATTAATTTGGGGCATAGTAAAAAATTATTACAATAGGCACATTGGTAGTGATGGTAACAGCGCGAACAACTGCCTTAACATGATTACTCCTGACATGTGGAAAAACTCTATAATTCATACTGAAAGAGAAATATTTAAATGCTACGAGAGATAATATTTGATCGTCAAGAAATTGGTCCAATAGTAATTAAGTTTAATAGTGAAGAGAGTGGTTTTATTTTGATTATATTTATTGTTTGGTAACAATAATAACCTTACCACTTTTATTATGGAATTACTTACTTTGTGAAATTAATTCATGAATGTAATTAACAAAAAACAAATAAAAAATATCGCTAATTTTCAAGTTACATTTAATATGAAATTTTCTACCTTAACGTTTTTTGTTTACTTCAGTTATTTTCTGTTAATTTTCATACTTCATGAACAATCTGACAACGCTGCAAATGTTCACAATGATGACGTTAACGCAACTTTATTTGGCTTTTACTATATATTTTAATGGTACACATCAAGATGTTTTTTTATTAATTTATATACATACACTAAATAATTTTTAGAACACAAAATTAATGGGCTTATTCTGTACAAAAATGTTAGCGGTAACAGCGCTGTAAACTTTCAAGGTCGAGAGATGTTATGAAATGTTATTCTGTACGCTCTACTGTAATTTACATCGATGTATTTTAACATTTTCGCTGTTAAAATAACGCCGACCAAAATATTCGACGTTAGGAGTGTTGAAACTGTCAAACTGTGTTTGTAATAGAATTGTAAATTTTCAAGAATTAAATCAAAATGAACAATATCATTCCATAATAATAATAATAAAAATAAATATATAAAACTAATAATAATCAATAACTTTCAATAAACATAACGATAACCTAAAAAGTCGGCAATTTATATTAACCAACAATAAAAGTGAAGTTAGCTGCAATGTAATATTGTTCAGAATACGATTTTTAACCGCGCTGTTAAATTTGATTTAACATCGCGATGTTAGTAACATCGATGTTAAGTTTACAGCTGTTACGAATATTTGTACAGAATGACCCTATAAATTATTACATTGCTAAAAATATTTACCTTGGAATCTACTGGAATCTGCATACTACTAACTACGTTTTTTGCTCTATAGTTATTTATAGATATGGGTAAAGATTGTGGTCCATAATTGTTCTTATGTTGTGGACTCCTATTTGTTGAGAGTTTAGTACTAAGATGTGAAGTATAGTTTGGCGTAGGGCTTCTAGATCTGTTCAATGGTGGCGCCAGAGATCTCCTTGTAGACAGATTTGGACTAAGTGATCTCTTTGGTGAACGAGAGCGAGAGCGATTTAGAGAGTTCATTGGAGGACCCAAAGAATGCGGACCGCTGCTGGTGCCATTGTACACATTAGACGAGTCGTTTGCTACTTGTGACCTGAAATGATTGTATTAATTACTACGTTGACTTCCATTATGAACCCAACAGAATTGTCAATAATTCACTTGTCTGAATCACTGCCAACGTTAATAAATTGGAATTGAACAAATAAATAACGTGAATCTAACCTTTCGTAATATACATGAGATCCGTGCAAATCCATTGCTCCAGGTTTATTTACCAACCTCGCTCCTTGCGTCGTTCTATGTTGTGTTCGACATCGACACGGATCGTGTTTGTCCAAATAATGAGAAAGTGTATCCCATCCACCTCCAACTCGAACCATCACATGATTACGAAGTATCTGAAAATGTGCAATAAAGCAATTTTTAATTTTGTTTTATGGCTTTGAAAAAGTGCAACATCACAAACTCTTACAGCTAAAGCGCCTTGACAAGGATCAAAAAGATATATGTGGCAACGAAGTTACAAAGGCACAAAACGTTCTTAGAGGCGTAAGACAGGGATGTGTCCTCTCCCCCTTCCTGTTTAAAATTTACTCTGAAAATATCTTCCAAGAAGCTCTCGAGGAAACAAAAAATAAACACAGTAAGCGGTACAGGATCAATAATCAATAATGTACGATATGCAGATGACACAATCCTGATAGCAGACAAAGTGAATGACCTTCAAAGGCTCTTGAAAGTAATCGGAATACACAGTCGGCTTATGGGAATCAACATCAACACAAAAAAGACAACGTTTTTAATAATCACCCGTAAGCCAGATGAGTTCCAGAGTGCAAAACTATCATACAATATTAAGGACATAAAACGAGTAGAAAAATTTAATTAGCTGGGAACTTGGCTATGTGAAGAGTGGAATTCAGACATAGAAATCAAGTGCCGGATAGAAAAAGAGAGGAACTCATTTATGAAATTCAAAAACGTCTTTACAAACTCGGATTTTGACCTCAACCTCAGAATAAGATTCATAAAATGTTACGTACGGTATGGAAGGCTGGAGGTTAATACCATGAATAGGTAGAAGCATTTGAGATGTGGATCTACAGAAGAATACTGAAAGTTTCTTAGACAGCAAGAGAACGTGAAAACTGCGTATCATCTGGGACATGTACTACGGAACGAGATGTACTATTTGCTCCAACTTTTAATTGAAGGAAAGATAGCGTGAAAAAGGGTATTTGACAGGGATAAGGACGACTGGAGAATTAATTTACAAGTGAAATGGTCAGAAATGATCGCAAATATCCATTAATAAAAAAGCAGCAGCAGCAGCAGCAGCAGCAGCAGCAGAAGAAGAAGAAGAAGAAGAAGAAGAAGAAGAAAGACAATTAGCCTAGTTTTCTTTGTGTTTTTTAATCAACATGTTTCATTATTATTATTTATTAATGAAATGCAAGTTTTCTAGCATATAAAACGAGCGTGTTGGCGAGTGGTTTGGATATGGGGAAGGGGATAATGGGAATCGGTTAGGATCTTTAGGTTAGTAGGTACATGAATACCTCCTGAGATAGGTGTGGGTGATGTTTCATAGACCTGTCTCAGTCGGGGTCACAGAGAGTATCTATCCGCTACCCTACGACTCCAATGAAACGGGGTCTCAAATTTTTTGAGACATATTTATGAAAAAGCTACCTTTCATGTTCAGATGAGCTCAAAACAAAGAAAATTAAAGTAAATAGAGGTGTACGTCAGGGTGGTACCGTATCTTCGAAATTTTTACCTTGGCCTTAGAGAATATATTTAAATCATTTCACTGGGAAAATAATGGTATAAACATCAATGGATCCTACCGTAATCACCTTCGTTTTGGTGATGACATCGTTCTTATAAGAAGCAGTGTCCAGGAATTGAAAGACGTGCTAAACCAACTAAATGACTCTTCCAAAAACATTAAAATATTTTAAATGAACATTTCCAAGACCAAAATATTAAGCGACACAGAACAACATACAGGGTGATTGATTAGTGTGAGGAAGCTCAAAAGATCTGTTATAGTAAAAATTAAAAAAAGTTATTGACAAAAATTGTAGGCTTTAAACTCCACATTTTATAATTATTTATAATATTACGTTCCATAAGATGGTGCGGCACACCAAACTTATGTTTTTTTAAACGGAACACCTTGTATTTTTACTTGTATTTTGCTTTAAATTTGATGTCTGCTTCACTTATTATTTAAAAAGTTATAACCAATATTACCTGTAGTAAAATTCATTATTGCTAATTTAAATTGAATTAATTACTGCATTACTAAATAATAATAACTAAATTAATAAACAATAATGTCACTGTCACTTTCTGGCAAACCAATCATGGCCAACTCACAATAGGTAATTATTGGTAAACGTTAAAATATCTATCAAATTAATACTTTGATAGAAAAATAAAACTATCTAGAAAACTGATAACTTTAGGTATAGGGAGTACTTCATAAAATTTGGAGTATGATATTAGTACTTTTCGCTAGTGGTGTAAAATACAGGGTGTTCTATTTAAAAATACCAAGAAAATAATGTACTTTCATTTTAACTTACCCTGTGTTTGATTTAACAAATATTATGAAAACGAAGATGTTTTGTAATTTTTAACAATTATCAAAAATTAAGGTTGCAATAGATCAATGCAATCAATCAATCAAAAACCGCCAACCTGAAGGAAATCCTGGAACTGTTAATGTCAACACACTTTCTCGACTCCAGATTTCAAAATATGGCTACCTGGAGGGATGAGGAACAACACTATCCTACGGACGACGACTGGAGAATAGCAAACCAGATTGTCGACGAAGACAAATTAAGGTGGGCCATTCTGAGCTTCATAACACTAATCAATCACCCTGTATATGTATGGATGATGTAGAAATACAATATCTATATATATCTGAGACATACCATAAAAATCGGCAACGAAAACCAACCAGCTTAGGCAAGAAGACGAATAAAACTGACGCGCAGCTTTTGGGAAAATGAACTATATATTTAAAAACAATAACATTCCGATAAATCTCAAAAGGAAAGTCTTCGATTCTACTGTAATGCTAGTTGTAACCTATGGTCTAGAAACAACAACAATGACCAAAAAAGCCGCACATCATTTTAAAGTAATACAAAGAGCGATGGAACGGGCCATGCTTGGTGTTAGTCTCAGAGATAAAATAAGAAATGAAGAACACACAGGAGTAGCGGACATAATAAATCGAATTGCCGAATTAAAATGGAATTGGGTAAAAGCCCGGCAGGATCCAAATAAATGGACGAACAAAGTAACACAGTAGCGACCAAGAAAATCAAAGCGTAGCATATAGGAAGACCACAGAGAAGATGGCTTGATGACATCAAGCAGCAGGACAGGACAGCTTGGAGAAATATGAGAGAGGCCTATGTCAAGAAGTGGACTAAATATGGCTGACGAAGTAGATTTTTATATATATGATGATGGAACGGCGAAGCATATTTCGCACAGGATCAATCAGTTTGATCTGCAACATCTTCACGTGAAACCTATTATTTGCTTAACTATTTAGATTTCCTTGAATTATTGAAGTTTTAATTTTATATGAAATCATAATAGTGATTGTTAATGTCTAATAAATCTGATCATAAATGTTAACCTGAGTAATAAATTATTTTAAATTAGATTTAAAATAATTACGTACGGAGTACGACATATTTCACCTAATTTGGTTGTTAAATAGGTATATTTAGATACAAATCCAATAAATTTAACTGACATAACGTTCAGTAATAAAAATAGTTGTTCAATTATGTATAATATAGCACACCTGCATAAAACAATCATAAAAAAACGAGAAAACCTTGAAAATTACAAAATGGTACATATGTGAGCACAACGTCTTTGTTTAGAGCGCCAACTTACTCAATTGATTTTCTAATCATGATTATTATTAAATTGTTGATTATCCTGTAATGCTAAAAGATGCGGAAAACTTCGTAAGATATGTATAAAGAATGTCTGAATAAAAATAATAAACATTATCCTGATAATTATTTAAGTACATAACATTATTTTATAAAAAATCTAAACCTGTTTTGAAATTTGATACAAAAAAAGTATTTGATAGATGTATAACCAATTTTTAACAAAACAATAAATAGTTCAATATTCAGTAAATGATAGATTCACAACACCAAACCGGTAAAAGCGGTTGTTTGATTGATAGAGATAATGAGTGGACGGAAGTAAAGATCATAACCTTATGTGTTGTATGCATTAGCGATAAGCATTTGATTTTATTGATGTTTATTCACACATTTTAACCAATATCCCTCATACTCGAAGAGCTAGTTACACTCGTTTCATGAAGTATTTGATGTATCTTAAAATTTTACTTTATAGTTTATACACACAAACACTTCATGAAACGTGTGTTAGGCACCTACTAGCTTGTACTATTAGTAAATTATTTAAAAAGTTTTCCTTTATGAGAAAATAATTATTAAATTGATGACAATACTTACTCTTACAAAAATTAAAACTTTGGTGTCTCCAATTCTATATTTTCCCTCGGACACTCTAATCATAGGAAACTGTGTTGGACAGGTACATTTTTCAACCAAATCTCTAACCTTAAACAAAAATGTGTAATTAGTTAGGTAATTAGTTGTAAACAAATATTAAAACGTGAATGTATAGGAATCATGAAAATAAATTGTATCATTCCTACAACTAGGTTTTTCAAAGAAACAAAAAATAACTACGAATCCTGTGATATGGGCCTTGTTCAAATAATATTGTGTCCAGTTACTATGCGGATATTGACAATTACTTATTTGTGGTATACCAAATTATTTTCGTACGTTAGCCGTGTCCAAATTATAGCTAACCTAGATATTGTTAAGCGTAAGGTTAGGTTTACATAAAAGGCTTGATATAGAAACATATTTAACTTGTAATATTAACAACTAAGTACAAACAAGGTATTTTTAGTTGAATATGATTTGAACATGTATATAATACTTCAGAATTAATAACAAACTAACTGACCCGTTCAAAAATTTCGCACAGTAAATACGGTATCCGCCAAAATAAACAGTACCGAAACAGAGAGTGCTGTGGAGTTGTTTATATGTAATATGGATTTGTCATATTTGACTTAATTGTCATTAGTTGATATATTAATAGTACGCTGCAGTTAAATTTGAATTAAAAATGGTTCAAACAACGGAAGAAAAAGTGTTTTTGGTAGAGCATTATTTTCGTTCATACGGAAAAGGTCGTAATGATGGTCCAAGCTTAGAACAGGTGTCAGTAAAATATTAACAAAAATTTAATAAAGCAGCTCCTAGTAAAAGTGTGATGTTAGCTGTTATCGAAAAATTTCGTTGCACTGGTAGTGTACTGTGTCAACGTAAAGGTTCTTCAGGTCGTCGAAAAACAGTATACACTAACGAAAATGAAGGATGTGTTTTTAACCAAGTTGTGCAATCACCTCAAAGAAGTCTTGTAAGAACTGCATGTAAACTCAACATTAGTGAAATGTTTTTACGTCGCATGTTCAAATCAATTGGTGGTTATCCATACCGTATTCAAATTAGACAACGACTAAATGCTGCGGACAAACGTGCAAGAGAAATTTACTGTGGTCGCATGTTGAGTTTAATTTACGAAGATCCCGAATTTTTGAAAAAAACATATGGTTTTCAGACGAGAGTCACGTTCATCTTAGCGGCTATATCAATCGACAAACAACCAGATTCCTTGGATTTGAACGTCCTGATGTCATTGTAGAGAAACCACTCCACAGTCTTCGAGTTACCGTTTGGTGCGCGGTATTTGGTAATGGAATGATTGGTCCTTATTTCGTTGAAGATGATAATCAGAATCCACTTACTGTCAACCAAGAACGTTATAGAGAGAAAATTATTATACCTTTTGTGAGAGATCTAAATTACTTTTGCCGCGCACGAAATCTACAGTTTCGCACACAATGGTTCCAACAAGATGGTGCAACGAGTCATACAGCTGTGCGCACCTTAGACTTACTCCGTCAGCATTTCGATAATAGAATAATTTCTCGGGGAACAGACTTCGAATATCCTTCTCATTCATCTGATCTGACGTCACCTGACGCATACATTTGGGGCATAATGGAGGAAAAAATATTTCATTCGGAAAATCCGCCGGCGAATATTGCCGAACTACGGGAAAAAATACAAAATATTTTTCGGCAGTTCCATCAACCACTTTTTATAAATATGTTTATTGACAAAATCGATATGAAGCTTGTTTGTGTCGAAATGGTGAACATTTTGAACACTTACATTACAGAAATTAAAAATTACAAATTAATTTTTATTTTTATTTTTGGTACTGTTTATTTTGGCGGATACTTATAGTGTAAAAATGAATAAATGTATCTATAAGTACTTAAGATTCTTATAAATACTTTCACTGGACAGCTAGATATTTAAATGAAAATTATTTATAAAATAGACATTTATTTCAACAAAAATAAATTTATTTTAACTGTTTTATTTTACGAAACATCTTTGAAAACAATATTAGCAGTTATTATGTGATCATTATTGTGTTTTTGACGACATATGTTTCTTTAATACAAATAGTAACTGGTGTGAAGTTAGCGGCCAAATTCTAGCAGCCGTTTTCAGTAGGACCAGTGGCGTCGTAAATATTTACTATATAAAAATATAGAAAAATTGATTAAATGAGATCTTCTTATAATTTTGTGTAAAAACTATTAATAAAGAAAGGTTTATGAACTAAATGTTCACAAAAAGCCATGGTAAAAATAATAAGTTGGCTAAATGTTTCCTAGGGACCCTAATCTATGTTTTTCAAATTTTTTTTAATGACCCCACTTTACCCCTTAGACGGCTTGCGATTCCATAATATTCATGAAGGAGGTTTTTAAGAATAAGATGAAGTTATGGTGAAAGTATTAAGTTGGCCAAATTATTCCTAAATTGGCCGCCAATTTCACACCAGGGAAATATTAATATTACTAAATTTGCTCGTAAAAAAGCTACATGTAATTGTACCTACATTTGAAAATACAGATTCTGGTACATGTATGATTTTTAAACTTTTGGCGAATGTGCCATTATATAAATTTTTTATTTTGTGTATACTTTCGGTCAACATTAGAAATTATGAGCTTTAACTGGATATTTTTTTAAATTTTTTTGGTCAAGTATTCAATTAAATCTAGGTGACAAGTTTAAAAAACGAAGCGATGAGTTTTTTAAAGAATGAGGGTCACTACAGCTATATGAAATAAGTTTATAATATTTTTTATATTTTGCTATTTTATCATTTTTTAAATTAAATCATTATTTTTATGTAAATTACGAAAATTTTGATTTTTAAAAGTATGTCGGTAGCACTGTGTAATTTATAACATTTGACAGTTTTGAAATTTAAATTATGAAATGTTAATGTTTTAAAATATTTTAAAATTAATAATACACCAATAATAATATATTATATAAGTAAAAGATGATATTCATATTCACAAATGATTTCTTAAAGAACAATATAAATTAATAAATTGCTATTAGCCTCAAATGTCATTGTCAATAGTCTTGTCATTAGATCATTCACTCATGTCGCCAACCATTTAAAACAAAAATTTGTTGCGTAAAAGTTACATTACGATACGCAAATGCCTTTTTTTAATAAAGATTCTTATAAGTGCAAAACATAAAAACAATTTTAAAGTAAGTAAGTTTTATCTTTAAAGTTTATTTGGGAACCCATGTAGGAAGTCCCCAGAGTTGACAATGGAGCCAGGCCTGGGCCAGTCCCGGGAAACCTAGCTTCGGCGCACCTGTATTGGCCCACGCATGGGCCAGGCTGTTTAGCCCAGCCTCGGTCTTGCCAATGATTATTCAAGCTTGGCCTAACACTGGCTCGCCCAGCCTTGGCCATGCCATTGATTACCCAAGCTTGTGCCTAGACTGCATAGACCAGCATTGGCCGTTCAATGGTAACCCAAGCCTGGCCCAACACTGGCTCGCCCACCCTTGGCCATGCCATTGATTACCCAAGCTTGTGCCAAGACTGGATAAACCAACCTTGGTCGTTCAATGGTAACCCAAGCCTGGGTCAGGCTTGGGTTACCATTGGCTATAATTGGCTATAATTATTAATCCCATTGTTTCATTAATTGTCAATACTTGGCATTTAATTGCGATAAATTAATAGCAGTTAAAAACGTAGTAGTGGAAACAAAGCCTGGCCCAGTACTGGCAATCAATGCCTGGCCCAGTCCAAACAACCAAGACTGGCACAGTCCTGTCAATCAGGTCTGGCCCAGACCTGGCAATCAAAATTGGACCAGTCCTGGCATTCAAAGCCTGGCTCAGGCTTGTAAGCCAGGGTTGGCCCAGGATCGGTAAAAGTCTGGAATGATAACGATGGGCCAGGCTTGGTTGCCAAGAGTGGCCCAGGCTTGGTTGCCAAGAGTGACCCAGTCTTGGCAGCCAAGCCTGGCCCAGCCTTAGCAAACAAGCCTGGGCCAGGTTTGACAACCAAGTCTGGCCCATCGTTATCTCTCCAGACTTTTACCCAGCCTGGGGCCAATCCCGACTTACAAGCCTGGGCCAGAGTTCTGCATAGTTGGCCCAAGCTCGGGCCAAGACTGGGCCCGTGGTAATTTTCCCTATGGGGAAGTCATTTCGAATAGTCCCTCCCAAGCTTATGAAATTTAATTCAGTCTAAATACATCGTATTAATAGTATATTAAACAAAGCATTTCATATGAATATATGATGAATATACAAAATTCATAAAATGGTGCGAATCAAATGGAATAAACAAAATCTGAGCTTATCGTTTATTTCCAAGAATTATCCAATAATAAAAAAATCTTCTACGTTATGGAGCATTTACTCAATGTTAAAATCAACTATTAATATAAATAAAAACATTGATATTTCTCAATTTATAAAACTACAAGCTTTACTAAAAAGACTTTCAGATGGATATCAAGCTAAAAAGTCTCAAATTTTAGAAATGGATCAAATAAAACTATTTAAACCGCTCATTAAAAGTTATACTAGATAAAAGATATCAGAAAATGTCTTAAAACCAAACATACTCCCCAAAAATAAAAAAAATTCTTCTTCTTAAAAAATAAATTAATATCACAGCTTTCTTTGTATCAAAAACCTACCAACTCAAAAATTTCGTAAAAAAATTGACGGATTCATTTCAAAATCCAACAAAAACATTTTTATGTATCCTCTACTAAGCCTTAATAACTAGTTGGCATTCTTTTCACTAAATTGTCAAGCACATTTTGCGTGATTTGCATACAAATTTGGGACAAAAGATTTCTTAACTGCTGAATAGTTTCAGAGACGTGGCTCGTGTGCATCTAATGCTTTCTGGAGTTGATCCCAAGCATGTTCAATGCAGTTGACATCAGCATAAGGAATACCTTGATTTTCTCGAGCTTTAGCTACAGTGACAGATCGGTATGTAGTTTACTTGCTGCCAAATCACATGCCTTACAACGCTTTACAAAATATTAATATCTTGCACCACTAACCGAATTTACAGGCATGTCCATCAAATTAACATCTTGGAAGTGGAGCAAAAGGGATGTAAATGTGGTCACCAGGGATGATAAGAACAGCTTATTATTATTGACTCTGAGATCGTAAAGCAAGCGCAAAAGCGTGCCTCATTCCTAGGTCATTAGTATTTTAAACATTTACAAAGTACACCCCACCATAGTTACTTTTCTTGACTCCCTTAGTTCACTGTGGTTCTGTTTGGCATTATATTACATAAAAATACTACACAAATCAGCGATAGGACTGGTTCTATTGACTATTATTTAGTCACAACAATAATAATAATGTTCATTAAAATGTTAATGCTTTATTTTATCAACTAAAAGTTGCTCTACAATAAATCGCTGGTGCGTGCTTAGACTAAATTTAACTGAAAGGTTTTCCAGTGATGTTCGTATGGAATTTGGATTCCATACGAACATTAAAACATCTAGAAAGAAATAAAACATCTAGAAAATTTTCTGAAATTGATTATGTTAACCTTTACTTTTTACAAGTTCATCTTACTAAGATGCTAGTTATTAGCAAAACAGCTGTAATTGAATTTTAAAGCGAATTTTTCGAATAAATAGTGGAAGTTTAGTTTAACTGTTCATTTATTTATTGTTCTTAGAAAATTTTCAATGCATTGGTTGTCGATAGTAAATGTTTTATTTAAGTATTGCCGATATCCTTAAATTTTGACGAGCAGTGTATTTAATATTAAACAATTATTATTTTTCTTTTATTTTAACTACTTATTTTATCTAGTCATCAAACTTCCTCTATTTATTTTTACAAATATTTAATGATGTTACAACGTATTTTATCTAGTAGGTTAAGTAAAATGAATTTAATAATTTTAGTATTTTTTGCGATTGTGTATACAACAAAACCAAGGTGAACAGTATAATGCCATTAAACCTAATTTAAATATTTATTTTTCGGTATGTGGACAATTGGAAGTGTATTTGCTAATTTGCTATTTATATTACTGATTGAAAATAATTTTATTATAATAAATACAGGTGTTGGAAAGATAAAAGTGCTAGAAGAAAATTTCAGCAATTAGATATTTCTACTTAAGTTATAAACTTAGACAATAGCCGCATTCGGGGAACAGCAGCGCTACAGTACTTTACATATCTCTGGGAAATATCATGCAAATTCTAGAGTTCCTCAAGGATCCAATCTCGGATATATTTATCAATGAATAAGAATAATAAAAAACTCTTCGTTTTAACGTAACTTCCAAGTTTATTTGAAAAAATTAGGTTTTTAATAACAATGCCGTTTCTTGGAAATAAATCTTGGAAGTTCTCCACTATTAAACTGTTTACTTTGATTGAGTTTACATTTTATAAATAGATAAGACGTAATAGACAAATATATATTAAGTTAATGTAAAGATCAGCATGATATAGTTTTTTCCTGGTTTTTATATGTCATTGCACAGTTATACTGATCTATAGAGGGAAGTACATCCAGGATAATCCTTTGGGGCTATTAACATCTAGGCTTTAATATTGTTATGTCTTTTTACTTCCATACTTGGTCTAGCCTTACTACTACCTAAACAACATCAGGTACCTAGCTACAAACAAACCAAATGTAACTTAAATATGTCAATCTGACGATGCTAATCTTAGCGAAACGGTCGTCATTGTGATTAAAAATCAAATGGAAATTACGTTAAAACGAAGAGTTTTTTATTATTCTTAATAAGATGGAAAAAGTAAGGGTTAGTACAATAAATTTAATATTTATAAATGATCTTCCCTCCGTGCTTAAATATGCTGTGTGTCTGTTTGCAGATGCTCTTAAAATTTACTTACGTATAAGCTCAGTCAGGGATTGTGTTATGCTGCAAAAAATATCCATATTGTTTACGAATGGAGTTTGATCAACAAACTTCACTTTAACATTAGTAAATGTAAAGTAATTGTTATAACTCGTTTTAAGGAACCCATTTTGTTCGACTATGAGATGGGAAGAGATTTCTTGACAAGGAATACAGAAGTTAAAGATCTAGCTGTAATATAAAATGAAGTTTTTTCTTATGCCGCCATAAGAAAACCAGAAACTTTAACGACATTTAGAACTTATCTACTTAGCTTTGGTTAGACCTAAACTGGAATTTGCAACAATTCTTTGGTTTTCTGAATATGCAACTTCATTGGAAAAGGTGGAAAGGGTTCAGAATAAATTCCTTAGATATCTGTATTATAATAAATATCATATCTGGCCAGACTATAATACAGTAAGGGACAAGCCATCTTAGGAATCAATTTAAAATATTATCACTATATCAAAGAAGAACTATATCCGCTGTTAAGTTGCTGTACAAAGTTATCAATGGAAAAATTAATAGCCACAAAATTCTTTCTTTAGAGACATTCAATGTTCCTGGGCGGCGCACAAGTTCTATATGTTAATGTTTTATATACCGAATGTATTTCTAGAGATTCTCTTATAATTATTATAAAATTAATAAATAATTATAATTTGCTCATTGACATTGAGTGGAGTTGGTCTGAAATAGTTATTTGTATGCTAAGGCCGCGAAATACCTCTTTAACGTACCGAAAGAACAGTTATCGCCGAGGCCGCTTGCGGCCGAGGCAAGATAATCTTGAGGTCGTTAAAAAGTTTCGCGGCCATGGCATACACACTATTTTTCGTGCAATCGTTAAAATTATTAAAATAGATAGTTGTAAATAAATATATTATTGCTCTAAAATCAACAGCATTTCAATTCATTTAACAATATCACCGTGTGCTATGGAAATGATATGTTTCAATATATATTTTGACAGTTCTTGTCAAAACGCAAAATGTCTGATACTGATAGCGATATGGTATCTGGTTTGAATGTAGGCAATAACCATTATTCAGAAACACTAGATGTAGTTGCTTCAACTTCTGGAGTAAATATAAGTAATAATACAAACTGTACAATTAATGTAAATATTCATCCTAAATAATATAACTTATGTATTTGTTGGTATTCAATAAAAAATAATCCTTGTCTTTGTAGTATTTTAGAAATGTCAAATTTGGAAGTGACGTTTGCTTTCGCGGCCGTTGCTATGGGTAACGGCCGCGAAATTAAATTTCGCGGACTGTGCTGAGAACGCGAAATACTGACTTCGCGTGCGATTGCACGAAAAAGTTTTTTTCCGTCGACCTCTACAAAAAATAACATTTTTCGTACTAATTTTAGAACGAAAAATGGCGTATTATTTAACATCTACATTTTTCGTACGCAAACCTTTTTCGTCCGCACTGAATACGTCACAGAATTTAACTGTTTGTACGCAGCAATTCGTCAATAACAGGCGATTAAATAAAAATTGACATCTAGTTACCCGTTGCTGTCACGTATCTGATTTTCACATTTTGCAGTTTAAATTCATGAAACAAGTTAGTTGCAATTTAAAATTAAGAAAATGGAGGTTCATTCCGAAAGCGATAGCGATGTAAGTTTTAGTAACACACCTCCGCAATTGCAAGAAATTGCAAATGAAGTTTCTTTAGATTTATTATCTCAAAAATCAAGGGTACTTTATGAAAAAGAAAGTGGTGTCAAGAACACAAGGTAAAAAACTTTACAGAAAATATATTTTTGGCTTACTTCTCATCGCAAAATGTTTACATTTACCCAATGAATCAAATTATACTGGCCATTGTTACAAACGTACATCTGCTACACTATTGGTAAATGCAGGTGCGGATATTCATTGAAAAAACATGGCGGCTGATAATCTTCAACAGTAGCCGAATGATATGTTAGAGATTCTATTCCAAATAAGCCAACAACACTACCTGAGTCTTCTGGGGCGCTAGTTTCAGCTTTTTTTTCGGTTATCCATCTAGTTATATCCTCCAAAATCCTGTTGGACATATCTTCAATTTCTTATGATTTCTGAATAGGAAACTGACAAAGTACCTAGAAGAACTCAACGGACAGGGAATAAACTAGTATACATTTATGGACCCAACAAAGTAGTAGCACTTGACGAAGAAATAGAGGACATAAGAGAAGACCTAATTGGCCAAAAAGTGAGGGTAATAAAAATTACCCAACTACACTCCAGATTTGGAGATGAAAGAAAGCTTGCGATATTCTTCGTAGAATATCGCAAAGAAGAGCACATAAGGAATGTTGAATACATTAGAGCAAGAATACAAAAAGAAACTCTACGAGGAAGCAGAATGCAACACAATGTTTCAACTGCCCAGAAGAACACCATATCAGCTACAAAGGATGCCCCAAAGATGAAACAGGACGCCAGGACACAAACGTAACAAAAAAAAACAGAAGAAAATAACAAGAAGACATATTGGAGATGACAAAAATCAGGAAATCATAAAGGAACAGGACGGCAAAAGAAGAGGAACCACTTATGAACGACCCTATCATCAATAAAAAATGGGAGGGATCCTAGTAAGAACATCTTTAGCAAGTGCATCCACTCTTTAGTCATTTTTAGTCACAATTCTTTGGCTAATGATGCAACTTTGTAGAGACAGCAAAAACACTTACTCTAGAACGTCAAAAAACGAAGACTAGAGTTTAGAGGTCCAGAACAGGACACCTAGAAACTATCTCTAAACCACGATAGTGAAAAAAACCAGCAAGAACCAGAGGAGTGAGGCCCTCATCGAATTAGATGGGGGTTATTTCAGGAATGCATTGTAGAGTTTAGTGGAATTTACAATCAGATATCACCTAGAAATAACTTTGTACAGAAAGAATTTAGTATAACTGACTTTTATTTTATATAATCAATCAAAACTGACAATGACAATTCTCTTTATAATATATAATAATCAACATATCTATAAACAAAGTGATAACTTAATTTTGTATATCCAACATGCATTGCTCCTTGCATGGAAGGAGCGGGTTTGAAAAGAATGCGATGAAGAAACATACAATTTTCGGAAGTGCAAAAATATTCCTGAACTGTAATTTTTAATTTTACCTTTGATTCCGAATTGAGTTTTTTTAAACTTTCCAGTACATACGTACAAATAATCTGACATATTTGGCAAAAATTAAAGGGTAGGGGGGTAAAGTATTAAAGGGTTATTTTTTCGGTTTTAAAAACAAAACATACAAATGTTTACCTAGCATTTCAGTAACAATAGTTATAAATAAAATATTGTTATATTGTTGTAGATAAATATTGTTTCTCTGCCAATAAAATCACCGATATCAATCTAAGTATAATAAATGAATACTCAGAGTGGTTAGAACAAATTAAATGTTCTAACAATTACAAAACAACGTGTAAAACTCATCAATGTGTAGGTATTTGCTTCATAAACAGTAGGAAAGCCAATTAAAAATAAACCAAGAACAATAAATCCTTAAAACAAACAAGACGTATCCATTTCAAAGTCTACTTTAACAACAATTCCAACTAATGTAATAAGAAACAGTTACGCTATTGTTTAAAGACAATCGAATGTTGTAGGATAATCTATGACTTTCTATCGACAATTTTAACTGCGACTTCGTGCTTAATTCTTTGTAAAAATTGATAAAAAATGTACAAAATACGTGGGAAATTTTATTAATGACCTGCGGGAGTCTTCAAAAATTGCTTTATTTGGAAGTAGAAAATAGGTATCTAGTTTGTAAATAATAAAAAGAATATTAAAATGATCTCACCGGAAAAGGAACTTATCGTGCTTTGGACTGAAAGTAAAAGTTTGATGTAAAAACTAATAAAATGATTACTAGTTGTTTATATTCTAACGCTAACGTATTAGAAATAGGTACTTCCCTTACTTCTAGTTTAGCTAGGATTAATTTTTAATTTTTTATTATTTTTAAATCAATTATCTGTTTTTTGTGAAATTTTATACATTCAAACAGTAAATGTGACGCTTTAGTTGCCCTGAAAATATGTAACAAAAGTGGCTTTCCACGTATATAATGCCCTAACCATTATTTTGTATCTTCTTGTTTCTGTTGCTACTGCAGATAGAAGCTTCTCCACTTTAATAGGCGACTGAAATGATATTGAATATTGGACTTTGAACTACATCATCGTATTGTTACAGATCCTAATTAATTTTTGCATTCCATAAAAACTATTGTAAATGCGATTTATGAGCCTATTCGTTGTTCAAAGTCATGAAATTTCATAACCTATTTTAAACAATCCATGACAGGCGCCAATTTGTATTCATGATGACGTCACTTGTTATTGGGTATATGCAACACAGCCAACTAGCATTGCAGACCTCAAAGAAAGGATAACAACAGAAATACGGGCTATTTCACCTCAAACTATAAACAAAGTTAGGGACCACTTTTATAGGAGACTGTGTTATTGCCAACAACAAGTTGGAGAACATTTTGAGCATTTGTTTTAATGTAAAAAATCAATTACGTCAAGTATTTTATGTATTTACTATCTTGAACAAAATTATAAATAATTTCAAAATTTCACTCTGTACAATACCCTACATGATATAGTTCGGTGTTTCATTAAATATATAGATCATGGGCGATGCCAGACTTTATCACCCTGTATATTTAAATTTATGTTTAAAAAGCTCACATTTGAATTTCAAAGTTGATGCGTTCCAGCGTTTTTTATAATCTTCTAAACTAACCCCACAAATAATTTATTCCATAAGTGGTTTTCACACTGTATATAATTTATAGACATTTGCCTAGGTAATATTAATTAGTTCAAAATATGTGTTAATACATTCCATTTCTTTTTAACAGAATATTGTTTATAGAGTTTAAGACATTAATTAAATATCTGGACTAAGCGTTGAAATATAAAATGGTCGGTGATGATGATTTTCAGGTGTTCGGCTGACGGCAATAGCAAAAAATGTTATTGTTCGTCAGTGCCACTTGCCACCAAAGTCCAAGTATAACATTAAATTCCCTTAAACATTTTATGTATTATTGTCACGAATAAGTACATCACGATTCAAAAATATTATTTTTTTTCTCTTTTATTAGTCTACAAAATTTAAGAAATATAGATTATAAGTAGTATGAAAATTAATGAAAATAAAAAGCTAAATGCCACTTGGCATTTACCTTTGGCTATAATAAAAAAGCAAAACACAAAAATTATTCTTAATATAGTTCAGAAATTTTTAGTTGGAAATGTTACATTGTATTTAACACAAATGAAAAGCAAATTAAATCATTTATATTCATAAAAAATTCAAATATTGACTTAAAAAATTAATTTACTGTCGGGTAATATATTCATGTTTGAAAACAAAATTGAAAACGTGCCATTTAGCTTACTAATTATCTCCTTCGGAAATAAATTCTTAGTTGCATTATTTTTTACTAAGCACATGAATTTAAAGAGTTTCATAGTTACAAAGTAGAAAATGTATTATATTTTTCAATATGTCAATTTTGGGTAAAACTAACTATCGAAAAAGACTGCGGGGTAAGCCGTCAATACATTTTTGGCACTTCCATACTTTGCAATGCAAAATTCTTTCGTTTCATAAATGAAAGTATCATCCTGATTTGAGTCGATATTATGGGTTTTACCTATTGTTAATTACCGATAAACACTGACCCAGAGGCGCACAGATGGAGCAATTGAAAAAAGAATTGTAAATATGTAGAATCCGGTGATCTATCCGATTTTTTATAAGAATTTTATGAAGGCTCCAGCACATTATAATTAAAACGAAAATTAAGTTCATTTCCGCGTAAACACTTGTAAATGCGGCAATGATATTAAATTTGAGGAATATAAAATTACGATTTGGAGACTTGTTTTCTTACTAATTTTATTCCACAGAATCTTTAATTTTATTGTTTATTTAAAAAAAATGTCAATTTTGTCAAAACCTCTTATTGGCCAAACTGGTTAAAACTTTAAATGATTTTACAATTTTGCCAAAATTTACTCCACATAAATCGAGTATTTGAAGAGATTTCTGTCGATTTTAATTTTTTCAGTTTTGTTCTTTTTGGCTTTAAATAGTTTTTCGCTGTGTTTTACTATAAAAAGCACTTATATGGAAATTTAGCAAGACATATGTTTTATAAATATTGCCAAGAATCTTCTTTGAATCGTACAAAACCCCTTTTTAAAATTAGCAGGTAAACCGTACGAACTAAGTAAGATTCAATCTCCAGATTGATGAAGGTTTATTTTGAAATTATTGATTTCTGTAAAATATGTTGTATTATGAAAGTTTATTTTTTATTTATTTCCAGCTCATTTTTTGTTTATGTTTATTTTATTATTATATTTATGTTATTGTTAGGATAGAACTATTTATTGAGAGATTTTCATTTGGTTTTTTCACTATTTTATTTCAGATATTAAGGTGAGCGATAGCAATACACTTTGATCTATATTAAGGTGAGCGATAGCAATACACTTTGATCTATATCAGTTGGTCGGGAAGAGGATTTAAATATTTTTGTTTTCTTTAAATTTAATGCGTAGTTTAGAATTTTGTTTCAGAATTGTTGCTTATATTTATTTTTCGTCGACCTCTACGAAAAGTTACATTTTACGTACTGAACATACGTTGAATACGTTGGCGTATTTCGACAATACGCCAACTTAAGACCGAAGCATTGTAATCATAATATATTTTTTGTCAATTATAAATCAGGAAAGTGTACAGTGCAAGTGGTTGGTGTGCATACATTTGCAAAGATACCTAGCTTAATCGCAAAATACTTAAAATTGCCGAACGAACTAGAGTACACCGGGCATTGTTATCGGCGCACATCTGCAACACTTTTAGTCAATGCCGGCGCAGATATGCTGTCACTAAAACAGCACGGAGGATGGAAATCCTCAACAGTCGCCGAGGGTTACATTGAGGATTCCATTCCCAATAAAATAAATGTATCAAAAAGTATTTTAACTGGTCAAGCACTCCGAGAGGGAAGTTTTAGAAATAGTGATGCCGGAGCATCTGCATCTGAAGTTGCATCAACAAGTACCCAAAATCAAAACTTGTCTCTGGCATCTTCTTCGACAGCAGGAATTAATATTAATAATTGCACAAACTGTTCTTTCAATATCCATCTTCGAGATTGATAATTTTGTAGTAATATGATTTAAATAGAGAGTTGTTACACTTCAAATCAGAATACATTTTTTATAATTTTATTTGAATTATGATCGAGTCTGCAGTTGGGAGAGTGGGACGTAGCCGGGGGTAGCAAATAGGTGAGTTCTTACTTTCATAAAAGCGTAGGGGACGACGAAAAAATGTAATATGCACCTCGGCGAAAACTGTCTATTGTCTCGCCAGCTTGCTAGCCTCGGCTGCGCCTCAGCTAGCAATTTGCATGCTCGACTATAATAGACAGTTTTTCGTCCTTGGTACATAAATAACTATTTATTTTTATGGAAAGAATATGTTTATATTTATTTTTTTTATTATTCATAAATGCATTAAATTTGGTATTGAACCAAGAGTATTGAAGGGTTAATATTTCCTACACATTTCAAGTATTTATTTTATATTTCAGGTACATTTTTTCATATTTATACGAGGGTTGTCTGAAAAGTTTCCGACCTAACAAATATACTAGACATTTTTTCTTCAAATTAATTTTTATTTTTCTACATAGTCTCCTTGTAAGTCTATACACTTCTCCCAGCGATGCTCCCATCTCTTCAACCCGTCCAAATAGTACTCGGCGTCTTTCTCTGTCCTCCGAGCGCAACTTTTAGCTTAGGGAACAAAAAAAAGTCGCTTGGGGCTAGATCTGGTGAGTAAGGAGGGTGATCAAACAGTTCAAACCGAAATTGGTGGATTTTCGCCATGGCAACCGCTGAGGTGTGAGACGGCGTTATGTCTTGGCGAAACAAAATTCTTTTTTTCTGCAAATGTGGCTGTTTTTCCGCAATTTCTGATATCAAGCTGATACGGCCACGTTTAAATTCAGCAGCCCAAAATTTCACGGTGGTAAATGATGGTGCAGAGTCCCCGTATACAGCGTCCAACTCGTCTTTGATTTGCGTAGGCGTATTGCCTTTCAAAAACAAATATTTAATGACAGCTCGATACTCGATTTTTTCCATTTTCATAAAAACACTTACCTCGACTCACTAAAATGATTGTCAAACAACAACTGTGCGTCCAAAATGGCTGAAATTTTAGTGGGTACCTTTCAAAGCATGCGCAAACACATTCCCCAACTTTTGTTTACCAAGTGCTGCCATCTTCATGTTGAGGTCGGAAACTTTTCAGATAACCCTGGTATATAATATAAAAGAATAGCTATATTTTTTTAGTCTGGAAACATGGCCACATTAGTTCATAATATCTTTAATATTTTGACATATGTCTGAAATGAAGTCAATATTTATGGAATTGATTTATTTAAAACTAAATAAATATTGAAGTTGTGGAAATTTTATTGAACTTATGATGTTGATTAAGTAGTATAAATGCTAGACCAAGTATAGAAGTAATAAGACATAAAAATATTAAAGCCTATAGATGTTATTAGCCCTAAAGGATTATCCTGGATGTATTTCCCTCTAAGATCAGTATAATGATTTAGAAAAACCAGGAAAAAATCAATAAGTTAATATATTTGTGTTACATTTACTTTTGTATATTGTATACACTTATGTATTAATAAAAATTAAACCTCTTTAAATTCTAAGATATCAACCTTATAATTTGGCCTCTAGTGATATTTAAACTGAATATACATACTCGGCGTATCAGAAAGTCCTTGTCATATAACTCTCCTTACTTACTTACTTACTTGTCTATGGTAACATTGATATTGTTCAATTTTACTAATAAGGACTTCCGTTCATTAAGATTCAAATTTAAATATCAATATCGCTAATCAATCAACGAATAATATTAATAAGTGACGGTGGTGTTTACGTACGTTTTAATTTGAATACTGCACAATAAAAAATCCACCGCCTGAAATGAATTTTGAATTATTTAGCACCGAAATTCGATATGTTTTAAATTATATCTATAGATCGTTTTTTAATAAAATTGATAAACTGTCTCAATTCTACAAATTTAATATTCAAATACATAATGATTAAATGTATTCGGTCGATGATATAAAAAAATGTTTACATTTTACTTTGTAAATAACCGCAAACTTGCGTAATTTGATTATTTTTCGGCGATTATTATCAGATTTCTTTGGCATGTCATTGATTTCTGGTACCACAACAAATTTATAACTGGTTATGGGACTTAATAATTCCGGATTTGGTTTTTTTTGTCAAACAATTAGGAAGCATTGAGAAGACGAGAAGATTTTTATTGAAGCTAAAAGCTTGTTAATATCATATATCAGTTATTAGATTTGTTAAGAATAATTATTATTATACCTTATCCAGTATAAATATAGGTGCACGTCATCAAAGTGAACAAATCGCTACGTTCGTTTGACTTCCTTCGTTCGTTTGCTACTGTCAATCAGTTGTGATGGTTTGATTTTATATATTTTTTATTTATTTTATTATTTTTGTTTTCTAATTGTTAAATATGTTATTAAATGATTAGTTTGAATTAATAATTGATGTATATTTTAATTTTAAACGAACGCCCTAATAAAAATATGCTAGCTCAATAAATTTTGATTTATTTAGAAACGCGACTCTTTATCTTGCATAAGATTCAAGTAAAACTCTATAAAACATCCAATTATAATTAAGGAATTAATTTACTACATGAATTTTATAAACTATTAATTTTTTCAAAGATTTATTACATGCTATATACTACCTTATATAATAGAAATACCTTGTGAAATATTTAATAAATGCTAATACTTGCCCATGGTCCATGATTTAATTTTAAATAGTCATGCGCAAACACAAACAAAATGTTTTTAACTAACGTACCTCAAATAACTGTCCTTTCCGTTGGTAACGATTCGATGCTGCTGGTCCCTGCTAGTTAGATAATCCGCAAACACACCTGCTTGGTTGTAGGATAGGCAAGATGTCCACAAAGGTTAAAAGAAATCTTATCAATCTTACCAAAATTCAGATTTATATTGATGAATCACACTATTCAGTAAGTACTTTGACTATATTTAATTACTTTGATTATAATATTTTTGCTAAATAATATAAGTAATTAAATTTAACTTTTGTTAAAAGTGAGGTTATGATACCAGTTTTTACTGCAGTCAAGACGTCGTGATCAATTTCAATTGCGAATAAGAGAGCGAAAACCAAAATTCGCGGCCTTTTATACCTTTTCCCTAATTATGACACTAATGACATTAAATTAGCAATCAATTGTTTCAATTTGCAAAATTTAATTCAAATTTACATAAAATGATAAAAATATTTAACATATTTGAATGTTTCTTTGATAATATATAGAAAATCTGCATTCTTATATTTATGAAATAGCTATTTAAATTATTTTTGATCACTTTTTCCATATAAAATTGATATTTAAAATCTGCTAATTGTGGCAGTTCCAACTCCTTAAATTTATACAATTTTGAGCAAATAACATGAAATGGATATTAATTTGTGCATAAATCTTTTAAGATAATTCTATTATAATTTTTGCATACTAATTTGATTTAAAAGAATGGAAATTAGGCTTTTTATTTTAATTTATAATATTATTAAAGATTAAAGAGCTTATTACTAATGTACAAACTTAAATTACTATACTACATACATTTCCTATAACTAAATTGCTTAACATTTTTATCAACTGATGTTGAAATATTCTTTTAAGTGGTCACTATGTGAGTTTTGGTAATAATGTAGGGCTGCACTGTCTATCACTGTAACATTTATAGTTAACACACTGATTTCACTCTTGTCTGATAGCATTTATTAACACAGTTTTTATATTTTTAGGTATTTCTCATATTATGAGGTTTTGCCTGAATACATATTTGTTATCGAAGCACTTCCAGATATTTACATGCAACAAGTAAGTACTTCTACCTTTAGATTTAAGATTACTATACTAAATTTTAAATACTAATGAAATAAAAAATAGTGACTGATATATTCATCAGAATTATTCCAATATCCTTTTATATTTTCATACTTTGCTAAGTTTTACATTATATTTATTTTTGAGCTATTCATCTCACAGTATCTTTTTCACTGTAAATTTGGTAAATATTGAAATTCGTAGGCCGCAAGCTTTTACAAAAAATAAATAAATGCTTTAAGAAAGGTTTCGTAATTCATTTTATATCAAATACAACTCCTGGAGTAATAAAATATAAAATTCAAATGAACATACTTTATATGTTGGCAAAATTGCGCTATGTTGCAGGGTTCAAGTATTGTAGTCAAATAAAAAGAAGAATATTAGAGAAACTTCGTTTGCTATTTACTAAATTCTAATACTATTTTAAATGCTTGGCAACATGGTCCCGTTCTGACAGCTGTGACGTGCACCTATATTTATACTGGACGAAGTATAGAGATATTGCCGTGACAAATCCTGTGCGGCGCTATTACCGCAGAGAGTATGTTCAGTCCTACTTCGGACTGAATCGGACAGATACGGTAGCTGTCGGAAAAGACAGATGTCTTTGTTTTTATTTTCGAGGTTAAGGCTAAGTCCAGATGATCGCGCGGCAACGCACGTTTGTAGCTCGTTAACGCGCGATGATGTTTCAGATGGTTCAGACTTTGCGAGAACGCAGCATTGTTAAGTCGTAGTCGATGTGGATGTTACAATTATTAATATAATTTATCTACTCCTACTAAATTATACATTAATTATTCAACTGCTTTTGAGGAATTAATAGTATCCATAAACAAAAAGCGTGAGTTATTACACCATGCTGTCACAGTAACTATATACTGTCACGGAATCAATGGCGGTTCGATCCCCTGTGCCTACCAAACCTTTTTTTAATTTTGTTCATTGTGTTCATTTTTTACATAAATGTCTACTCAATCCATAGAATTAATTAAATTTTAACTCTATGACTCAATCACAATTTAAGAATCGAATACTAAAGGTGGCTGTAGAATCTACATTCTAAAAAGCCGATTAGATGAAACGAAATAGTCTATTATTGTAATACGCCACATTATTAGAATCGTCACTGTCGCCATTATATCAAAACAAACTTTTGCCTAATGTGCATTGAAGATTTTTATATTATGTATCTTCTTGTTTATGAGTTATTATAGTGCTAAGTAGACACATTATTATCATCGTTAAGAAATATTTCGAGTCGTATTTCAAGAAGTTTTATTTTGTTTTATATAAAAAAGTTTACTTTTGAGGTTAAGTAATATTATTTTAATTTTTTCTTACCTTAGAACAAAATCAAACTTCTTTAAATATAACTCAAACTATTCCTAATGATAATAATGTGTTTATATAGCACTATAATGTCAAAAACTCTACAAAAAACAAGAAAATCCACAATACAAAAAACTTCAATGCAAACTAACTACCATAAGGCCACAGTTTGTTTGGATATAATGCTATGACTTATGTCAAGCAATGGTGACAGTGACGTCACAATAATGTGGCGTATTGAGGGGAGTAATGTCAGTTGATATTTTACCTTAGACAAGGAAAGAGAGAGGACTGTGCATTGGAATCAATTTATGTAACCCATTTACCACCAAACTAATGGCGGACAATATTGACATAGGCGTATCATACGATTTTTTTTAGACGATTATTAAATAATCATTTTCATTATTTCGTATTACAAATCTAATTTAAAAAAGTCTTTAAATATGTACTGCTCCAAAAAAAAACAACAATCATTTTAAAACATATTTATTTAATAAATATTACAATTTTAATCCATTTTATCTATTTTAAATATATGTTTTTGTTCCACGCCACTGCAAAACTATTACATCTATGAGAAAATAATAACAATTAAATGAAAAATAATCTTTAAAACTGAATGAAAACAATTTTCAAAATGTATGTACACTTAACTTAAGTTATCATACATAACATATGTGATTTAGTTAAACATCTATTACCTGAAAGCTGTAATATTAATAAAAATAAATTTCAAGGAAATAGTTTTAAAATACTTTTTACCTATGAAATGAAATTCCTTCCTCTTTTTTAGCACTCTGACTTATAAACTTATAAACTACACTTATAAACTACACAATTAACCATTTTAAAATGTCTATTCAGGTAATTAAAAAAGGTGAAAATTAATAAAAAAACTAAAAAAATACAATTCAACGTTCCAAATTTGTTTACCACCAAACGTTTGAAAATCGGCTTCACTCACACGCATAAGGTTTTCATTGCCACGCGCTGTCCTCTCTCTTTCCTAGTCTAAGTATTTTACACATCCAGAATTGAGGCAAGTACACTTGAAACGCTGAAAGATTACCCGTGTGTCATTGTATGTAAGCATACGAATAGGATAGAGAAGACAACAGTTTATAATTTAATATAGAAAAGGACAGCACATAGAAAAGGTGTCGGTGATATGATCGTTGAATCGTGACGCACGGGTAATCTTTCAGCAATTCAAAATGTTGTTTTGACATATTTTAAAGAACTGAGCAGTAAATATAAAGCATTGTTTCTGTGAACTCTATGCTGAAGAAGCACACTCAATTTTAATAATGAAATAAATATTAAAAATTATTCTTAATTACGTGTATTTCTTAAAGGTCAATCAGAGAAGCATGTAGCTAAAAAGGCAAAAACATTTACACCACAACCACTTAATAATTTCATTAATGAAGCTCCTGATGAAAAATATCTGGCGGCAAAGGTACTTACCTAATAGATTTCACAATAATTCAAACTTTTTAATCATCTATTTATTTTAGGTTGCTTTAATAATGGGCATTATGGGTGCTCTTCGTCCTGCAGATATATCGCAAAATATATTATTCTTTAAATTTCTAAATGAAAAATATCACGCACAAAGAATTGATATTAACAAATTTGAAGCAATGGGGAAGGATATTGCTACATTTTTAAAATTACCAGATAGTAATTTATATACTGGACATTGTTTTCGCTCGTCGGCAACTTTATTAGTAGATACTTGAAGGGAGATCAAAGCACTGAAACGCCGTGGTGGTTGGAGATCAACGAATGTTGCTGAGGGATACATTGATGATTCCGAAAGAAATAAGACAGATACTGCAAATAAAATATGTAGTTTTACTGGTTGTTCAAACTTTACAGTTAATCTCATCAATAAGCAAAATGAATAATTACTACTTAAAACTTTTATTTCATTGTTATTACTATTACGGTTTATAAATAAAGTTCTTTCTCCATACTTACATTTTTGTATTTATTGTTAAAGTCGTAGATAAAGTATAGTATTCAACTTGCAGTAATGGTCATAACTCACTTGATGAATTACTGCACTCGCCTGCGGCTCGTGCTGCAAACTTCATCTGCGTGAGTTATGACCTACATTACCGCTCGTTAAATAATTTACTATTAATTTATTATGTTTTTGACATTCGACTAGCTTTTGACGAATTTCCATTTTTTTTAACTGTACCTACACTACTCGAGCATCAGTACCTAACGAATTAATTTAAAATTACGGGACAAAAAGTTACCGTTATTTTTGATTTCCGTAGCTGTTACCATTGTTTGCGTTGAAAGATTGCGACATTTAATGAGTCAGAAAAATTAACCTCTATTAAAACTGTTGAATTAAGTGAAATGAATACAAATCGGTTAATGAATGTCTAATTAATTGTGTGCATCCAGTACTTAACTAAAAATTGTGATTAATTATAAATACAACAAAGCTTTTTAAAAACAACAATTATTTATTTAATGATAGCTTAACTCTTTTTTGCATTTTCATCCATTCAAAATATTCTCAACAAATCTACCAAATTCATTACGATAGTTTTGTTTTATATTATTCATATTTTAAGTATTTATTTTATTATCGAAATAGCATCGATAGCGAAACGGCTGTCATTATAGTTAAAAAAGCAATTTTTGAAATAAATATTGGAAGTTTTGTTAAACGAAGAGTTTTTTATTATTCTTAATAAGATGGACTTCCAAAAAGTAAGGGTTAGTACAATCAATTTATTTATTTTATATTCTTCTAAATAGAAAATTAATACTGATGTATATCTATCTGATCTTAAGTACATGTTATTGTAATATCAGAAACATTAGCACCTATTTTTAGACATATTTTCTCAACTTTGAGTTAGTGTCGCCTCATTCATTGCCTCTTATTTTCTTCTGCTGTTCTTGATTTTTTTGTTAAAGGAATATCTTTACTATTTAAAATTTCTATCCTTTGCATAAAAATACCTATTTTTATTCATCACAAATGAACTTTCGTTGCCACTAAATCTCTTTTTTATATCTTCTTTCATTATACGGAAGATAAGGAAAGATCATAAAAATAGAGACATAAAGGAATAAATAGTATAAATAATTTACTTGTTCTAATTTTAATGGCATTTGTTTTATGATGTTTATTTTCCAAAGCAGATCTAACGTTCTGGTAAATCTTAATCCAGCGATTTGGCTTTGGCCATGTTGGTAAACTATAATTTCAACACAGTGGTGTAGTAAAATATTTTTAGTATGTATAGTAAGGAATATTTATTAGTTATTTTGTCTAGTACCAGAAAATATACCTATTTATTACGCCACATTATTAAAAACGTCACTGTCGCCATTATATCCAAACAAACTTTTGCCTTATTGTAGTTAATTTGCATTAAAGATTTTTAATGTAATGTATTTTCTTCTTTATGAGTTATTATAGTGCTAAATAGACATATTATTATCGTTAAGGAATATTTCGAATCGTAAGAAGTTTTATTTTGTTTTATATAAAAAGTTTGCTTTTGAGGTTAAGTAATATTATTTTAATTTTTTCTCCCTTGAGAACAAAATAAAACTCCTTTAAATATAACTCAAACTATCTCTTAACGATAATAATGTGTTTATATAGCACTGTAATGTCAAAAACTCTACAAAAAACAAGAAAATTCACAATACAAAAAAAAATTATGTGGCGTATATATAAAAAGTTAATGTATATTAACAGATGCTACAGTTTTCATTAACCCAATTCATCTAGATTTTTTCTTCTTCATAATTGAGTTCTTTCCTCGGTAATTTCATTTGTTCAATTTGTTCCTCATGATCGAGTTGTTTTACCTGCATAAATAACTGTTATACCTGTTATCTGCTTCCTCTAAAATTTTTCTATCTTGATCTTGAACAATTCAAAGTTGAACTCTCCAAACTGTTTGCCTCTATGGAGGTAGTGAATTTAAAGGTTCGTTCATTTTCAATTTAAAACTGTTACCAAAGTTGACATTTTGAATATTTGAAGAAAGGTTAGGTTTATATAGTTGCAAATACGAGTATGCGAAAAAGTTTTTTATTCAACTGAAAAATTGCCCAATGTTTAGTTAAATATTACAATATCGTCGCACCGTCTGCAAAGTCGTTAAAATAACTAAATGTTGCTAGTAAAACGATTTTCGAACGGTATTCTCATTCCCAACATATTTACCACTTGGAGTCAGTTGGGTGAACGTTATGTCAACGTCTTAGTTTAACTAAAGTCACGCTAAATCTTGAGACAACGTAAATTTTTGTGTCTCATGTGATTATCGTCGCCAAAATGCTACTTGGGACAATAAAGTCAAATTTGAAATAAAAAGACCATGCTTAAGTTGAACTTTGTTGGCTTATACCTATCACTATTTTTACCTGATAATTATTATAATAGAGAGTTTCCTTTTATATTACGCGGGATTAGAGAACAAAAAAAATATTACTCATTGAAAATCACTTTATTGTTTTTCAAAATATTCCCCAAAATCTTTACACTTTTACATGCGTTTGAACCAATTGTCGAAGCACTTTTGCGACTCTGATTGAGGTATCTCCAAAACATGCATTCTGAATGCAGCAACCGCTTCTTCAGGTGTCAAAAAACGTTGACCTCTCAGTTTGTTTTTTACGTACGGGAATAAAAAGAAGTCATTTGGTGCCAAGTTAGGACTATACGGCGGACGACTCATCACATCGATGTTTTGGGTGCTCAAAAATGCATTTGTGGTGAAGAGTGATCCGTCTTCGGCGGTTGATTTTCCTGATTTCTTGGAAGACAACTGGCAAACAAATGGTTGTATACCACTCAGAATTGACTGGTCTGCGTTGTTATAGGTTCTCTCAATCTCACGATAGGTCACATGACGATCTTTCAATGTCAGTTCGTGCACAGCATCAATGGTTTTCGGAACAAAACTGATGTTGGAGAGAATTCACCATACCATCGATAAACACTGGTCCTTGATGAAACTTCTTCGGCAAAAATTGAATTAAGTTCATCCATGCACTGTTGCTGAGTTAATGCACGTCGAAAGTTGTAAGAAATAATCGCACGAAAATGTTTACGATTTAATTCCATTTTTGGCCCGAGATGAATCAAAACGGTCTGAGTACGTATAACCTCAAAAATGTCCAACTTTACGATATAGCTGTCAGTTGCCAGATTGCAACACCAGGGTTGCCAAATCCCGAAATATAAAAGGCAATCTCGTATTAGGAAGGTACGTAACTTATCAGACTAGTTTAGGTTAGGTTAGGTAATAATCCCTAATCCCAAAGCCGTTACCTCACCATTTCTGTTTTCCTAATCACTTCTAGAAACGGCACAACTCCATTATAGTTTGTCTTTTATTGATCTAAAGGTCTATTCACAATATAGTTCAGGTCACCCTCAGCTCACACTCCACTCAAGCCGCGGTCAAATATTATTACTTGCTTTTAAATGAGACTACTCATACTTGGCGCTTCGCTCACGGTACTCTCATGCTCATTGATCGTAGTCTTTCTTTCCACGGATATTTTGAACGGACTGTGAGTGAACCGTTGTGCTAGTATGTACAAATGTAATTATTGTTTTCTTACCTTTTAATAATTTAAATTAGAGCATAAAGTATAGTTAGTAAACAATTATTCTCCACCTTCTCCATTTTCTTTGCAGATCGTAAATCAAACCTAGTTCTGTCATGAAAAATATAAAATGGATCTTAATCCTAATAATTTGGTTTCATATATTTCTTTTCATATAGTACATGGGATTTATATAGCTGCCGCTGCTTCTATTCTTTTAACCAATATTTCCAATCACTTCTGTTTTTCCACTTTGGGTCTCTGAAGTCCTGTCTTTAGATGACCTAGTCCACTTTATCGCTCCATGGGGGCCTGTTTCTACTTCTCTTTCTTACTGAGGTCTAATCTATTTTTGATACCCATCGAGTGCGGTCTTTACGAATGTTTTTCTTCTATGTATTTTTTGTTGTGAGTAGCATTCTCCTCTTTATCTCTTAATTTCTAATGTGATCTAGTCTTTCTACTCTGCAGCTTCTTCTCATGCTAAGTTTATTTCGTAATGTTGTTCTTGTTTTGCTTATTCATCACCCAAATGTATGCTCATTATACTTCATACTAAGGTATTATGAATTCTCATTTCAAAAAGCAAGATATATAGTAACGTTAATTTAATTTTATCAGTTTATCCGTGTCCTTGCATAGAAATTATTATTCCTTCCATTCTTTTAAGCCAAAACTGCAATAAGGAACGTGGCAAACCCTCTGTTTAAAGGTTACATATAAGTATTCTCCACCTCTACCACAATCATACCAGTTATCTGGAGTAAATTCATGGACAATTTTGACGCAAAATTGTTACTTATAACACTTTCAACATTGTTTTAGGTTTCGTCACTCAAAATTGCTGTAATATAATAGCAATTTACGCGCGAATAAACTTAAAATTATGTTTTAAGGTTACGACAAAATAAACGTAAACAATAGTACCTATTTAAAAAAATTGAAAGGTTAAAGTTTGTCAAACCGTTTAATTATTTTTTACTTGCTTTCCGCTCGCTTAGTTTTAATTTTTATTTAATTCTCATAATAAAATGAATCATTAAATGTTATATTTATAATAAATAATAAAATACTGATAAATCTCAAAGTAACACGACGACGTTGTATATGACTAAAAGATTATGTTTGTTCGTCAGGTGGCATTACTAATTTAAAAAATCCGTGCAAGTATCTTGAATCACATGGATAAATAAAATACCAACACGTACCTACAGGAAATTATAATAATATAAAAATGCCCGAGCATTTCGGGTGTCCGGAAAGTGACTCCCAAATTGCAGTCATTTATTTTATGTATTCTGCGATGGAAGCCAAGATTCCTACGCTACAGCGAGGTTCTTGAGATCTTTATGTGTGAAAATGATACAAGCAAAATCTAGAGTAATACCTGTAAAAAAGATGTCAATACCCCGAATTGAATTATTAACTGCCACTATAGGTACAAGATTATTGGCATCTGTTTTAAAAATCTTTGATTCTGAAGAAATATCTGTTGTATTGACTGTATTGTCTTGGATACGCCGTAAAGATCAGTGGAAAACGTTTGTATGGAACAGGGTTCAAGAGATTCGAACTCTGACTAGAATAGATGACTGGTATTTTACGCATGGACATCTTAATATTGCTAATTTGCCTTCAAGTTACTGGAGCTTAGATGGTGGGAGGATACTCCCCGGTTCTATTTATTAAAGTGAGTGGCCTTCACAGAAGTTTAAGGTAAAAAAAAATACTACTATTTGTTTACAAGTTGGTAAAGATTTCTCTTGATACAAAGCGTTAGATTCATCTTCACATCAGTTAGCACTTGTGGTGTTACTGTTTGAAATGTTCGTCTTATCCTTACTTTCATATCATACAATATAAAAAACTGTTGTCAAATCACAATATAAACTAGACTTATTTTGGGTTGATTTGACAGATATCATCACAAGCAACTTAGATGTTAGTAAATAACTATAGGATCCAATGTTAAAGTAGATATTCTAAAATTTCTCCCAAACTATTAGAGTTAAGTATAGGCAACCCAAATACCGATTGAAAGGTAATTAGTTACAGCTTCCTATAGGATACAAAAATACAGGGTGTTCCATTTGAATTAAGCCATTTATTTACGTTTTAAATGGTAAGTAATATATGGTTATATTACAAACACTCTGTATATTATGGCATATTAATAAATATTGCAAGAAGGACGTTAAAGACTTTTAGTAAGGTGGTGTAAGGCAAATTGATTTATTCATACTTGTTTTGAAGTTATTGTATTTTTTCGAGGGGTCTACAAATTACGTAAAATCGTTTTTTCTCAGAAACGGTGGCTATAGGGACGTGTTAAGGAATAAACATTATTTTTGATCGTATATTTAAAAAACAAAAATAAATACAGGGTGTTCCATTTGAAATAACCTAACTTTGATATGTCACGCTTTTCTACAGTCCAAAATATTTTTAGAATGTAGTCCCAACCAATTTAAATATACCTAGGTTTAAATTTTTTCAATATTGTTTGTCGTTTGGATGCTAGAGAATAGTTCGTTTACGGTGCCCCACCCTGTATATTTTTTGATACTATCTTGCTAATTTTAAAATATTAAAAGTTTTTCCTATTTGTCCAGTTTTTTACGGAAGATCTTATACGCGTATTATTTGATCCTTTTTCTTATATTTTGGGATCAAAAGATATTTCGTCTTGACTTACTACCTAGGGTATGTTCGGGGAGCACGCTTTCGAGCTATGTAGCGCCAAGCGCCATATAACGCAAACGAGGAATAGTACTAGATAGCGCAGACTGGCGCAAATAGCGTGCTCCCCGAACACACCCCTAAGCTGTGACGATTGTTAATAAAATTGTGAATTGTTCATTGTAAAGTACTTTACCAGGGACTTAATTACATATTTAGGTATATACTTGAGTTTTAATTAAACAGCGCTTGTATTTCAAAAGTACGTATAACCTCAAAAATGTCTAACTTTACGATAGAGCTGTCAATTGCCAGGGTTGCCAAATCCCGAAATATAAAAGGCAACCTCGTATTAGGAAGGTAGGTACGTAACTTATCAAACTAGTTTAGGTTAGGTTAGGTAATAATCCCTAATTCCATAGCCTTTACCTAACCATTTCTGTTTTCCTAATCACTTCTAGAAACAGCACAACTCCATTATAGTTTGTCTTTTATTGATCTAAAGGTCTATTTACATAATAGTTTAGGTCACCCTCAGCTCACACTCCACTCAAGCCGCGGTCAAATATTATTACTTGCTTTTAAATGAGACTACTCATACTTGGCGCTTCGCTCAGGGTACGCTCATGCTCACTGATCGTAGTCTTTCTTTCCACGGATATTTTGAACGAACTGTGAGTGCATGCATGTACTGCATGGGTTTATTTTGTAAAAATAAATTTGTGTTTGGACTTACCTTGAGCAAACAGCTAATTTCTCTATTGGTGATAGGGACTCACGAAATGTACTATTTTGATATTATATCACTTGAAATTTTATTTAAAATATATTGAAAAGTATGTTTGGTCATGCGAAAATATTGAAAAAAAAATAGTTTCATCTGCAAGACCTCTATACAAAGTAAAAAATTCTCCTTCCGTTTTTCGCTTTTTTATAATTTCGTTTACCCATATTGCCCTGCGTTTTTTGCTTTCGTTTCGGTTTTCCTCTTCTTCATTATCCAAACATACAGCAATAATAGCTAAATCAGCATTTGAGACCTTTTTTAACATTTTTATCTCGATTACTCTTGCATCAAAGGACAAATGCAACTTTTTTACCCACGAATGAAACATACTTTCGTATTCAAATCTTTGTTATAAAATTATAAAATTTTTGAAATAAAAAATCATAAGTACATAACTTACCTATACAACTAAAACCGTTGTGGTAGTTCCACACGATACCAACACAGCCTTTGTCTAGAATAAAATTTTGTGTGCAATAGTCTGCTCATTCGTCATTATAATGTATATTTAAATATTTACATGCATTTTTACTCAGACTTTGAGTTTGTGCAAAAAAAGTGTCGTGTGGATCCACCCTTGTATAGGGCATTAGCACAAAATCTATCTGAGTCCTAAGTGCATCCCTGAAGTAATTCTTTCGGATTATTGACTCCCTACCGAGGGATTATTATTGTAAAATAATGTAAACAAAAGTCAAGAATAAACATATTGTGATGTACTATACCTATCACCACCTTTGTACCCTATTCAAGTTTGATATTATTAAGTAAATACCATTAAGCAAAATAAATTTTTGAACGTAGTAAAAAGGACAGTAAACAAAGCCTAATGAAAACCTAACCTAACAAAATTCTGAATGAATTAATTTAATTGGAGAGAATCAGTGTAGATAACATGTACCGTTCTTCTAGTTATAATTATTGATGGATTGATTACTTCAAATTCTTAAAGTCTTTTACCAACAATGTTTATTTTAAATTTTCAGAAGAGAACACTGAGTACAGGCAAATAAATACTGCGCAGACTTATGATGTTCCCATGTTTCTGATTGCTGAATGAACAAACCAATTTACCTAAATTATTATCATATTAAAAAGAAACTTAACTTTGTTAATTTCAAGTTACTATTATCAGTTTTGTGAGTAGTATGTAATGGACAGTTCGATCAGTTGAAAAACAATTTAAAATACCGTCCTTCGATTACATTTTTTTTTCTACTGATAGTCCTAATTTAATTTAATCCTTCCAAACCCTACCATTTTAGAAGCGAAATATTTTATTTTATTCTTTGATCAGCCAAAACCCGTGAGTAAACTATTATAGTTAGTTAATTTAGTTAGCTATTGAAGAAACAACCTACTTATTTTAGTGCTTGGTCATTTCCGGTACAGAATGTCTAATAAAGACGACCCTTTTTGTCGGACTGCATTAACACATAGAAAAAGTCATTTGTGTATCCTGGGCTTCTATTCGGGTGAACCGAATATTCTTTTTCATCTCTAAATTGATTTCTGTAGGTTAAGCCCGTTTGTAATCATCAATGATTCAGCACAGGTTTCAGTAATTTTTTCAGAATCCAAAACAATTGACAAACATATATACAGTTTGTATCAATTTTTCTGTTAATTTTAAAATCATCAATATTTACTTCAAGGTTATTTATTTTTGCAGTTTCAAAGAGATTGGTGTCAGTGATTCGGTAACGTATAGCAGTTCTACTGCATTATGAGTGTTCCTAAGCATTTTTCGCTCCTTCTTAATCACTGTTTTCGTGTTAAGTCTCTTTCTTGCAACATCCATTATTAATAAATTTATAACTGCTGATTTTAATAATAAACATACAGCAAAATTGTGGCATCCATGAACCGCGTTGCAGAAAAAATGTTAATCTGCTGTTCAGCTATCCGCCTCAAATTTTTATCGTAACACCGTTACGTTCTGTGAAAATTGTTTTTTGACAAATTTTTATAAATTTACACATTTCTTAATTGTCACTTTCGTGGATGACAACACCACGTTCCCCACTGATTTGTCAGTAGACATCTTAAGCCAGTCATTGACATGTACAAACTGATCTATATTACAAAAATAAAAATATTAGTAAATTTAATTTGACTTTGATCAAATCATCATGCGAATCCCTTTTATGTAAGGGAAGCCAAAGATGATGTATTTGAAAATACATTAATCCTCGTTTTAAGATAAAAATAAGATTTTCTACATTTTTATTTTAATGAAATGTGACTCTCGTGATAATACTATAGTATCTTTCCATTTTATAAGATTATTTTTTGTAGATATAAAGAGAAACGGTATAACCAATGAGGAGAAGAATGACTACAGCAAAACTAACATTTTTTGAGTGGAATTCAAGAAATGAAAATAAAGTACCTAAATATTTTAGATAAAAATATACCCAATCTTGGACGGACAGACGACTATTTCTCACACAAAATTCATTTTGGAAGTAGGATCATTCCAAAGGTTTAATACACTCACCGGCGCGAAAAAACGCATAAATTTTATATATTTTTTTATTGTAACTTTTGTCTATAAAGGGCACGGTTATACTTTTAAAGAATCGAAATGCTTTAATCTGAAGAGGATTAAAATTAAATTTCCTAAATTCAACTAGGCTATATTATTTTTAATCGTTTTCACGATGGTCACGTTAAGTGTTCATTACTTACTTGTGCCAATTACTAATAATTTCAAAATGTCTTTAAGCACAGAAACTGTTGCATATATTGTTTCTCTTATTCAAGACATAAGAAGTCAAAAATACGTGGCTGACAGATTCGGGGTTTCAAACAACATGTTTTATAGAGACGGGAGCTTACAATAGATGTTCTGGAATCGGTTCCCATAGAATAACTACTCTTCGGGATGACCGTTTTAAAATGTCTTTAGCTTTAAGAAATCGCCAGGCAACTGCTGTAGAGATTAGAAATAACCTTGAATATATCAGGGACGTTAATGTTAGTAAAAACCTCGAAAATCCGCTGTAGGATTCGAACTGCCCAAGCATCATCGAGTAGCCAGATTACAATTCGCTAGGATCCGTCAAAATTGGAACGTAGACGACTGGAGAACTGTGATGTTTACCGATAAATCCAGATATTACCCACGATCACCAGATGGGTGCGATAGAATCTGGAGTAGAGCGGGTTAACGATATGCCGAGTGTACTTTTAGCCCTGGAGTAAAAAGGTTATAAAATACAAAATAAAAATTTATTAAAAGAAATATTAAGAAAATATATCAAACATTAAACAAAAAATTATAAGTGTAAATTAAAGAAAAACATTCATTTATAATTAAAGATCAAGAGAAGAAAGAAGCAAGAAGGTGGGAAGAATTTTGATCCGAAGAGAAGTGTTTGGGAGAAGAAGTAGTAATAAGGAGTGGTTAGAAGAAGAAGATAAGAATAAGAAAAAAACATTAAATTTTTAGACAATATAGAGCAATTTAAAAAAACTCCGAGATAAGAGTAAATAGAAAAATATAAAAACCAAAAAAATAAAGAGAATCTGGAATCTAAACAAAAAACTAAGATGGATAAAAACAACAGTATTGACATAAAACCTTTTTTTTACATAAAATGTCCATTAATTAAAAGAATATTGGTTAGTATAGATATGCATTGAATACGAGTTTTCTTTTTTAATTTATAAATGTTATTCGCGTACATTGAAGACCCTTTTTTCCAAATTTAGAGTATCTTTCAAATATTTTTTTATTTGATAAAATCATTTATTTTTAATTACTTTAGGTTAGGTTAGGTCTAATGAGAGTGGGGCGCTTCCCTGCTTCTCCATCTAGGGCCTATTGTGGGTCACCACTATGGGTTACAATTCACCATCCAGTATGCACATCTTAACAAAGTCCAAGAACGAGTTTGGCGAGACTTGTCGATAGGATCAAGCTGTATGAAACCAAATTAGCGAAGTCTGTTCATTTCCAAAGCGCTTTCATACTGCAGTAGCACCAGTTCAAAGTATCACTCAGACAAAGCTTCTTCCGGAGGTTACTCAGACGACAGTGTCTTATCAGCAGTCCAGTCCAAGAATGCTTTCGAGTGCGTGAGCCCCGGTATATTTTCCAGGTACAGAAGGATTTCCCTTGCTGTCCACCTGAAAATGATGTCCTTGGCAGTGCTATTCGCTGCGCTATTCGCTGCACCAAGAAATGGTTCCAGTCCAATTAACACGGACTCCGTTCTCTTCTTTGCCTTCCAGTCCTGCATACCCTGGAACCTAGAGTAGAGTTACTATGTTATTTGCTCCAAGGTTATTTGGGGATTCGATACAGCGCCACAACAGCCCGGGTGGTTTCAGTGCACAAAGCTATAGCAAACATTTCCACCTGAAAGATGATAGCGTAGTTATCAAGATTTATTGAAATGGCAATTCTCAATTTCTACTATATACCCCGGCTTTCGACCCCCCAATGGGGTTTCGTGACATCTGTGTATAGAATGTGGTCGGACCTAGGGAAGAAGATTGTGCCTCCCTTCTATTTGTCCCACATATACACGAGTGGCAAGCATATCTGATACCATTCCAGGAATTGGTGAGAACTTAACTTCCCTCACCAGTCCCTCATGGTCCCATAGTGCTTCCCCCGTGATTTGATTACCTATCGACTCTGTACTCCACCATTCCAGCCTCATTCTCCAAAGAATGTGGAGAGGAGCTAGCCCTAGAAGTATCTCCATAGCCACCATCGGAGTGGTAGACATAGCACTGTTTGACAAAGTCAGTAAATCCCACAATTTACCACAGAGATTCCAGTAGGATATCCTGGCTTTGTTGATTGTTCTTTCCAGATGGAGGTTCCAGGTAAGTTTTTCGTGAAGGGAATAATTACGGTTTTGTGGGGGTTCATCGAGATCTGCTCCTCCTCACACCACCTGTATACTATGTTTGAAGGAAATGACCATTTCAAATTTGCATCTGATTGTTATAACCAGATCGTCTGCATAGCATTGGAAATCCAACCCCTGTCAGGCGAGAGCGTTCAGTAGAGGTGACCACAAAAGGGGCGAATGGACACCTCCCTGTGGGCACCCTCGAGCCGCCCTAAATCACTCTGTCATCACTCCCTGCAGTGATGACACTTCGTACCGATTTCCAAGCAAATTTTTGATCCAGTTACAGATAATTCTGTCAACTCCTTTGCGCTGAAGGGCAGCGTAGAGTGAGTGAAGTAGTGCGTTGTTAAGTGCTCCCTCAATATCTAGGCTGTCAGCGCAATCTCTTTGTTCCCAAGAGAATGGCTGATTTTCCTAGGAGGTTCGTTAGTGCCAGATCCGTGGACTTCCCAAACTGATATGCATATTGGTGAGGATTCAGAGGAAAGTTCCTTAGATTCCTCTCCCTAATGTGCATATCTAGAATCGTCGCTTTGTAACTCGGGAAAATTCTCAAAATAATTGTGCCCTCAAAAAGCTCTTTTGATATAATAAGTGATATTTTTTTAAATTACTGAAAACTTATTCATGTTCATGTACCATAAAATAAAACAAAGCCATGCGAAATGATTTAAACAATTTTAAATGTCAACTTTAATAAATTTTTAACGGCGATTCATTGCATTTGTTTACTTTGAAAAACACGTTCGCAAATCGTAAACGAACAGGTGTTTCTCGTGAGACTTGTAGTCTATTGAATTGATAAGTTGTTTGGTAATTACTTAATTTACATCTGTTCATAGTTAAAATATGCGTCAACTCACAATCGAAAATAAAAAATAAAGGTATGGATGTCAGTTAATATGAAAAATGAAACTCGTTTTAAAAGCTTTAATAACCAGTTCAGTTTAAGATAAATTAAGAAAAGTTATGATTATAAAAAATTAGTAATTTAAAATTAATGCACATAAAAAGATACGTCGAGTATACAAACTTAACTACGGTAAAAATTAAGGTTCAACGAATTGATAACAGAGAGTGAAAAGTTTCTTGTTTTTTGATCATTCGTAAGGTCACATTGCCATTATGCTAATTTCAGTAATGATTTTAATACAAAAATAAAGTATTCTAATTTCTTGTGCTTACTAAAACCATTGAAATGTCAACTAAAAGTGAGGTTATGTAGTTAAACTTATGGTGCTTATGTTTTGTATTTAAACATGTGGAATAATAAACAAATGGAGAGTCTGATCTATATAAAGCAAATCCTTATATGGCTTGTCCAGTATAAATATAATTGCACGTCATAGCTGTCAGAACGGGACTATGTTGCCAAGCCTTTAAAATAGTATTAGAATATATATAGTAAATGTCAAACGAAGTTTCTATAACATTCTTCTTTTTATTTGAGTACTATATCAAGCTAGGTTAGTTATACTGATAAAAAGGTTATTTGTGATGATATCCCAAGCAAAACTTATTTTAATGTGATTTTGTTTAATAAAAGAGTTTTATTTTTATGTTAATACCTCAGCACTAAATAAGAATTTTATATTTTAATAGTTCTGACCTATTTAAGTATTAATAAGGTATGCATGTATTGTATTATATATTAAATATATTTATTATTTAACATAACTTTTAGCTAATTTTCAACGAGCAAATTTTTGCCAATACATAAGATCATAACAAAAGGAAATTCTTCAATAAGCAACCAACACACCTTAGTCCAGAATATCAAAATGTCACCTGATAAACCATATTTTATTTAAGTGAGGCATCAGGGCACCATATTGCCAACATATAAACTATTTTAGCCCGAGTTATGGTCGTTTGAAGTTTATATTTTATTAGTCCAGGAGTTCTATTTGATAAAAAATTAATTACGTAACCTTTTTTAAAGCATTTATTTATTATTTGTAATAACATGCGGCCTACGAATTTCAATATTTACCAAATTTACAGTGAAAAAAGATACTGATTGACAGTAGCAAACGAACGAAGGAAGTCAAACGAACAGAGGGATTTGTTCACTTCGATGACGTGCACTTATATTTATACTGGATAAGCCATATTATATGCCAAAATATTCAATGTTAAAAACAGAAATGAAAACCAAAACATTGGAAGAAATAAAAGTGGAATTATCCAAACAAGGTTCACATGCATCTAAATGGCACTAAACATAATTTTCCCTTTTTTCGCCATTATTATTTACTTATTGATTGTGTTCACTCAAAGCAAAAAAAAGATCCCTAGATTATCAATATAAAATACAAAATTGTGAGATATAATAGAGCGCATGCCTACATACTGAGTAAAATTAAGTAAGTTGCAGACTCAAGCCAACATATTTCATAGTAAATCGACTTGCGAAATTAACTAATAATTTTATTACTAAAATCAGTACTGAAAGTAGCATGATGACAAGCGGACTTTAGAAATAAATAGGTCAAATTTAAATGGAAATATTTATGGTAAAATGCCTTTAATTTAAACATCCAAAATATCGGTAAAATAAAATGTTTATTTTGTTTTCTATTTTATTTAAATTACTTTAATACAATTTAGAAAAATAAGAGAAAAGTAGTTCCCTTCGAATCAAAAATTGACGAGTGCGAGGGATTTTCCACATTTTCATTTTAAAATGGAGGTGTGTTAACTTTTCGATTGTTTAAATAAATACTTTTTATTATCCACAAGTTGTACAGTTATTATGTGGGAAAATTCGAGTTAGACATGCAAATAAAGCCCATGGATATTACGTTGGCGGGCTAGAAAAGCTTAAGTTCAAATTGTCGACCAAATAAAGATTGTGGGCTTCCCGCTTGAAAAAAGGGTTAAATTCAGTTATTTCGTCATAACTCGGTTTTTCGATGAGATACGAAAATTTTTACGCAATACTTTTTTGTTGCTCTTTGTATGATCTACAATTAAGGTTCTATACATATTTCACGTATCGATCATCGTTATGGAGATATCCATTAAATTAAATTTAAAAATGTTTCTTTTCGAAAAGCAAAAACAACAATGTAGAGGTCTTTACTAAAATATATTTAAAACTTTTTTGATAGCACTTCAAATAAAAAAGTTACTTTTTTTTGTCAAGTGCCATGGACCATGCGGGGTTCTTTCCAATTTTGTTCTCGACTTAGTTTTTTGTTTGACGTGCTATATCAAAAAGCTTATAAATATTTTTTTGGAAAGAATTTAAAGACCTTTATTACATAGAATATTTCAAAACTAATTTTGCGATATAAACTAAGGCCAAAATGCCAAAATTTCGATTTTTTCTATTTATATGGATATCTCAATAACGATAATAAGTATCTACGTGAAAAATGCATAGGACCTTAACTAAAGCTTCTCTAGCTACTCCCCACGCAATATCCAAAATTTGGCTTTCTCCGTTCATTTGCATTTCCAAGTTTATATAATGACTGGACATACGATTATGGTAGAGCTGTTTCATATTGCTTCATCTTTTTTATATATTTAAGTTCATACTGCTTATAGCCGTAAGATCAGTGAAATCCAATTAAACCGTAAATAGCTGATTCTAATTGATTATGCTGAACTACTATTAGTTACACATGTATATTTCGTAAGTATGCAACCAACGCCACGGTTGTTAAAAAATACACTTTAGAATGTTTTAATAAGTAATTAACACAAAAAAATCTTGAAAGTTAAATATTTACTTATTCGTATATTTACTGACAACTGTACCTGTGACCATTTAAACACGTACCTAAGACTAAAGTTGACAATATATTTGTTAGTGTCAATGGAAAGCGCAAATAAAAAATGGACCAAACTCGTATCTATAGTATGTTATACTAAACAGTAACACTGCTTATATTTTTTATTAAATGAGAAATCGAGATGAAAATATGGTCACCGAAAAATTTTATACAAAACAAAACCTGGTTAAATCTGGGAAACCTTTTGAGTCGGAAAAACGCACCACAAAAACAATTAGAAGTTTTTGTCAATTTTGCATTAAATAGTTATTTATGTATAAATAGATGTTTATGCCCTGAGGGCGCACATCTGTTTATGCCCTTGGTACATACAACCTTTTATGTCATACTAGTTCGTTTTTGCAATCCAATCTCAATACAAATCAGTATTTTAAAAATCCGGTTTGAATTAATAACATTGCCACTTTCTCATATCTATAGAGTGTAACCTAATTTATAGAGGAGTGTTGACAATGGTTGCCGGTTGGGTTGCGTTAATTTTAAGGGTTTTGTTTCAGGTGCGTTTCATTGTAAGGGGTATGTTTGGTAGCGGTGGTAAGGGAATGTCTAATATACGGTGAGTCGGGGTTGATTTTAAGGTTCGTAATGATGGTAATCTAAAGTAGACATGTAACAAATGCTAATGCTCCATCTATGACTCCATCCATCTTTGATTTTTGATGTTTTGTCTGTGTTTCAAAACTCAGATACAATCATACAAAAAGAAACAAAACATCAAAAATTGATGGATCCGTAGATGGATCATTGATGACATAGGTGATTTTCATGAAACAACAAATTTACATGTTATATTATGGGTTATTGACGTGAAAATCAGGTGATCCAACAAAACTTTCAGCCATTCAGACATGAGGTTTACAAATATCGATATTCGCATCAAATTACCCAATTTGAAGAGCTGAGGCTCCGTTTACAAATTAATAAATAATACGAACCTTTACATTACAAAATCGTTTTGAAATTTCCATTAGAAAAATATGAATTTTTTGGGTTGGCAATTTGGATCGAAGTTCCCTATACGCCACATTATTGTGACATCATTGTCACCATTGCTTGACATAAGTCACAGTATTATATTTAAACAAATTGTGGCCTTATGGTAGTTAGTTTGCATTGAAGTTTTTTGTATTGTGGATTTTCTTGTTTTTTTTGTAGAGTTTTTGATATAATAGTGCTATATAAACACATTATTATCATAAAGGAAAAGTTTGCGTTATATAAAAACAAAATAAAACTTCTTTAAACGCGACTTAACGATAATAATGTGTATATTTAGTACTATAATAACTCATAAACAAGAAAATACATGCAAATACATATTATAAAAATCTTAAATGCAAATTAACTACAATAAGGCAAAATTTTGTTTGGATATAATGGCGACAGTGACGTATTGTGAGCGAAGTAAATACACTTGAAACGCTGAAAGACAACAGTTTATAATTTAATATTATCGTTTGATATTTATAGAAAAGGACAGCACATAGAAAAGGTGTCGGTGATATGATCGTTGAATCGTGACGCACGGGTAATCTTTCAGCGATTCAAGTGTCGATTCTAATAGGTAGGGTTAGAATTTTGTATGTTTTAAAATAGAAAAACAATATTAGTACATAAAATGTCACTTGTCATCCAGACTTTATCCGTAAAAAAATATTATTCATTACAACTTTATTTTATACCGGAGATTATTTTGTAAATTCTACTTTGCCAACTAGGCCTAACATAAGCTATTTGTTTTAAATTATTATTTCTGTTAAAAACTAAACAATATAAAATAGTTTGTACTAAAAAAAGAGCAGAAAAAGAAAACTGAAAGAGATTTATAACTTACCATTTCATCCAAACTTTTTAGATCATTGGTAATAATTTGGGGCACTGGGCCGTACATTAGGACGGTTTCTTCGTCTTCTATATCGCTGTCGCTGTCATCGTCAATATCATTTTGGTTGTCTAAACCTTCGTGAAAACTTACACCAAATTTTTTTTGGTCGGCTGCGATTTCTCTGTCAATTTGACGTTCCATTTGTACTATTATTGGTGCCAACATGCCGAATCTTAAACAAAAAAAATGCAATTAGATAAGCTAGAGGACAAGATTTAAAAAGACATTAATTTCTTTTATTACTTCTTACATTTGTCATTATTATGGTAATCTGTTTCAGTGAGAGTTCTTGATCTTTAATAGTTTGTGGTCACTAGTGTTTTAGCAGAAGTGTGAATTTAATGTCAAGTTCAAGATAAACTTGTACAGTTTTATATCCTAAGAATACTTTTTATACACGTGTTGCTAAAGAGGTTACAGAAATTGTTTTAAGTAAACCAATTAAAAAAAAGTAAAGGTCATTTTAATGTCGAAACTAAAAAGATTTTATAGACAGAAAATCCTACATTAACAGAGTGGCACATAAATCAAGAGTGTGTAGGCAAAGTGTTAATAACGCAATGCCATAATTATAAAATTCCATATTTTTTAATTCAAACATTTGTTGTACTGTTGATTTAGTAGAAATGATGATAGAAATGCCGTTATATAAAAATACATACATTTTTGATATACAAGAAAATTTTAATTGGATGATGGCTTATAGATAGACCGAAAATAGGAGCTGTCAATACTTTAAATAAAAATTTTGTGACATTGGCTTTGATTTTTCTTCGTCTAATGATCAGTCACATTTGTGATATGGATGATTTACTTCTTTTTTTTTAAATTTTAATTGTTACAAAGTTTTTAAGGTGTCATTGTGTGGCGAAAAAACGGCATGTTCGACGTACAAGTCTTATGGTTTGCCCAAAAATCATGTATGCGCAAGCGTGTGTCATACAACATGTCGGTGTATGGCAAGTCTCAGTATTGCCGAGATTGGACATTTTTCACCAGATTTTGTCATTTTATCGTTCAGTTGGTGATTTGGTGAAAAACTTTTGGAAATTTATAAATTCTGGGAATTTTTAACAAATATCGGACATAATGTTTATTCTAGCAAATAATGTAACGATAATAAGCAACTATTGTACAATAAACAGAGAACTGTAATGCAGTTCATTAAGTTCAGTTTGAGGTTATGTTGTTTGTTATGTTATATATTGATTAGTTAGTTTATTGTTGTGTTTGTTATAAATATCATATTAAACAATAATAAAAGATTAAAAAAAATACAAACGTAAATATAATAAAACTTGGGAAAACCTTTACCCATGCGTTGGACCTGGCAACAAGTGCCTTATTTTTTGGAAAAGCTGCAGTAAAGATCTGATTGGAGGAATTGCGGCATTGAAAAAGCACGACACCTAAGTGCACCAAAAAAAGTCAAACAATTAAAACACAAAATGTTTTGTACAGTTTTGTGGGATATTTGTCTATAAACTCCTAATCTTAAAGTATAATATATATAATATAACTAGTTACATACAAAAAAAATCATTCAGTAAAATTTTATTTGTGTGTTGCATATAATATGAGAACAAATTAAATTTGGTGAATTCTGGTGATTTTTACAAAAACAATTTGGTGATTTCAAATTAAAAGGTTCGACAACATTGCTCAGTCTTCCACAGTCTTAATTCGAATACATTTTAAGTACAGCGTCTTGCGCCTTTTCAGAAAAACTCTGTTTTCTACGATTTCATAATGGCCGATATAAGACACTTTTCAAAAACACCTTTTTATAGTTTTTATTGAACTTTAAAAAATATCTTTGTTTATAGAAAAATAAGAGAACTGATTACAAAGATAGCAATAAAAAAGATGCAGCTTCTGCACTATAAAAGCTAAAATATGCGAATATGTCCAAAGATGAGAAACAGTTTCCGAATTAACAATTTAAAACGATTCCCTCCTTGGTGAGATATCCTGGGATTTTGCCCAAATCCCTTCTCCCTCTCAGAATCTCAGGTAGATTCTTAAAAAAATATGTTTTAGCTGTAAAGTGCCGGATTATTGAGAAAAATAAAAACGAAACTTGGTCTTGTACTTTTATTGAAGACTACACTTTTTTTATTTAACTCTATTGTGTCAGATTTGGCAATATTTTATTTTATAAATTGAAAATAAAAAACTCTTCGTTTTAACGCAACTTACTTTTAATTAAAAAATTAGATTTTTAATCACAATGACAGCCGTTTCGCTAGAATTAGCATCGTCAGTTACATTTAGTTTGTTTGTAGCTAGGTACCTGATGTTTAGGTAGTATTAAGGCTAGACCAAGTATGGAAGTAATAAGACATAACAATATTAAAGCCTAGATGTTATTAGCCCTAAGGGATTATCCTGGATGTATTTTTTAGTAAGATGGACTTCCAAAAAGTAAGAGGTTAGTACAATAAATTTGAAGGATCAAAGATTGCCTCGAGAATCGCTCAGTAGTGTTATCGAAGAAAACTACAAAGCGACAAAATGTTGCAGAAAAATTATTTTACACTAAGGTATCATCCTTTGCTACTATAGTACAACATCTTCATTATTAAAATAATGCAAGTACAAGTCTCTTACTAATTTTGCATAGTTTTTCACTCTTTGGTTAATACTTTGTTGTAACGGAAAAAACAGCTTGACATAGCTATGTTCAATTGTTCCCAAATGAACAAAAACTGCTTTGTGAAATATTCTAATGCCGAAGGATTACAAGCATGAAATACATGTACCCTAGTCTGTGGACACTTTTAGAGAAGTAACCAATGATGTTTGTAAGATATGGATATCATTTATTAAATTCATTGACAATATAACCTAGGTTTGTCCCTGTGAAATTGTGAAATTTTTACCTTTAATACATGAATTTATAAAAACTGAAGAAACTTTCAAATACTAGTTATCTATTTTAAGTAAATATTTCAATTTTTCTTATTACTACAATATAATGTGTACTTTGCTCACAAGCCATAAATATAACCCTCCATCAATCAAAGTAAACAGTTTAATAGTGGAGAACTTCCAAGATTTATTTGTTCATTTACTACTTTAAATTGTTGATCTACTAGATGTCTTTTTATTTCAAGTTCTTCAAGAAAATCTAAATTTTGTTTTTTATTACAAATATGTAGTATTTAAATGTCATTGGTGTGAGTTTAACAATTTTGTTCCAACATTATTGTCTGATTTGAATAAAATTAATGCAGATGTTGCCGAAGATTTTATTTTTGAAGTTGTATTAGAAATATTTTCACAATATGTAATACTTTTATAACTATTAATTTCTTTAGTTTGTTGAGGGAATATTAGTTGTACTGACATTTTCTCTTCTTTCTTATTAATTAATTTATTTATTAAATGTAGGTAATGGATAGCCATTACATGTAGCTATTTGTTTTATAATCTCAATTTCTTTAATAAAATTATTCTTGTTCATTGGAATTGAAAATGCTCTATGTATCATAGAATTATAAGCTGCTAATTTATGTGATATAGGATGATTTGAATGATGTGGTATGGTTACATCTGTTTGTGTTGGTTTTCTGTATATTGAATAATTTAATGAATTATTAACTTTTTCAATTCTCAAATCTAGATAATTAATTGAATTTTATACTGAATATTTAGATGTGTAACCATAATTGTTTAGAATAGTAATTAATTTTTTAGCTACTTTAGTATTACGAGTGTTAACGTACGAAACTACAGGTTTTGACTCTTTAAGTAATTTAATTGTTTTTAAAGCAATTTTTTAAATAAATAGTGAAAGTTTTGTTTAAAAAGTTCTATTTTTAATGATCTTAGTAAGATGGACTTCCACAAAGTAAAGGTTACTACAATCAATTTCATTAAATCTACCATACATTTATTACAGTATATATGAACTCAAAAGATTATTTATTTTTTTATCTAAACAATGCCCATTACGACATGGTATTATATCGACTCTCACTTGCACTTTTAATCTTTGATTTAAATTAAATATTATGAAATGTAACGGAAATGGAAGCGAAGAAAATCCTCTCCTTTGTCTTGGGAGTATTACCATTAATCCAATTAAGCAAAAGCATCTAACAATCATCTATTGTGTGTAAAACTGAGTCACAACCTCTTCCCATTTAAAAAATGAGAAACTCATATAATATCGGTGTAAGACCAATTAGAAAAGGTGCAATTATATACTTAAATTTCTATATTGATTGTGTGAATTTTGTGAGGTTGATGATTTTTTTATTTAGATTTATTTGTATAGCCGATTATTTACTTTCTACTATGTCCAAATTTTGATATAAAATTAATACGTGTGAACTTTTGAAGTCGATTCAGTTATTATGATTTGTTCTCAGCATAAAAAATTAAAAATGGAATATAATAATTAAATAATAAATATTTAAAAAAATAGATTTACACTTACAACAATTATATGACTGTTGTAAAAACAAACTGAATATTTAGTTTAGCCTTATATTTAAAATTTTATTTAAATTAATGAAACTTTTAAGTAAGGGTTATAAAAATTAAATGAAATTACTTCGTATATTAACAAGATGTGTTATAAGCATTTTATTTTTAACAAACAATTTTAGAAAATAATCAAAGTGTAGGTAAAGGGTTTTTTAAATACGTGTTCAATCAATTTTAATCGCATAGTTGAGGGAAAAAGTATTTGGTAGGTACAGGAAAATGGAATTTTCCCATTTTGTGGAAAATGTTGCAAACGAATATGTAGTATCGGCATATACATTTTCAAACTCAAATGGCTTGCATTGAATCCATTTTAAGGATGGCCTATTTATTGTGTATAACCAATCACGGTTTAAATAATAATAAATTTGAAATCAGTCAAACAGTTGTCTACGCCCACATCTTTAATGTTACACAGAGAGGGTACGGTTTTATTTTTTTTATTGCAACCTCTTTACTGATTCCTTTTTTGTGACAACGTTGGCTATTTACACGGATTTTGAATTTCGTTTAGTGATTTTTTATTACGACGAACTTTGGCTATGGACTTTCAAACTTGACAAATATTTCCAGCAAGTTTTCATGATCAATTTTGTTATACATTTTTCTTCTTTAGATAAAATTTTATTACAATTAGTTTATTCCTTTATTTTTAATGATTTTTTATAACCCTTAAACACTCCCTTAACATAAGCCAATAAGTTTAGTATATTAAAAAATAAAAAGCATTGATTTTATAAATGTTTTTGTCAATTTTTGTTTAAATATGATATCTATTTCTTTTTTTAAAAACAATTATTTCGGAACAACACCACAGAACTGGTTGCGCCACCACCTCTTCCAAATGCTTTTTCTTATCATTATTTTTTATTCTTTAGTGAAGTAAGTAATTGTAGGCGTTTTAAAAATTGCCACTCCTATCTTGTTGAAGCAGGGTGTTTTTATAACTTCGGTAGGTAAAGGAAATTCACATTTAACATGTATATGCTATTCTAAAGCCGACTGTACATAACTGAGCCTTAATAAATTCGAAACAAATAGAAGAACGCAAGAAATAAAATTTTTCAGAGATTTTTTTCAAAGGTTTAGCCGGCATGTTTTGTTCAGTATGATCGTATTCATTAAAATGGTAATAGTAAATACTTAAGATGAGAAAGTTAGTTATTTATATTAGCATCAATTTTGCATGTAATATTTCTTATTTTGTAGAATTTGATAATAAATAATTAGTTTTAAATTTAAGGCCAATGATGAAGAGTCTCTAATAGTGAACGTTGACAGATTATAAAGGTGTTAAAGGTTTATGACAAAAAATAAAAGAAAGAAGGCCTGTCAGTTAATTTTAACGCATGGATATCGACAACATCGTAAATTTTCTACAAATTTTATTCGTAGACGTCATAGATGACGTAGGTGAAAATTAAATTTAAATCTCAAATGCTGATTGTAGCCAAAGGTCAAATTAAGAATAATAAAGAAATCATCGTTTGAACTTAACGTGATATGTTAATCTGACGATGCTTGTTTTAGCGAAACAGCTGTCATTATATTCTAAAAGCTACAATCAATTCAAAGGACAAATTTTATAAAACCTTTATTTGTACAGTTGGACTACTACAGACCCATTTTATAAAGTGCAAGAATAAAAAAAACACTTAACTAGTCCATTCTCATACGATCAGAATGATATTATGAATATTATATACATGAATATACTACTTCAAACAAGGTTGTCAATACTTAATTCACCTCTGTTTACTTTAAGCAAATATGTTTCCATAAACTGCATGTTTTATTTAAAAAGAAATGTATGATTTCAAATACGCACAATAAAAAGGAAAGTCCATTTAATTTTATATAGGTACTAATGGCTCTTCAACAAATTAAAGTGGTTACTTTCTAAAAATTCAGCCCACTTGTAATCTCTTGGAAATTAATTTTAGTTAATTTTTCATAATTATTAATTACCACTAACATTATGAAGAGAAATTATTATTTTTTATATATCTGTATGTAACGAACAAAACCAAGACAATTTACAATTTTCAAAATGGTTTCATTTTGTTTCATCATGTTTTCAAAGATGGACATTTTTTGTTTACTTGGATTATTACGAGTGGTTCAAGAACACTACTTAGAACACAATTTTTAAAAACTGTTTTGTCAGGTTTAAGTGCCTAGGTTAAAATTTTAATTATCTAATTTTATGGTGGTAAAATCATTTTATGTAGATTATGTTTTTCACCTGTCAAAATACTTATCACAGTTTTGTGATTTCGTCCAATGAAAACGCTTAATCTTCAATGATTTGTGCTAAATGCTAGCCAATCATTTCGTTTTATACTGATAAAACCACTAGTCGTTTTACCAGTATTGATAAAATCATGTAAGTGTCAAAAATTCAATAACAATACTGAACAATTAAACAGCGAAAATAGTGAAAAGTAAAATAATAAAAATTAGTGAAAAGATAACGATAAATTATTAAATAAAGTGGTTTTTGTTCAGAATGGTTCAAAAAATAATCTTCTTAAATACCCTGTAAAATTTTACTAGATAAATTTTTATTTTCTAGACTCAAACTTTTTTTATTTTAGGCAAAACTACTCAAACAAACGGAATAAGATAAAATCACGAGTCCGTAGGACATTTCAGTTTGTTTTCGTATATTTGCTAAATAAAAAAGTTTTCGTCGAATCTAAAAATTTATCGTTAAAATTTTAAGGACTCGTGGTATTACCTTTGATAAAACCAATAGTCGTTTTAACAGTATTACTAAAATAATTCAATAAAAATATTGAAGAATTAATTTTCTCGCTTAGAAGTAACTATAAATCAACATTCAATTACTATCTAAATATTCTAAAATAAATTTTGTTAATATTATCACAATTCAATTCATTTAAACAACAATAAAAATTCAAATAGGTAGATACTTCAAAACTAACCTGGTTCTGTATGCATTTAAAACATTTAGATTGTTACCTACAGTTAAATGTGGTCTTGTAGGTAAACTTCAAATAGATAAGGCTAATTATTTTTATTTTAGCAATTTTCTCTTAATACAATTACGTGAATAGGTATAAAAATAAATATTTGTTCAAATTATAACAGTGTTTTTACGGTGCTCACGACAACTGACAATTGTCAATACTATCTAGTGTGCAGGTTAAATCAATAGGAGGGGTAACGGCATTGATTGAGTCAATAAAGTGGCGCCTGTTAAATAACTATATTTATAAAACTGTCATAAAAAGTAAAAAGAAATCCATTCAAAACATTTGCTATTTCTAATGCCAGCTTCCTTTGACTTTTTCGTTTCCCTTACCTCAGTTGCCCTCTTGTCAATAATACCACCTAAAATCGTTACCTCTTCCATTTACTTACCCTGCTAAGCCGTAGCCGTAGCCTTGGGAAGATATTATCTGTTAAAGTTATTCAAAGATCAAAAGATTATGAGTATTTTCTCTTAAAAAATAATGTATTTATTAAATATTATTATGTGTAAACCCACTTCCTTTCTGTTTCTTGATTATTAATGTTTTAATAAATTAGATCATAGGTAGGCAACATAAAATACACGCAATTTGAATTTAAATCATCATTCATCTTTACTTTTTATAATTAAAAATGCAGTCTAACAGCGAAAATAGAATTAGTGACAAGATATCGATGAATGATTAAATAAAGTGGTTTTTATACAGAATGTTTTAAAAAATAACCTTCTCAAATACCACTCGTCCTGCAAAATTTTACTATGTAATTTTACAGGACGAGTGGTATTTGAGAAGATTATTTTTTGAACCAGTCCTATGGACTCGTAATTTTAGTACGTTTCAGTTTGTTTTGGTTTTTTGCCAAATTAAAAAGTTTTCGTCCAAACTAAAAAATCGATAAATTACCTTTGATTAAACAAAAATCAACTGGTTTATAAAGATTTATTAAAAGTTTCATTTTACGAATATATAAATTTAATAATATATTATTTATTAATCTGACAATGATAATATATCGAAACAGCTGTCATTAAGCTTAAAAGTATAAAAAAGTTTTCAATAAACCTTGGAAGTTTTATTAAGTTCTACTTAATGTGTTCAATAAGATGGGTTGTTTAGAATTTATAGCCATTTTTAAATTTCAACAAAATTATATTTTGTAAAAACGTAAATGCAAATAACCATATAGATATTTAAATACACAGAAATTTATTTCTACACGCAACTTTTATATGGTAATTTGCAATGCTACTAATGTTTTTTCAGTACCTTTACGTTATTGACATTTTCTTTTAAAAAATCATCAATATTGTTAACATTTGACTTGCGCGTTGTCTCTAAAAATTTATTGATCAGCAAAATGGTTTTACTGTGACGTTTCCATAGCGATTTTGTGACGTATCATTAATCATAAACTACAGTATCCGCCAAAATAAACAGTACCGAAAATAAAAATACAAATTAATTTTTAATTTTTGTAATGTAAGTTTTCAAAATGTTCACCATTTCGACGCAAACAAGCTTCATACCGAAGTCAATAAACATATTTATAAAAAGTGGTTGATGGAACTGCTGATTGCACAACTTCGTTAAAAACTTGTCCTTCATTTTCGTTAGTGCATACTGTTTTTCGACGACCTGAAGAACCTTTACGTTGGCACAATACACTACCAGTGCGATGATATTTTTCAACCACAGCTAACATCACACTTTTACTAGGAGCTGCTTTAAAAAATTTTATTGACACCTGTTCTAAGCTTGGACCATCCTTACGACCTTTTCCGTATGAACGAAAATAATGCTCTACCAAAAACACTTTTTCTTCCGTTGTTAGAACCATTTTTAAATCAAATTTAACTGCAGCGTACTATTAATATATCAACTAAAGACAATTAAGTCAAATATGACAAATCCATATTACATAAACAACACCACAGCACTCTCTGTTTCGGTACTGTTTATTTTGGCGGATACCGTACTTAAAAATTGTAATGTAAATATTATTTAATAGAATTTTCTTTATACAACTCTAAATAATTTGAGCAAGAATTAGGTAGGCTATAAAAACTGTCATCATCAGCGCATATCTATGGACCAAAAATGTCCAAGTGCATGATTAAAGCAATTAAATAGTAGATTATATCACTAGGAATAGAAGTGTCTAGTCCTTAGTTTGCAGTCGAGGGTCTACTAATATTTAATACGTTATCTTCAATCGCAGAAAATAAATAAATTTAATAAACATATTTATTTTATTTTATAGCAGCAACATTAAATGTCAAATTTTCTTGCATAGAATTATCAAATTTAAAATTCCCAGTAATAAACTGCGTTGAAAACACGTTTTAGTTCAGGCTGAAATAGTTGTCGTCCATCTTACCATTTTTGAGAATGGTTATAAATAAATCGTTATTATTTTATGAAATGAAATTGATTGTAGTAACCTTTACTTTGTGGAAGTCCATCTTACTAATAACATTAAACAACTAAACGGTTGAACGAAACTTCCGCTATTTATTCGCAAAATACGTTTTTAAAGGCAGTGACAGCTGTTTCGCTAAAAACTAGCATCGATTGACATATTGAAGTTACATTTTGTTTGTTTGTAGCTAGGTAGTTAAGGCTAGACCAAGTAAGAACGTAATAAGACAATACAATATTAAAGCCTAGATGTTATTAGCCCTAAGGGATTATCCTGGATGTATTTCCCTCTAAGATCAGTATAACTGTGCAATGATATAGAAAAACCAGGAAAAACTATATCATGCTGATCTTTACAATAACTTAATATATTTGTGTTACAAAATAACGTCTTATCTTTGTATGAAATGAACACTCAATCAAAGTAAATAGGTTAATAGTGGAGAACTTCCAAGATTTATTTGTTCATTAACTACTTTAAATTGTTGATCTGCTAAATGTCTTGTATTTTCAAGTTCTTCTAGAAAATCTAAATTTTGTTTTTTATCACAAATGTGTAGTATTTGAATATCATTGGTGTGTATGAGTGAGTTTGGATGTTCAAGTAGGTGTTTTGCATAGTTGGACTTATCTGGTTGTTGTAATCTATATACTCTTAAGTGTTCATTAAAACTTACTTCAAAATTTCTTTGTGTTTGACCTATATATACTGCATTACATTTGATAAATAAATTAACTAAAAAAAAAGATCAACAACAGAACTATTTCCAAAACAAACTAAAAAAATTAAAAGCTTTAAAACTATTACATATTGTGGAAATATTTTCAATACAATTTCAAAAATAATATCATTTAAAACACAAAATAATGTTGAAACAAAATTGTTAAATGTTAAAACAAAATTACTGGTGTTTACAAAATTAATTGTCCAAAATGAACACTTAAGAGCATATATGTAGATTACAACAACTAGATGAGTCCAACTATGCAAAACACCTACTTGAACATCCAAACTCACTCATACACACCAATGACATTCAAATACTACTTATTTGTGATAAAAAACAGAATTTAGATTTTCTAGAAGAACTTGAAATTAAAAGACATCTAGCAGATCAACAATTTAAAGTAGTTTACGAACAAATAAATCTTGGAAGTTCTCCACTATTAAACTGTTTACTTTGATTGAGTCTTCATTTTATACAAAGATAAGACGTGACACAAATATCTATATTAAGTTATTGTAAAGATCATCATGATATAGTTTTTTCCTGGTTTTTCTATATCATTGCACAGTTATACTGATCTTAGAGGGAAATACATCCAGGATAAACCCTTAGGGCTAATAACATCTAGGCTTTAATATTGTTATGTCTTATTACTTTCTTACTTGGTCTAGCCTTAACTACTTATCAACATCAGATACAAACAAACAAAATGTATCTTCAATCTGACGATGCGAGTTTTTAGCGAAACGGCTGTCATTGAATTTAAAAACGTATTTAGCGAATAAATAGTGGAAGTTTCGTTCAACCGTTTAGTTGTTTATTTTTCTTATTTTATGAAATATCTAATCAACCATACGCGATTCCCAATCAGGAGGCCACAACTGTCGCGGATGTGTTGGTGAAAGAATTCATTAGTAGATTTGGAATGCCCTTGGAAGTTTATGGCGACCAGAGAAAAATTTCGAAAGCCATATTTTCCAAGAAATCAGTGACAAGTCGGGAACGAAGAAGACCAGAACAACGGCGTTGCATTCACAGTCAGATGGAATGGCCGAGAGAAAGAAAATACCTACCTTTCCAAAATTGTTTCTAGCCACCAGAGAGATTGGAACCAATATCTTTCTCTATTTGTAATCGATTATGTACCTGTATCAATGAATTCACAAGAGAAACACCTGCCAAAATCTTATTTGGACGCGAAATGAGACTTTCTTGTGACCTGGAATTTGATTATCGCTCTGGAGAAGATCTAGCAGGAGAAGACTATATGATCCAATTAAGGAAAAGGATGGACGATATACACGAAACGGTACTACACGCAGGGGACAAAGTATGTCTGCAAAACCAGACCCGGAGAAAGGGGTTTCTTCTTTCTTTCAAAAATCCTAGGAGGGTCTATATTTAATCTAGAAGATCCCCAATGGAAAAACAAAAGTGGTCCACCAGGACTGACTAGTGCCATACAGCCTTACGAAGGAGACCATGACTAGAAGGAGTGAACCTTATACGAGAAGATCCAGACCCTGCTTTCTACGAATTCATTGGAGCATATGGAGAGACAGGTAGAGCCAGGTTTGGAGTCACAACAAAGCAACGACAATATTTGTTCACGCTCCCTGAAGACTCTACACTGGCACACAATATCCCAACCAACACCAAAGTGCACGAGATTTGACCACTAACTTCCGAAAGAAGTTTGAGCATTTAGAAAACTTGTAGAGCAGACTTCAACCCCTGCAAGACACTGAGAGTCAAACACAAATCGCAGTTCGTCTTCTACTTGGTGTCAAAGGACAAATTTCAAGATCGATCCACCTACCGAAGTGTCCAACTAGCTATGTCCAAGATAGAGAGCAACCAAGAAGTCGAAGTGATCTTCGAAGGTACCAGCACACGCGGCGCGAAGGAAGTCAGTTATGTTATAGAAATCTTAGTGAACAGTGAACAGTGTTCGGAAGAGAGAGCGTTTAATCGTGGCGTTCATTCGCTACTTCTAAACGCACATGTTCTCTTGTAGTGGTCTAGTTACGTTTTATAGTAAGCAACAGTCAACGACGGAGTATCAAAACGAGATAACCGTTGGGAAAAAATGGATAATAATAAATTCGTATAGTTGCAGCAGAGTTACTTTTGCTTCCTTGGGAATGCATAGAAAACGCAAGACAGTTCAAAACATAAAGGTTATTACAAAAGATTCTAGTTGAAATATTTTAATAGAAATAAAACATATCTACATTTAAATTTTGTAAAACAAATATTTTGTTGTCTCTATTCTTATTATCAATGAATTTTTACTTTTGTTAACCTTTTCCGATAGTATTTTCAACATATTGTCTTTTACATTTTGGTCATTGTAATTTTGAAATTGAAATTTTTTTAATTGCCATGGTAACGAGTCAAAATTAAGACATTTTATTGGTTAAAAAGTAGAGGTGTGAAATTTTCATAGTAATTTTCGTACTAATCATTTCCTGTGTAAACGGCTCTTAGACTGACTCAAATAAAATTAATATTGGAATAATATTATAACTGAATGAATTGTTACTATTTTTGAGTGTGTAAAGAAACTCTCCTGTGAAGTGATAAAACTTATTTTTATATTTTGCACTTATAAAAATCTTCATTATAAAACGCATTTGCGTATCGTAATGTAACTTTTGCGCACGCAAATTTTTTTTTTAAATGGTTGGCGACATGAGTGAAGTATCTAATGACAAGACTATTGACAATGACATTTGTGGCTAATACCAGTTTATTAATTTTATATTGTTCTTTAAGAAAGTATTTGTGAATATGAATATAATTTTTTATTTATATAATGTATTATTATTTGTGTATTAGTCATTTTAAAATATTTGAAAACATTAACATTTCATAATTTAAATGTCAAAACTGTCAAATGTTATAAATTACACAATGCTACCGACATACTTTTTAAAATCAAAATTTTCGTAATTATGTAAAAATAATAAATTAATTTAAAAAATGATAAAATGGCAAAATATAAAAAATATAAAAAACTTATTTCATATGGCTGTTGTGACACTCGTTCTTTAAAAAACTCATCGCTTCGCGATTCGTTTTTTAAACTTGAACTCGTGTCATAACAGAATTCCATATGAAATGCGTTGTTTAATATACTATTTTATATTTTTTTTTCATTGAAATAATAACATTTAAATGTGAATGAATAATTATACTTACTTGGCACCTCTCCTAGCCACTTCCAATAAACATAATATGACGTGTTTTTCGTTTTTTCGCATTATCAAGTCGTCCGTTTCAAATAATAGACATTCGATTATTCTCAAAGAGTTGCGACACCAATTGATAAAATTACTAACGTTATCTCTGCAACAAAAAATAACAATAATTAATAGTGGAGGTTTAATTAGAAATGTCATTGACTATGAGTTACGGGTTTAAATTTAATACCTATAATAGGGGATTCGTATCTCGTAAATCGCTTAAAGATGTCATTACACGTAATGAATTAATTGGATTTTTAATTAACTTAATGAAGTCAAGCTTAAATAAAAAAGTTGTTTCTTTAGTACATAGTTTGACGTGGGCTTTGATTTTATTTTTAGAAGTTGGATCGGTACTTTTTTATTTATTCATCGAACCCAAACAAATATTAACAAATACATAATAATTTCAACATGTACATATCAATTAGTTGTTTTAAAAGTCAAAGCAGGTTTTATCGTCAAGTTAAACTCTCTATTAATGTTATTGCGAGAGGAGTAAGCTTACAATTTTGGAACTATTATTAGTTCAATGTATATATTGAACTTTAACAAAAAACTAGATAATCAAATAAATAAATTCATTTATTTAACGTTTCAAATGACTCTGCATTCATCGTCAGAAATGAACATTATTAATTAACATACCATTAACATACAGTGTGTAAAAGCCAAATGGAATAAATTCATTATTTCGGTTAATGTACATAATTATAAAAAATCCCGAAACACGTCAAATTTAAATTATAACTTGACATTCTTTAACGTAAAAATGCAACCCCTACCTTCAACCCCCTTAGAATGACAGGTACAACCCCCAATTTTTTAAATGGGAAGTATAGGCTTGTGATATATCATTTGAAAGGTCTCTCCATTCTCTATTCAAAAATGTTGTTGTTTTTAAATTTAATGCAAAAATTAACATAAAAAAAATTAATATCATGTTGTTACCGAAATTCGCTACAATACAATCAAAAACTAAAATGTAATGCAAAACGTAATAAAATGTAGAACACGAAAAAGAACTATGAATGTTAATGAAGTAAATGTACTAATTTTTACACTAGGATAAGATTTTTCTTCTCTTTTTAATTTGTACCACTAACCTGATGATGGCCTCAATGTTAAGCCGAAACTAGTGGCTATTATTGTTTTTCCATCAAGAATAAAATTCTGTGACATAGACTTTGGGATTTTCATTTGGTTTCCCATTAGTCACATTTGGGATATGGATGGTTTACTTCATTTTTATATTAAATTTTTACAGCAATAAACAAATTTATATTAGCATTAAAAAACATTATAGTCTATATAGAAATGACAAGGAGTAATAAATCATTCATTTAAGTAGATTTCATAGACGTACCAAAATATATTTTAAGAGGGTATACCGTGAGGTACATTTTGTATTGAACGAATGAGTTGTAGCTATGCTAAAGAGTATACAATTCAGGTCAGAGGTAACGGGACGTACTAATTTTAATAAAAAAAAGTGATAGAGGTACATAAATTTTAGTAAGTTTGATAAAGAAAGGCAACACAGTTTATTCATAATAGAAAACAAACCAATCTGTAACAATAATTATTTTATATATTTTTGTTCTTTTTGTAAGAAGATTAATTCAAACTTTGAATATTGTCACAAATAAATTACAATGAAATATATTTTTAAAAAATTAATTAAAGTCAAGTTAGCAAGATATCGTTACAATTTTTATTAAATTCAAAGAAGCAAAATGAATATTTTTTATTTGTATTACTCCTATATGTAGTGTTTGGGGAATTTTTCTCAGAAATTTTAAATGACATGTGGCCTACTGTAATCGGCTTAATACGATTACACCTATTTACAGATTATTCGATTATTAAGAGGGATTTTCCAAACAACCAAGTTTTCTTAGAAACATTATCGGGAATATTATTTTAAAAGAAAGTATATAGGTACATTAAATCAGTACATAGTATTAGTTCTTTGAGTAAAGTTGTATGAAGTTGTATGGTTTTCATAATATTGTAAACAGTTGTTATGTCGATAAGCCAAGGACCATCTAAACGATCAAAAACAGGTCCATTATCTTTAAATGAAAAAACTCTGATATTGTATTGTTATATATCATTGAAAAACAAGGATCCAAGTGCAAGTGTTGATGATATTGTGGAATTAACGGCTGCTATGTTGTGTGTTGCTAAATCAACAATTTATAGATTACTAAAAGAAAGCAAGAATGGAACTCTTCAACCCCCTAAAACTCCTTCAGGCCTTCGACATGCCAGAGAACAAAATTTGAAAATCTTCTACTTAGACGAAACATGGATAAATGCTGGATATACAGTTTCCAAATCTTGGCAAGATGAAAACATTAAAAGCGGAAGGCTAGGCATTCGTGGAAGGTTTGTCGTTAGGTTTGCAGCCACCATCTGGAAAAGCAAAAAGACTTATCATTGTCCATGTTGGAAGTTCTGAAGGTTTTGTTGATGGTGGATTATTCACTTTTATTTCAAAACGCATGGGGGACTATCACGAAGATATGAATGGGGATGTCTTCGAGGAATGGTTTGTTCAAATGTTTGATCTGATTCCAAAAGGGGCTGTTATTGTTATGGACAACGCAAGTTACCATTCACGGTTACGAGAAGCATTGCCCACAAGTCGTTGGCGTAAAGCAGAGCTTTTGGAGTGGCTTATTTCGAAAAATATTAAGTTTCCAAAAGATCCACTAACGAAAGAACTTTACAGAATTGCAAAAATAAACAAGAATCAATACAAAACCTACATTGTAGAAGAAATGGCTTCTTCTCGTGGTATATCAGTTCTTCGACTTCCCCCTTATCATTGTGAACTTAATCCCATAGAATTAATATGGGCTCAGGTAAAGGGGGAAGTTGGAAAAAACATACTACTTTTAAAATAAACGATGTTGTGAAATTGTTTGAGAGTGCTGTAAGTAATGTTAGTAAGGAAAATTGGACAAACTGTATCGAGCATGTGATCAAAGTAGAGGCAAATATGTGGACAATTGACAATATTTGTGATGATTTAATCGACCCTATTATTATTAATGTCAACAACGATTCTTGCTCTTCCGAGTCGGGTATAGAATAAAATGTTAGTAATAAATGTATTCCAATAATTATTTTTCATTTTTTATTATACTATAATTTAAAACGTATTTTTTTCCCAAAATACACACCACTGCATTGCGTTATTGCTTACTGCTAATCCTTTAACAATGAAGAAACCCTAAACTTTGCTACAACTGAAACAAATACGGGGTCGATCTACCTGGTTTTTAGATTTACAGAAGAAATGTAATTTAAAGTAAGAGATTTATCAAAAATTTCATGGTGCTCCCTGTAAAGGTTTTGCATACTTAATTAGGGTTTATTACTTACCACGTACTTTTTGTATATACTAAAAATTGTTTTATTTTGACTCTTACCATCAATAAAATTAAGAGAATATGGTTAGCCAGTCGTACAATATGGTTTGATAAGAGCGCAGCAGAATAGCTAAAAACAAGATGCAGATAATAATAGACACGTTGATGTAATACTGTTGCCATTAAGGTTAATAATAAGTGGCTCAATTTTTGTTTCAATCAAATTGTCCAACTGCCCCAACTTTAGCTCCACTTTTTCGTGTTTCACGCAGATTTTCCATTTTTCCATGGTTATAGTAGATATAGCTTTATGGAATAAATTTTTGATACCACCAATTTAAATGTTGCAATATAATTATTTATTTGCGGCCATACAAGCTCAATTGGATTAAAATCACAGTGGTACGGCGGCAACCTTAATAATATTAGTTTTTTTTGCTAGTTAATCCATAATGTATTAATTATATACGCTTTTATGTTCGTTGAAAATACAAAAATTAAAAATGTACCATTTTTTGTTGGAAAATTTAAGCAAGCAAAAGTCAGCAGTATTATATTGAACTAGTATTCCGTTGAAACCTTAAGTAATAACCAAGAAATATGCTAAAAAATGATTGGAATCCACACCCATTTATTATAATAGTTTCAAGTAACCTAATAAAACAATAAAATAAACGCAACACCAAACGATTATGTGAGTTTAGTTAATCGACTCTTGAGAAGCTAATCTCTAATTGTCAAGTAAAAACGAATTATACATACCTAATTATCTGCAAACGCATTTCTGCATTTGTACAGATAAAAACCCACTTAAACTTTCTCTATTTGTAATGTTTAACTATCAATTTAAGGTAATTTCTGTCAAGATTGAATCATTAAATCATTAACTTCTTATTTGAATGCTTCTTGATCAAGATAGCATCTTTACATATACAAAATATTCCGTTTGAATATTAAAATGCTAACGAGATACTACTAGACATTAATAATATTTTTATATAATGTATAGTTCATGATAAAGGATTCCAAGGGTTAAAAAATTCTTATGTTTTTATTTTACTTCCAGTAACGAATTTAAAGTTAGCAATAATGAAGATGTAATTTATTAATTAACAAATAGATAGAAATGTGAAAAATAACGAACAAAAATGTTTTCTCTAATATGTTCTGTTAGTGCTGGAATTTTTTTATTATTTACTTACTGAAAAAAAAAATTATGTTATTTGGTCGTTACCCGTTTTTTTATGCAATTTTTAACATTAATTTGAGGATGTCCTCCTGAAGCAATGACCTGTATACTTTTTTGGTTGGTTTAGTTTTAAGAACTCAGCTATTTTCTTAGGTGCTTCGCCAACAGTATGTATATCAGCTCTATGAGACAGACATTTTCCTTGTCTATAATCCACCAAAAGAGCTTTCAGGGAGACGTGTTGCCGTAAATTTTCTAAGCACATCCAAATAGTGAACCTCATCACTGTTAATCACAGTAAAAGCTCGTCGAATATGCGTTTTTGTCTGGTTAATCTTAACTACTAGCTGAGTACCCGTATCCTCCACATTACTAACTTCTAAATTATAGATCTCTTCCCTTCGGCAACCTCCAGCAACTCCAAGTAATGCTATCACTTTGAGTAACAGATATTCTTTATCTGGAGCGTCCCTCATGAAGCTTTCAATTTGTTCCTTTGTAAGCACCTTCGACTGGTTTGACTGATGGTCTACATTTTGTTTTTTTAAAAAAGCTATCAACTTTGGGAAACTTGATATGTTGGTATTCCCATTAACCATAATCATTGATTTTACCATCGAGTATTTGGACCATAATGAAGAAGGGTTGAATGTTTCGTGTGTGCAAAAAAAAATCAATATGACTGCCTTTATTTACACTGTTACTTGGTAACCGCTGTTCATTTTTTATTTATAAAGCAAATCAACCATGTTAAGAATAAATCAAGTAAAAATTTTTTCACAGCAGTCTACATGACTTCCTAATAAAATGATCAAATATGTCATTTCAGTTTCATATTTTATTGCATTTAAAACCAAAGGCAGTATGGAAAAAATATAGTACGATACACGTCCGTGAAGTGATTATTACGGTACCCGATTAGATATTCTTCACTCGGCTCCTTCGTCGCCTCGTCCATAAACATCTATCTCGTACCGTAATGTCACTTCCCGGACTTGTAACGTAAATAACTATTTCCATTTTCAAATCAAGAATGTAAAGGTAAGTTTTAGGCTACAGTTTGAAATAAATTATTTTACATTGAAATTAATATAGCAGCGTCAATTTGGTCAAAGTATCAACTTGTTTCTATGATATTTTTTAATAACCAAATTTAGTGGTAAAATGGTAATCGGTGAGACACCCCGTTGTCGTCAACAACCGAATTTGCTACTAGTAAGTGGGTAAACTTTGCTCATTTACTTTACCCAAATTTTTAAACTGCTGCCTCATGTGAAAAATTAGTTAGCCTTAATACTACCCAAAAATCCAAACCAAAACTAATCAGACAAAGCAACTTGAACTTCAAAAGAAGGTAGTAAAATGATGTAATGAAATATGTGAGAAAAAGAACTTTTTTAATTCAAATGACTATCGGCAGAACCCACCTCTCCACATCACTCCACACTTACATTGACTTTCGCATAGACTTCAAGGAAACAATCCTGCCTCTTAAGAGAATCTATATTTCGCTTCTACCAGAACCAAAGTCCCCTTAGTCTGTAATATAACTCTATAATAAACTAATATTATTTCGGTTGTCAACCATTTAAAAAAACTCTAACCCATATTAAGTCTGATACAATCTCCAAACTAAATTATTTTAAAAACCAAAATGTCCAAAAATACAATCAGCTAGTAACCTTCAGCGCTATATGGTAGTAGGGTCTTTGTTGTGTCTCTGTAAATTGACCGAATTACCAATGGGACCAGGAAAATACAGCCACAAATATGCAGATGACTCTACATAATGTTAAAGTCTGATACAACAACAGTCACGATCGACAGGAACTGTTCTGCTACTCCCTAACTTTTCTTTAGCCTAACAGCTGCATTCCCAAAAACCCTCCCCTGTGGTTTTTTCCATAAAATCACAAGCAATCTCCCCAAAATATTCCAACCTCTTACTTACAATCCTCTTTCCTTCAGCCCTGCAGAGGATTTCAAATAAACAAAAATATATATAAGCAACAAATGCGTGAGGTCAGTGAAGCAGATAGAACAGTCTCAGTTTACAGCGAATAATTAGTGGGCGGAAAGTAAGCGAACAGTATATAAATAGTGTTTATAGGACTGATATATCGGGTGTATATAAATTAGGTAATTTAAGTGTGTATTTTATAAAATAAAAAGACAGTATGGGAAAAGTTTATATAATTTTGGTTTGGGTAAAAGCTCATATAGGTATTTTACCCAATGAACACGTTGACAAATTGGCAAAATCCGCGATAACTACTGGAGAAGATTTAGACTACAAGTTTTGTGATGCGGACTTCCAACACTTCTGTAAAATGAAGCAATTTAAAATATGGGAATCAGATTGGAAAGATTTTTGCACAAGTCATATTGCACAATATACATTAATACAGCCAAACCTACCCAAAACAACTTGGTACAATAATCTAAACATGTCCAAGAAATATATTACTACGGTAATAATAATGCGGTTAGAACACGCCAGCTACGGACAACATATGAATAGGATATATGTCAAGGAAACTGACTTATGCGACTACTGTGGAGAAATGGAAAACTTGGAATACATACTATTTGAATGCAATAAAAATAAGACTTTCTGTGATGAGCTATATAGAAGCCTGATAAAGGCCAAATTCTCTTCCCCAATAAATATACCTTCAATGCTCTGCAGAGAAGCTTTATCTCAGACTCTCGATCCAATCTTCACATTTTTAAGAAACACCCAAATAAGTCTTTAGGTGGTGAATCTTAACAGACTTGGAACCTTTTTGTTTAACCTTTGTTTTATATTACCTTTCTTTCCGAGGCCTTGTCTTGTATGTCTAAACAAAAATGAACTGATCGGCCCCTGGCCGAGAAGTATGTGTACACGGTCTACTTTTTGTAATCTCCTGTAGATATATTGAGTCTGGCTGAATGTCTATGCCAAGAAAGAAGAAAGGGAAAAAAAGACATTAGTCAGCCATAGTGTGTATAATTTATCCGACCCACAAATTATTAAATTTGGCTGTTCCTATTATATTAATGTTCACTGAAATGTTATTTAACTGTCAATTACATTTCTCCAACCTGATTCCATAATCTGTAGGTACACTTCTTACGGATTCCAATAAAACTTGAAGATTGCAGATTTTATATTGATTTCCTGCGAAACTTACCTTGAGAAAAACGTGCCTGGTTTAGCGGTGTTGAAATACTTAACGTCTACGATTTGTATAAGCGCTTGAGCAACAGCGAGAGAGCCGGTTACGGATTTTGTCATAATTTTCTTTGCTTGTTTCCTCTCCGCGTATTCTTGAGCTTGAGCTTTTACTGCATTCGCATGCTGTAACAAAAAAACTGACGATTATGAACAGAAATGCTGAAAATTATATTTAAAAGACAAACTACAAAAGATGTAACCTATCTGTTTTATAAAAACATTTACAGAAATAAGTGGTTGTCGATTATATTCCATAAAATGATTACATTTTCCAAATACCGAGAAAAAACTACCTATTAACAATTCAAAGGTATTTAAATAATTCATATCATGGATGTAGTATAGTTGTTAATAAGTTAAGTTAGGTTGGCAATTGTAATGTGGTTGGCAACTGAAACATAGTTGGCAACCACAGACAAGTGACAGCGCGGGATCAGTAATGACGAGCAGGGTTGCCAACCCAGGCGATTTATCGCCATTTGGGCTATTATTTTTCTGGAGGGGCGGTTCTATTTATGATTCGGCTATGGGCTATTTTTTGGGCGATATTCGTTATACTCTCCGGCTATTTTGGGCGGAGTGACTTCTGAGAAAATTAGTAGAATCGTGCATTTTACATATAGAACATTTCCGGTTAATCCATGGTTAACCAAAGTTAACCGCTACTCGCTACAGTTGACATCTCTGAAAGTTATCAATTCAGACAATTGACAGTATTGACACTGAATTGACGTTTGCACGTTCGTTTGATTTGTCAGTTGTCTTTTGTCTTGGTATTTCGATCTCGATCGAATTCATTTTGAATAAAAATTTAAAATAATGAAAAAATAAAATGAGCTCTAAATACAAAAAGACGTATAGGAAACAATGGCAGGAACTGCCAGTTTTCAAAGGTATGTAATTTATACAAAATCTGGAAATTTGCAAACAACTGATTACAATATTCTTATAGGATGGCTTCAACAGGATTCACAAGATTCAGATAGAGCTTATTGCTCTGTATGCAAGCTTTCTCTGCGAGCACATAAGACAGATTTGGTGAGTCATTCGAAAAAACAAAAACATAAATTGAATTATTCAAAGAATAAACCAGTCGGAAGTCAGACAACTTTAACAAATATAAAAGTTATATCCAATGATACCAAGAGGAGCGAACTGATTATAGCTGCCTTTATTGCAGTACACTCGAGCATTAAAGTAGTTGATCATTTATCAGATATGCTCAATAAAGAGTTCAGACCTGTGAAATCAGTTTCTGGTTCATCAGATATCAAGATACATAGAACAAAATGCAGCATGTTAGTTCAAAATGTAATTGGAGCAACACTCAAAGAACAATTAGTTGCAGACATTGGTGATAGTAGCAATTATTCATTGATAATTGATGAGTCAACTGATGTCTCTGTTCACAAGTACCTTTGTTTATGCATAAGGTATATTCAAAGTATTTATTTAAAGTACAAGATTAACTAATGTATCATTTTAGGTACTTCAGTAAAGGAAGAAATAAGTTCATAACTACCTTTCTTGGAATCATCAACATCATCAGTGCTACTGCAATAGATTTGGCAAATGCAATCAAAGACTACATTAAGAAAGCTGGATTGAAAATTGAAATGCTCATAGGCCTTGGCACTGATGGTGCTAGTGTCTTGTGTGGCAAAAATAATTCAGTGTTTACCATTTTGAAGGCTGATGCTCCTAGACTCATACTTGTAAAATGTGTAGCCCATTCTCTACATTTATGTTGTTGTAAAGCCTCAAGTGTATTACCAGGTGAATTGGATTTTTTGTGCAAACAAATATTCAACTGGTTTTCCAGAAGCACCCAAAGACGTGAGGGATATAAAGACATTTTTAATCTTATAAATACTAATGAAAATGTTAAATTTCATAACTTCATTGAACTCTCAGAAACCAGATGGCTTGCAAGAGGTAATGTTATCAAAGTGATATTAGAGCAGTGGTTGGAGATCAAAACTTATTTTAGTGATGTTGCAAGAAACAGTAAAGACTCAATGGCCAAAATTATCAATGAAATGTTGACAGATTCTAATTACATTTATTTCACAATTGTATACAATATAATTATACAAGTGAATGTGGTTAATGCATCATTCCAGCAAACAAATGCTGATGCATACCAACTTTATACAGAAGTGTATAGCTTATTGTTAGCTTTGTTAAGAATTGTGATCAAGCCCATATTTTCAGAAAACTTGAATGAGATGAGAAGTGCCTGTTTCCAAAAAATTCATGAAATTATCAATAATGAATTATCATACACTCCCTTGAATGTTATAGATTTTGGGTATAATTATCGAGAAGCTTTGGCAAGTAAAAACTTGAGCTTGATAGAGGTGGAAAGTATAAAAGAGAATTGCAGAAACTTCATTTTGACTTTATGCAGGAACTTTCTACCAGATTACCAGCAAATTTGAAAGTTTTCAATTCTATCAAATACTTTAGCCCAGAATTTTGCCTCAAAGAGATAAATCGTCCAGGATTTCAGCTTTTACCTCTGGACTTATTGCAAGATCATGCTGATAAACAGATTCTTGAAAATGAGTGGAATAATCTTATAACTATTAGCTGGAACAATGAACCAAATATTTCTTCCCAGGAATTTTGGATCAAGGTGAATCAATATAAAAATGTAGGTGGGGTGAATATATTCAAAAATATAGCAGAATTTGCTCTGACTACCTTGAGTCTATCCATCAGTAATGCATTTGTAGAAAGAATATTTTCTTTCATGAATATTTTGAAAACTAAGGTTCGAAATAAAATGAATGTTCTCCTACTAGAGGGGTTATTGAGGATTAAGACTGACTTTATAATTAATGGTTCCTGTTGTAATAATTTTGAACCAACCAAAGAGATGTTACAAAAATTTACCACTTCCATGTATAATTTCAAAAACAAAAAAGATGAAGTGGATGAGGAAAGAGATGAGTTGTTGGATGTATTTCCTGATGTGCAATTTTGAGATTCAAGTTTTTCTTAATTATTAGAGTTGTTTTATGTTCTGTTATTTTATTTTTTATTCAATAAAAATGTCAGTTTTAGTGCCTTCTTATTGACGCCCTTCGAATTTCCCGCATAAATAAAATGTTGACATATGACATGTAGCCCTTGAGAGCAGGATGGGAGCAAGAGGCGTTTTCTGGCGATCATGCATTCAAAACGTATTCGTCTGTCTCCTCTTTCGCATACGGCTAGTCCTATAATGAGAGAGAGATGGAGAGACGAATAAGTTTTGAATACAAGAGCGCCAGAAAACACCTAAGGTTAGTGGAATAGACACTGACTGATCTTAATGTGGGATACCAAATTTGGAAAAAATGTCATTTTTATTATTCAGAAAAATCGCCGATTCGAAAAAAAAATCGCCGATTTTCAAAATTTTTCGCCTGCGGCGCACTTTATGCTCGCTTCGCTCGCTCTTCTACAACTTAGCGATTTTGGGCGATTATTTTCACAAGCAATGCTATTTTTATTATATTAAAGTTGGCAACCCTGATGACGAGGCAGATAAAAAAGAACTAGAGGTAACATGAAACCTTTTGTAACAGTGTATCAATGATCAATTGTATAAATAAAGACACTTTCATTAAAACGTCGTTTTGTTAATAAGTACAACTACAATACATGGCGCAGCATTGCTAAAGACATCTAGTAAAGAAAGTATTTGTGTACTAGTATTAACCTAAAATAGTGTATTCTGAAACATAAAATGTCTGGTTTTAACTTACCCAAGCAATTAAAATTAACAGGGAACATCAGTGAAAACTGGAAATGTTTTAAACAAGCTTTGAATATTTATCTTAGAGCGTCTGGTCAAAATAAAAAACCTGATGATACAAAAATAGCCATATTATTAAATTGTATTGGGGATGACGGCCTTAAAACTTACAATAATTTTAAATTTGAAAATGATGAAGAAACATTTGAAGCCGTTTTGGAGAAATTCCAACAAGTATGCAATCCTAAAAAGAACATACTTTATTGTAGACATCTATTCTATGAACGTAATCAGAAAGAAGGCGAGCCATTTGATTCATATCTTATGGATATTCAAACATTGAGTAGAGATTGTGAATTTACTAATGAAGCCGAGATTTTAAGAGATCGTCTTGTTTTTGGTTCAAATGATAAAGAAACAAAACAAAAAGTAATAAAAATGGAAAATGTATCAGTAGATGATGTAATAAAAATGTTTAAAATAGCTGAAATGGAAAAAGCACAGGCTGAAAGCGTATGCCAGTCATCAGCTGCAATAAGTGTGGATAAAATAAAGAAGTTTAAAGAAACAAATCAAGAAAATATATATGTCCCAAGGGAAACATTCAAAAGAAGCCAGAGAAACCAACATTCAATTGACTGTAAATGGTGTGGAAAACTTCATGAATGGGACAAGAGTAAGTGCCCTGCAAGAGGAAAGAAATGCTCAAAATGCGGTATTGAAAACCATTTTGCAAATATGTGTAGAACAAAACAAAACCGGAGAATGGTGAAAGAAATAAATGTAGAAGAAGAGGAAGAAGATGGAGAACATGATGAATATTTCTGTAAGTCTGTGACAAATATAAATTATGTTAATTTGATTTCTTGGTCTGAAAATGTAATAATTGAAAATGCTATAAACCTAAAATTTAAGTTAGATACTGGGTCTGATGTCAATATAATCTCTAAAAATGTGTTTAACTCCATTTGTAAACATGTAAAACACAAAATATTTATAAACAGAAACAATAATGTTAAACTAGAAGCATATAATGGTTCAAAAATTAAAGTTTTAGGTGAAACAGATTTACAAGTTGTAGTAAAAAATAAGAAGTTCTTAATTACATTTGTCATTGTAGAAAATGATTTCACTCCCATTTTAGGTTTAGAAAGTTGTGTTAGGCTCAATTTAATCCATAAAACAAGTGTAATTAAAAACAATGTAAATCTTACAAAGGATATGATTTTGGATAAATATCATGATGTTTTTGTAGGTATAGGAAAGTTTGATAAAGAATATTGTATTAAATTAAAAAAAAAATGCAATCCCTTCTTCCAACCCACCCCATAGAGTCCCATTAAAAATAAAAGAAAAACTGAAACATGAGTTAGATAGATTATGTGAATTAGATATCATATGTAAAGCAGAAGAATGTGTTGAATGGGTAAATAACTTGGTCATTGTTGAAAAACCTAATGGAGATTTACGTTTATGTCTTGATCCTAAAAATCTTAATGAATACATTGTAAAAGACTATTTTGAAATCCCAAAGTTAGAAGATTTATCAGTAAAATTGAAAAACTCTAGATTTTTTAGTGTAATAGATCTCAAAGATTCATTTTGGCAAATACCTTTAAATAATGAAAGTTCAAAATACTGCACATTTTCTACCCCATTTGGTTTGTACTCATTCAAACGCTTACCATTTGGTTTAAACATATCAGCTGAGGTATTTCAAAAATATTTATCAGAGAATTTCCAAGATATAGATGGTGTAAACATTTACATAGATGATATACTTATATTTGCTGATTCTGTTGAAAAACACAATGAAATATTGGAAAAAGTTTTAAAAAGAGCAGAACAATTAAATATTAAATTCAATAAAAATAAGTTCCAATTTTTACTAAATGAAATAAAGTACTTAGGACATGTTATTGGTAATGGGGAAATTAAGGTTGACAATGATAAAGTAAAAGCAATATTAGAATATGATTGTCCTACAGATAAAAAATCATTGCAAAGATTTCTAGGGGTCATTAATTACTTGAGAAATTTTATACCTAATTTAGCAGAAAAATCTAATGTTTTGCGGCAACTGTTAAAAAAAAATGTTGAGTTTATTTGGGAAGAATCTGTTCATGGGAAAACATTTAATGAATTAAAATCCTTAATATGTAAAGCTCCCGTACTTAAAAACTTCAATCCAGATGAGGAAATTATAATTCAAACTGATAGTAGTAAAAATGCTATAGGGTGTGTTTTGATGCAAAATAGTCATCCAATTTCATATGCATCTAAAAGCCTCACAGATACTGAAATTAACTATGGCCAAATTGACAAAGAATTTATGGCCATTTTATTTGCATTAAAAAAATTCCATAATTTTGTCTATGGAAGACATATAACTGTACAAACTGATCACAAACCCATAGTCTCCTTAATGAATAAAGACATTTGTAAAATACCTTCCAGTCGTTTGCAAAAAATTAAGCTAAAAATCAGTATCTATGATGTAAAAGTAATGTTTGTCCCAGGTAATAAAATGCATATAGCAGACGCAATAAGTAGGGCATCATCTAAAGCTGAGAAAGTGGAAACAGATAAATCTTTAAATCATGTCATTCACTCTATAAACGTTTCAAATGAAATATCACAAAAAATAAAAGATGCCAGTAAAATAGATCCTATTTTGAGTAAAATAAAGCAATACTTTTTAAATGGATGGCCAAGCTCATTATCTAAATGTAAGAATAATTTAAAATGTTTTTACCACTTAAAACATCTAATAACTGTAGAAAATGATTTAATATTTATCAATTATAGAATAGTAGTACCATCAAACTTAACAAAATATATTTTAAAAAAAGTTCATAACCCACATTTTGGTGTCACAAAAACTAAAAATAGAATAAGATCACTATTCTATTGGCCAAAAATGGATCAGGATGTGGAATATTTTGTTAAAAATTGTGAAGTCTGCAATAAATTTGGCAACAAAAATATAAAAGAGCCAATGTTAGTAGAAAAACCACCTAAATACCCTTATCAAAAATTAGGTACAGATATTTTAGAATATGGTGGAAACTCATACCTAGTAGTAGTAGATTATTATTCAAAATGGTTTGATTTAGTAAAAATTAATCATAAAGACTCTAAAACGCTAATTGACATCTTTAAACAAATTTTCTCAGTGCATGGAATTCCTGAAGAACTGAGGGCAGATAACATGCCATTTGCATCTTTTGAATTCAATGAATTTGCTAAAAAATGGAATTTTAAAATCATAACTTCAAGCCCCTACTATCCAAAAGGAAACGGTTTAGCAGAAAAAACTGTAAACACTGCAAAAAACCTATTAAAAAGAAGTCAGGAAAACAATTTAGATATTGAGATGTTATTATTGGAATATAGAAACACTCCCATTATGAACACAATGTATTCTCCTTCACAACTTATTTTAAGCAGAAAAACCAGAACTTGTTTACCTATTCATACACATCTGCTAAAACCCAAAGTTGTAACACATTTTAGAGAAATCCAAATAAACAAAAACCTAACAAATAAAAAGTATTACGATAAAAATGCAAAGAAAAGAAATTTGAAATTTTTAAAAGGTCAAAAAATTTATTATAGAAAAAATAATATTTGGTTACCTGGAAAATTCCTAAAATATGCAGATACACCTAGATCGATTACATTTTATGATATAAACAATAAAATAAAACGTAGAAATACTATAGATATAAAGGAATGTATGAAAAACAAAATAAATAACAAAAACCTTAGTAAAAATAATAACACCACGCAAAGAGAAGAATCTAAATTTTTCTCAGTAAGCAATTTCATTCCTAAAATGGAGGAAGAAAAAGATAAAACGCATGAAACTTCTTGTAGCAATAATAAGCGTACAAGAAAACCACCAATGTATTTTAAAGATTATGTAGTTAGTTAAGCTAGTTAAGTAAATAAAAAAAAAAAAAAAAAAAAAAAAAAAAAATTAATAGGGGGAGATGTAGTATAGTTGTTAATAAGTTAAGTTAGGTTGGCAATTGTAATGTGGTTGGCAACTGAAACATAGTTGGCAACCACAGACAAGTGACAGCGCGGGATCAGTAATGACGAGGCAGATAAAAAAGAACTAGAGGTAACATGAAACCTTTTGTAACAGTGTATCAATGATCAATTGTATAAATAAAGACACTTTCATTAAAACGTCGTTTTGTTAATAAGTACAACTACAATACAATGGAAAAGTAGGTTTATTAATAGGCGCCTTACAAAAAGTATACTTGTATTTTTCTGTCGTGGAATGTATAATGCATTGTACTTGAACTTTCGAGAGCATTTAGTAATCTCCAAAGGAAACATGTAAGTGGGTCAAAGCTGCTTGTACATATCACTGAAATTCGTCATTCATCAATTATTGTGTTCCAAAAACTTTTTTTTGCATTGATATTTTTATAAATATTGCCTTCGGCGAAATATTTTAAACTATTTGCCAAATGTTAAATTACTTCATTACATAAAATATTTGTTGACTAATATTCACCTAGTGTAGCAAATATATTGATTATTCTAATTTCTATTATTTATTCTGTATATTCACGTACGATTTAACTTTTTTTTTCATGTAGAACAGAATCGTTGTTGAAAGACATGTAGGAACGTACCTAGTTAATGCATAGCGTTTATCTATAAAAAGAAAAGAAGTAGAAATGTTCGTAGATTAGGCATAAAAATTGTTTTATTAAAATTAAATTATTAAACCTATAATTAGTGGTAATTATTTAAGTCTGTAAGTGAAAGAGTAATTAATCAAACTTCATTCTTTACAACGTACACAACTTCTATACAGGGCGGTTCATATGTATCGAATAAATTCAATTTTATCCTTATTATGTGAAAAAAATTTGAAACAGGTCGATTTTTATATATTTACACTATGCAAATATTATTCCCCTTTAGAACCCTTTTGAATCATAAGCACGCCTCGAAATTTTAAATAACAAAGGGGGTTATTAAAAATAAAAATCGACCTGTTTCAGGTAATTTTTACATAGTACATAATAACGCTAACAATGACTTTATTCCATACATATGGACCACATTGTATACTCGTATGTATGGATACTAATACATAACACAATTAAAATGAAGAATAAATTTCATAAACGGATACAACTTAGAATTTCCTTCCTTTTGAATCGATAAAACAGCTGACGGTGCATATTATAATTGACGTCAACGATACTTTTACTGATTTGGAATAACGAATTGTTGTGGTCGGTCAGAGACATTGTTTGTATAAAGATAAAGAGGTTGCAAAAACTATGGACTTACTACTACTGGCATTGTATAAATGTGCTTAAACAATGCTTGTTGTGACAACGTTTTTAGTTAGTACTAAAGGTACCAGTGCTTAGTAAAAGTTTCATTGTTTCTAATTGTTAAATCAATATTAAAGAAAAATTATTAATTATTATATTGTTTTACGATTTGTTTTAATATAATATTGAACTAAATTATTTATTTATTTAATTTACCAAACATTTGTCCAACAAATATAAATAGAATATTCATTCATGATTGAGATGTCAAATAAAAAACTTCTATATAATTAATCAAATTACAGAATTAAAAATTACAACTTTACTGTAGTCCATTGGAAAATAAAATTTCCATAAGGTAAATTAATTTTATGCTAAAATTAAAACTTTCCATTAAAAAGAACAGTTTGCATTTAAAGAAAACTACAAATTATTGTTAGTTAAGACTCACAATACACAGTTTACTGCAAAACAAACAGAAAAATATAGAAAATTTAAAACTACTACTATTACGTCAGCTAGAAGCGTTTGTGGAGTCCTCAAAAATAATAACAACAAAAATCAAACAGCATGGTGGAATAACGAAATGAGAAATGAGAAAACGGAAATGAGCTATAACGAATACAAAGAACAAAGAAAGAAAGTAAAAACCCTAATAATACAGTCAAAACAAAAAAAACTGTAAGAAAATTTAAGAAATAACAAGAAAAAAGTAAATCTGACAATTAAAAATAAACAGGGAGAAATATTATTAACAACTGAAACAGAAATCATGGAACAATGGAAAGAACATTTCCAGAAATTATTAAATGAAGGCCTAGATATAGAACAAGAGACAAAAAATGAAGAAATTAAGAAAAGGAACGTTGATAATAATGAAAACGACAACATTCATAAAGTATGAAAAACTAATAGAAGCCATAAAAAATGTAAAAAATGGAAAATCTCCAGGGAATGATAAAATTACTTCAGAAATGGTTAAAAACATGGGAAAAGAAGGAAACACATTGCTGTTAATAGTTTTTAATTAAAGTTTGGAAAAAGGAACAAATACCCAAAGATTGGGAAATTGGATTAATACTACCTATATTTTAAAAAGGGTATATCTAATAAAATTTGTGGCAATTACAGAGGTATAACCCTGATCAGTACAATATTAAAAATATTTGAAAAACTTATTAAAAAAGGCTAATAAAATTTGTGGCAATTACAGAGGTATAACCCTGATCAGGACAATATTAAAAATATTTGAAAAACTTATTAAAAAAAGGCTTAGAAAACAAATTAAACCAACGTTATCCGAAGATCAAAGTGGATTCCGTAAATGCAGAAGTACACAAGACGATATATTTACTCTAAACCAAATTATAGACAGAAAGTCAGCAATATCAAAAACCGTATATTATTTAGGATTTGTTGATATGGAAAAAGCCTTCGACAAAGTTCCCAGAAATAGGATTTGGGAAAGTTTAAAGAATAGAGAAATAGACAAAAAACTGACCAGGGTTACAAAAGGTATTTACAACCAAACAAGAAATTTTGTCATCAGTCATTCAGTCAAAACATGAAGCCTGAAATATTCAACACGAGGCAAGGAGTAAGACAAGGTGAAAATCTAAGCCCTCTTCTTTTTATTAAATTTATGGATAACCTTTTAAAAGAAATAAAGGAAAAATCTAAACCATTGCATACAGAAAATGGAAAAAATAGAAATATCAGTTTGTGCATTTGCAGATGATATTGTAATTGTTGCTGGCAGCAAAAAAGATTTAGAAAAAAACATGAAAATTTTAAATGAAAGATTAACAAAAAATCAAATGAAATTGAATAAATCAAACGTAATGGCTATATGTATGTAATAAAAAAGAAATAACAAGGAAAACTAAAATGAAAGTTTACAAAGCCATTTACAGACCGATGCTTACTTTTGGATACGGATCATGGGTACTTGATCAAAGAAAAAAAAGTAAATTAGAAGCCGCAGAAATGAGATATTTGAGGAGAGTATACGGTTGCACCAGATTGGACAAAATAAGAAATGAAAAAAGCATAGATGAACTTGACATTAAAAAATTACATTATTTTGTAGAACAACGGCAACTAGGATGGTTGGGACACTTACAAAGGATAGACGAAGACGTACCAGTAAAAAGAATCTGGCAATCAAAACCAGAAGAAAGGAAAAAACCGGGAAGACCTAAATAAGGAAACATGGGATAATATTATGGGAACAATTTTAACAAAGAAAGGTAAAACTTGGACAGAAGCAAAAAAGATTGCGTTAAATAGAAAGGACTGGAATATGTTCATTAAGAATTAGTACACAGTTGTAACCCTTACACCCTTCACGGGTAGAAAGGGAATTGGGAATATTTAGTTGACTCTAAAACCAATAATCATCGATTATATAAAAACTGGTTAAGTGCTTAAAGCAGCAATGGTTAAATTCTTCAAAATTATGGTTGTATTAATTTTTGAGTTCGAAATTGGGTAAGGATAGGGTTCATAGATAATATGCAGCTATAATGTTATTATTAATAAATCACCATCTATGCCGTGATCAAAACAAATAAATAAATTTTAAAATATTTAAACCAGAATAATTGCCTTGTTCTTTTTGCAAATTGCAAATTTGCAAATTGGTTAGTAAATTTTTCTGTAAATTATATCATGACCACAAATAATACATAATGGAATACAATTTATATATACTTTTATTCTAGCATTTTTGTCTTCCAGATGTGAAAATGCAGGAAGTAATTCGTTAACATATGCTTTTAAGCAAATAAATATGTTATTTTGGCAATAGCAAAACTCCATAAATCACAAATAATTAGTTACGTAAAAAAAACAAAGCTTGTCAATGCAATTTGATCTTTTACTTTAATTTATGTATTTGTTATTATGTATGTATACTATACTTTGTAAATACTTTAGCTATAGTTAAAAAGCTATTAAATGAAAGAAATCCAGTTATAATATTAGATATGATTATGTGGTAACTGGTTTTGTAGGTATTGAACAACAGTTATATAAATAAAGAAAAATATCAAAATCTATCTATTTTATTAGTTATATAAATATTTTTTAATTATATTAATACCATGCACCAAAACATTTTAACTAAGAAAGGATGGTTGATAAAATATTTACCACTTATAGATTATAAATGAAAAATACACTTCTCAAAATTTTAGACGTTAAAACTGGGTTGATAGTCTGGTCGAGAAGTCATTTAAATCGGATTTGAGTTACACCGATCCGAAAAATCTGATTTTGGTGTCAATCGATTCGAAATGACAAATATAAAAATGTTCATGAATATCAAAATCCGTTTTAAAAAATTTCCTATTGTTATTAACAATATAAGATTTTAAAAAAAGGGGGTTTACATTTTTGCTAATAACTCATCAATTTTAATAGCTAGAACAAAAAACTGAACGGATTCTTAAAGGGCAGGAAATTTCCAACAAAAAAGTGCAAACTTCCCGAATTGTAGCTCAATTATTTATAGGTCTAAATTAATGTTGAAAATGGCATAAAAAACGGGCGGCACGTCACCGTCGCAACTACCAAATGACATAAATTATTTTTTTTTCAATAAGTAAATATTAATAAAAGAAATTTAAAAAATTTTAGCACCAACAGAATATATCAGAGAACAAATTTCTGCAGTCAAAAAATTTTTTCCGTTATTTTTCACATTTCTATCCATTTGTTAACTAAAAAATTACATCTTCATTGTTACTAACTTTAAATTCGTTATTGTGAGTAAAATAAAAACACAAGAATTCTTTTTACCCTTGGAATCCTTTACCATAAAGCTACTGAACAAAGTTACATAATAAAATTTTTAAATTTTTAAAAATTGAGCAAAAATGCAAACCACCTATTTTTAAAATCTTAAATTGTTAATAACAATAGGAAATTTTTTAAAACGGATTTTGATATTCAGGAACATTTTTATATTTGTCATTTCGAATCGATTGACACCAAAATCAGATATGACTTTTCGAACAGACTATATTGCTGTAGCTCCAAATCGTAAAACCTCTGTTAAGACATCATAAAGAATAACTAATAAATTAAATTAATTAAATATTACAATTTGGTTATATGTAACTTCAAACTGTTAGAAAAACATTTTTGTGGATAACCTCTAGAGATAAATAGTAATCAAATAAAAATAAATGTGGTCCTTTAAAAATAAAACACGCAACTATAGGTTTACAGCTTTCTTAGCTCTTAAAAAACATTCTAGTGGTACTTTTGTACTAACCAGTGAGAAAATGAACTTGAATTTTTCTATACGTTTTATTTTCTTTAGTTACATGTAATCTAGACATGTTACTTTTTATATCATTTTAACTAGAGATAAATATTATGACATGATTACATACAATACAGTAAGGGTTCACATACCTTCATAAAATATTCATTTGACAATACCATGTCCCGTTTGAAATTTATTAGACCAAGCCCGGTTGAGTGAAATTTAAATTTATTTTAAATTCCAAATGGCGTCCATGTAATAATTAATCGTCTTACAAATTAGAGAATTTAGCAAATTAGCGTACTAGGAAAAATCATGCTTCCAAAAACTATTCCCATTACATACTCGTTCACAAACATATTTTAAACAGGCACTAGGTTGTAGGTAGGCATTCGGTGAATTAAAATTCACCGAAATGCTCTGAATTAATCAAGAATAAAGTTGTTACCTAATTTACATTCAATTATTGACTTGCTTACTTTGTTGCTTTAATGAAATTCGAGAGAAATGACCATTTAAATTCGCGTAAAAAATAAATTTTAAGGTTAGGTTGTCTTAATCCAAATACAAAGAGAAATTAAAAAAATGGGATTATTAATAAAATTGTATTCGTGGAAACTTCAGCAGCGATAATTGGAGTATTTTTGATTAAAAAAAAACTAAAGAAGCGTTGAAAAAAATTTTTGTACAAATTTTAATTGTACAAACAGGTATACCTAGGTACATAACCTAAAAATTTAAATGAAATTAAGCATTTGTAAAGCAGAAAAGTCTATCTCTCTCAAGATTAAGCTAAAAAGAAATTTCTATTGTAAATTGGTAAAAGGGAATATCATTTGCCAACGATCAAATTTTAAACTGAATATTTTTATTTTATAAAAAACTGAACTAAAAAACAGAAGAAACCGATATTACAATATTGTAATGGATTAAGATATCTGCTTATAAATACGAATTCGAAATTACAAATTCAACAATTATTGTTTTCTGTTTATACCATTAACCCAGTTGACTTATTTAAGCTAAACTAGGTTACTATAAAAAATAGTATAGAAAACGATAGTGATTCGCAGTTCGTTGACATTGTAACACATGTTATAATTTCAACATTTTTTTAATATAGTTGATCGCTGAAATAAAATTTTGGTTAATATAAATATTGACTTTTATAACACAATTCGGTATGCGTCCTTTCAAAGTATGTAATATTGGTTTTACCATTTACACACCACATTCTTTTTATGTTGGTAAATATTCTTTTGTATCCTTTAGATCATGTTAAATATCTCAATAAATATATTTTAGTCATACACTACCACCTCCCTAAATTTAATAAATGGATATTGGTTTAATGAATAAAAGATAAACTGTATTTCACCTTGTATATGACAACAAATTCTTATGAAGTTTTACAGGACAGAAATAAAATGAAATTAACTAAGGCACATCGGCCTGAAGTAACATTTACCGACGAACTATGACTTTTGTAACAAGTAAGTGGAATTTTAATAGAGTTATTTGTCACTTTCAAATACCTAATCTATAAAATTAACGTCTATGTTTATATTAAAGATTTTTAAAACCTATTCTTTTTATGGCCTTTTAATATTGATTAATTGCATACTGCAATAAAAAATTTATCGGTTTTGAAATGCAATATAAATGTAATAAAAATAAAAGTAGAAAAATATTTTAGTATTTATAACTAAAAACCTTAAAAATAAGGTATAAAAAGTTTATAAATGAGGCAAAACTTTTTTTTCTCGTCATAAATTGCATAAGTCTGTCTTATTCATCTAACGCATTTTATTTGGAAGTTATAATTAAACGTAATAAAAGAAAACAAACACGGTGATAATGTCTTTGTTGAATTTTATGACCCGCATGATACAACTGCATTTGACTATATTGTTTGATGACAGTTCACAATTTGACGGTTTGTTAAAGACATATAAACTAGCGAAGAATAATGGGTTATATTGTAAATGGTTTCACGTTTGGTACTGCCTACAATTTTTTGACAGTTTACAATATCGCTAGATATATTGTAAACTAATGGGGTTTATAATGATGCGGTGATATTTACAATTAACCAGAAATGTAGATATGAGTGTCTACCAATGTGAATATTAAAAATGTCTAGTGTAGTTTTATTACCAAGTCTGTTTAAGAAGTAATTATAGTATAACTAAAATAAGTTGCTACAAAGGGTACCGTCTAGCGGCAAATTTTGCTTTGTCGGAACATTGTCTCCATAGGCGTGTATGTCCATGTGTATCACAAATATTGTCGATCACATAATCGTTTTTTTAAATTAAGCGTTTTTATACTTCGTAGTAATTCTTTCTTTGTCGTTACCTTTTCCGGACTAATGTTCCTATTTTTCAAAAATTCTAAAATATCTGCCTTCTTTGAACTAGAATTTGGAATTTTATTTAATATCCGCAAATGATAGGAAGCATTTGTTTATCTACTTTCTTATAATTAAAAGCGCATTCTAATAGTATATCTAAGCTTTTATAATTATAATCAGGATAATCTCGTAATTTTCATTTAAACGATTTCTAAAGTCAGTACAATATTTTCTTAATATAAATTATAAATCGTTCGCTTTATAACATCTTTTGTAGCATCGTCAACATTTGCAAATTTTGTTTTTTTGTTTTTTCGCACCTGCGAATGATCTATAACGTCACCGCGCTTAATAACCCGAGAAATAGTGTAAATAGAAATTTTAGTTAAGGTATTAATTCGCTTTATTATAACCGCATCTGATTTTTTTTATCTTCATTTTTCAAACACTGATACATATTTAAAATAACCCTCACACTGAATGTGTAAATCTTTGTTACAAAATTCGCTACTAACCTTACCTGTTAGCGATATCATATCTTCTGAATTTTTATTTTGTAACATTTAAATATTCGATAATATTATAATGAGTATATAATATCCACAGAAGTTGTTTAATATAACCTTAATCAACTAACTTTTATTATATTATATTATATTATATTATTTTATTATATATTTTGTATATTTGTAAGAGACTTTTAAGTTAGAAATAATTTTTATTATGTAATGTATCGATATTATATTTTATACATAAATATGTTATTTAAACCTACTAGAAACTTCGCGAAATTGATTATATAATGTATAAAAAGGAGACAGATATATTTTTACTATATTGTTATCTGGAAAGATCGACAGTAGACGAAGTGAGTATGTCTAGTTATACATAGGAAAGAGAGAGATACACATAGCATTCTAGAAATGACTAAATCATAGAACAGAAAAGAAGTTTCTGGAAGGATAAAAAAAACCTATAAAAGGACTTGAGCAGAGGTCGTTGGAGAAGTATATTATTGGAAGTCAACCATAAAAGATCAGTCAGAGTGAACAGTTAGTGAACAAACAGTTTCTAAAAGTTGTAAAAATAGTGCTAGTGCTAAATAGTGACATTAAGAACATAAGTTTAAGATTAATACCAAAGTAATCAAAAGTGTAAATAAAAACATTTTCGGCGTATAAAAAAGAAGAAATTGTAGTGTACTTACTATTTATAATACAATTAAAAGAACTTTAATCCAACAAACACTAAACTATATCCATAAATCGAATTGGAAGAACAATTATAGATATTACACAAGAAACAAAACGTCTAATAACAAACAATCACGACATTTTTCAACAGTCGAAAATTCCACGTATATCTTCGTTGGTTTCCGTTTTTCATAGAGCGACTACGGATTTTTTCCACCAATCAGAATGCAGGACTCTACATTAAGGTCAGATAACATTGTAAACAATTTGAATTTTTGTAGTAGTTAGTTAAGTTATATTATTTCAAACAAAAGAATTTATTTGATGTTCAATAATTACTGTATTTCGATAATAAATTACTTACCATTAAATAAATAACATTAATTTATTTAGGACAAATTCAACATCAAGTATGTTCTTTTATAGTTAAAAAATGCCTTTCCTTTTTCTTATTTTCCTACCTATTATTTTATTAGTCATTCAATAGATTACTGTTTTAATTTAACTCTTTTATAATAAATTTGTAATTATAATTAATCAATTTTTCATTTATATACACCTAATTGTCCAACTAGAAACTTGCAGAACAAAGCACCCCTGAGAAAAAGATCTTGCTGCTATATTATATTTAAATAATATCAAATACTAATCAATGGATATCAAATTTATAAATAAATAAAAATCAAATAATAATTGAATCATAATATTCATCGCAATATGCAACTAATTTAAAGTTATCAATTAATATGGGCAAAAATTACAATACGAAAACCAATTGTTAAAAATGAATTACTGAAACAAAGATATACTTATCTAAAGTTAATACTTAACTGCCCCAAATAAAAATCTGGACTCTCCGCCACCGCACTAGACACCGATTTTTTGAGTTATAAAAAAACTGGCGCAAAAAACCAACCCGAGACCCCTGCAAGCAACAGGGGTCTCGGGTTGGTGCGTACAGCGTACAGCACTTGTTGTCGCGCTGTACAACTACCAGTCTAGAGAGAGCTTGGGTTCCGACGATACAGAGTAGATGTTTAACGGAACAAATATGTCGTTTTCATGTCATTCTTTCTACTTTGAAGCCTAGTAAACTAACTCATTCTGTATAACACTTTTAAATGTTTTTTAGCAATTAATATTGGAAAGACTATACCAGCAGCCAACTTCCGTCTTTGTCTGACAACTTGTTGCAGAAATAATGATAAAATTTACCAGATCGTGTTTAACTAAGTATCTAAAACATTGTTTTAACTGTTTGATACAATTTATTATGCAGGTAATGATTATATATTTACGTTTGAATTTAATTTTAGAATTTTCCTTGTAATATTTGTTTCGATCAGGATCAGTACAATTAAGAAGCGAGATTCTTTCTATGCGGGTGGCCTTAACACAAAATAAACATATACGGATTCCTTATGTTTGCATACATTCATTAAAACAACAAATTTGGAATTTTTACTTTAACGCCTCCACTAAAAAAATAACAAAGGTCACTGTAAACAACATATTTGGATGGTGTTGTGGTGTTACAAAAAAGGTTATTGTTATAAATTGAGACAGCTTGTAGAAATTATGTCCAACAAATTAGCAATTATGCATTGAAGAATCACTTTTAGTTAAGGTCGATGATTTTCGATATTGGGAGACAGAAACTGGTTTAATGTTGAAAAACACTAAAGTTTCTATATAAAATAATGTCATTTCTATGGAGTATTATTTTTAGTTTTTAAGCTTTAAGATGTTTTTAAATTCAAATATTTAACTGTAAATATATTGTGGTTACAGTTTAAAATAATAAGCAATATTCTGGATATTTGTTTATTTCTATTACCATGTCAAACAAAAATTAGCCTAATCAAATTTTTTGGTTAGTTAACCAGAAAATAACGTAAAATGTGCAAAATCTTTTCTTGCTTTTACTTCGGCAAACATATCAACCAATTCTATTTTTTCGCGAGTAGTTATAAAGCCAATAAAACATTCTTTAATACTCACTTTTCCCCACGTTGGACGCCAAATATGCGAGACTTGTATAATAGGTATGCACATCATTTTGTTACTATGGATTGTTTTTTAGTTTTGATTTAAAAAATAGTTCATTGATTAGGTTGTGGAAGAAATTTGTAATAAAAAAAAGACAAAATGTCAATAAATCTTTAAAGACGTAATAGGATACTGATTTAATAACCAGACTGTTATTCTGATCAAGAAAACAACAGATAGAATGTCTGGCAGAATGACTTATGTCTATGCCAAGAAAGAAAAAATATGCACTTAATGTATTATCTGCTCTTGATGCTCTTCATCTGTAGTGCAGTGAAACATTATTGAAAAACAGGAGAGTTGGCTTCTGTTGTGGCGCCCCTATGGACCCTGCGCTCGTGGCCAGTGCCACCTTTGCCACGTCCTATATACAGCCGATATTTTAATTTACTAAAGGTTTTCTAGATTATCACTCAAGTAGATATTTACGTTACTAGTCCGGTAAATATTCTTTTACAGTACGATTGAGATGTACTATAAACCGGACGTGTAACGTACAACAATTTATTTCATACTGTACCCTAAAACACAAAAGAATTGAATTTGCATTCAATGCCAGGATAGCTGGCCTGTAGTCGGTAACTATAGTAATATAATATTGTTTTTATATAATATATCAGTGATTGCCATTATCCGATTTTCACGAAATTGCTCGATACGTTTGAACCTGAATTTTTATTAGTTTTTAATATGTAGAAGACTATCAAATTTCATTTATGGATGGCAGCATAGAATTGTACTTATAAACAGTTTGGAATAGACGCTGCGTGATGCCTGTATTTTATTTTATTTTAATAACCTTAATATTATCCTGTAGATGTCAGCAGATTTAGCGATCCATTTTGGAATTTATTTTAATTCACAATTAATTAACAAATATTACTAAGCTAAAATGTTTTTATTAAATATGTCATATTTTACAAAAGTATAATACATAGTATAAAAAGATTAATAAATAATTAACAACAACAAAAGTTATGTAAAATCCTGAACAGGTATAACCAATAGTTATTTTTCTAAGTTGATGCAAAAAATATCTTGTGCAATGTCCTTCTCTCCCAACTGTTAAGCCCTGAATCGATTTTTGTCTTGTTCTTTTCTTCTTTTAATATTATTAAACATATAAAAATACCTTTAGAGCATTATTGCTTATACCTTTCAAAATTTTATTAATTTAATTATCACTAGCACTTACCGTGCGAAAAACAAAACATAAACATTGTGGTGAAAATTTAAGTGAATATTTTTACCTTTTTATTATATTTTTATAAAACTCAATAACCGTTAGGTAATAAATGAGCACACGTTCGTACAAATAAATTAACAAAAACACAAAAATTGTCCCTGTGTGTCAAAAATTGTCCCTGTGGCGTCTGTTTACGTGACGTCAACTATGCTGCTACCTGCAGCATAGGGGTACATTAAAAGCAAAAAAGCTAATGCAAGAGCTCAGGCTATGGATAGTAGCAAATATAACTTTATATTTATTATTGCAAAAACTAACATCCTACATTATAAACAGTGTAGTATCTCGTCGTCTTGGAGGAGAAGTGAGCTAAGCCACACAGTGGTGAAGAAATATATGCCGCTTAAGAAAGTTTCACCATTGCAGGAAATATGCGTATATTCATTTAGCTTCTTTCACACTTTAATGGAATTCAAGGTTACAACTAAAGTATTAGTTAACTTTCTTCACTGTATTTTTTAACGTTTTTCCATTGACGTGTTGTTGTTAACTCAATTTACCCAAAAATGTGACTTAGCTCTTTTCACCACCAAGGCGACGATCTAAGAACCGCTTTGCACAGCAAATAATTATACTGAAAATGTCTCTACTTTTTAATCAATAAAACGCCTTAATTTTGACTCGTTACCATGACAACTAAAAAATAACCGGAATTCTTTTTGAGAGACGATATTTAAGTAGAAATTTTTTAACAGCTGAAAACTCAACAAACAGACCATAGATAATAGTATATTATGCAACGATCATGTTATGATGGTTATTAAAACACGAGCATTAACTGGGAGAGTGTATTAATAACCATTACATGAGAGTTGCATACGCTATTTTTTCTACGACCGGTATAAATAATCAAGAAATAAAAATATTACATTTATATTTGTGATGAACACAATAACAGTAATTACACGTATTTCTATAAAAAATTCTACAAAATTGTAATTAATGGTGTTACCTGAGGTATACTACCATAGATGTAGGAAAACTATAAACATTCTATTTATATTTATATTGAACATAATAATTTTAATTAATCTAATTTCTTGAAAATATTAAGATTGTTTATTTGTTCAGGTGAAAATATTTTTGATTTTTTTCCAACATATCCTTTGGACTTTCGCTTTAATAAAGCTTGTATATTTTTTATTTAGAAATGTCTATATTATGGTTAATATTTACCAACGATTTTATTATTGAATAATGTGTCCATGTACCAGATGATTTCATAGTTTCCATCAATTCTTGAAAATAAGCAATCAAAACATTTTCGGAGAATGTCGAAACATTATTTGTACTTCCTCAGTGCATAAACCGTTGATATAATTTTTCGTACACTTTATCAGATTTTTGAGGCAAAATATTTAGTACTGCAATTTCTGCTCTCTCCGATATATGTGGAGGAGTTGATGGTAATGAATGAATTTGAAATAAAGGTTAGAACTGTCAAACACTTTTTGAGAGATGCCTACTTGATACCTACTTAAATGTAAAATATAGGTGGTATGCGGTCAATTGTTCAGTATCTTAATGAAAACCATTATAACACTAGTGTTATAATGAATATCATTATGAAACAGATTATGGGCATATAAGTGTATTATTATAGTACGGGCGTAGAAAATAGTATACCTATTATTACACGAGCAAGCAAAGAAGGTTTTTATCCACGAAAATGAATGTAATCATTTGAGTGGATAAAAACGTTTGCTTGGGAGTATAATACTATACTTTATCTACGATCAAGTATATAAAAAAATATATTAGCAACTTTAAAAACTTTTCATAAACACATTCGTACTTGTACCGTGATTTTTGTGGTAGAAGATTTTCTATTGCAGTCGTTGCAATATTGCGAATTGTCAGGTGGCGTACAGGACATCTCGTTCTCTTCTGTCGACATTTTTTTTAGTCACAGTCACAAAAAACTACCTTAAAAGCCACGAATTTCACTTTGTACGTTTTTGCTGTCAATTGTGTGATTTTGTTTGTTTGAATTTTTGGTTATGTCACCGTAGCAACTGAAAGCTGTTGCCAACGTAATAATGGGAAAAATATAAAAATACCAATATGCCGGTCCTCATTCCAGTGGATAAAAGTTCCTGTCAATTTTACCCACAGCTGAGAACCAATCAAAGCTCTCCTTTAAGTTATCGATGGGTAAAATGAAAATTTATAGTGGGGTTTTCACATCAATAAAGTTTGTATTATGCTATGATCGTAGATAAATAAACATACATTATATTTCTCTACGGTAAAGACGTTTAAACTAGTAATTATTAAGCTTTGTGGCAAATATCAGATTGGATTAATAATTTTTTCCAAATTACGGTGCTTGCCCCCATGGCAAGCTTAAATGGAAACGCCATTTTCACCATTTTTCACTTTGTAATGCTTACAACAAGTATAAAAAGTACCTTGCTGAGATAGCCAGGTTTTTAGCAAGATTTATTAATAAATGACAGATCATATTGCATAAAACAAACGATTGAAATACCGTTTTTTACAAAACTTGCTATCAATGCAATATCTTTTTAATAACCATGTTGTTATTGCAAACAGAATCGATCTGATTGTGTGTTTTTCGCGGAGACTGGTGGTTTTTGTGGTCAGGCATTAGGAAAACTTGTAAAGAAGCCTTTTAATATTTGGAAAAATGTCCTAGAGATATTTAAAAACTATGAGTTAAACGAAAATCATAAATTTAGTTATCTTAAATATAATTACATGTTACTAATAAAACAAAATAAACAAAAAAGTATTAATTTGAAATTTGGTTAGTCAGAAATTAAATTATACAAATCTTTAAAACACGTAACCGTTACACACCAATTAATTTTTGGTTTGTTACCTAAAATAATGAACTGATAAAAGTTATGCTCATACTCACTTTTCGCTAAATATTTCAAAAATATCGACATAATATAATTATTAAAACAAATCAACGTCGAAATTATAAAAAAACATCCTAAAAATTCTTTAGTATAGAATAACTTTTATTATTCGTGGTGTAGGATAATTATTATTCTAAACAGCCTGCCGTTGTTAGAGTCGCATTTCTTAATTTCTTAGTCCGTTACTGTTGTCAAGAACGTTTTTGACATGCATAATTGAATCAAGGCAAACGGCAAAGTACGACCACAACCATCTTGTAATTACAGCAATAATTATTATCATTCATCTTAAAAAATGTTTAACTATGCTATTCTTAGTCGATAATTCTTAAGTAGTTTAACGACAGGATCGTATTGTATTATTGATAAATAGAGTGGATAAAGAGGTTGGCCGATATTCAATAGAAATATTAATACAACCAATAGTGTACCTCGAGATTTTATCGATTAATTTCCGTTTTGTTCGAGAAAAATAAAAATTATGAATTATCTGATGGAATATTTAAAGAAAAAAAATATTTTATAAAACTCTTTCTAAAGAAGGAATAAGCTAAAGAGATTTGTAATTTTAATAAAAAAAATATATCCAGTAGGTACATATTTTGACGAATATACTAAATTAAAAACTCCTCCCTCTTATCAGCTTGGTTCGTATATTAGTATGTAACGGAAACTTTGAACATTATTTGACGTACTAAAAAATTTAAAAATTTTGCATACTTGATAAGGACCAATGACAATAATAGTATATTAAACAAGGCATTTCATACGGCTTTCTGTTATGACACGAGTTTAAAGTTTTTTGTCACAACAGCCATATGAAATAAGTTGTTTATAATATTTTTTATATTTTGCCATTTTATCATTTTTTAAATTAATTTATTATTTGCATGTAAATTACGAAAATTTTCATTTTAAAAAGTATGTCGGTAACACTGTGTAATTTATAACATTTCACAGTTTTGAAATTTAAATGATAAAATTTTAATGTTTAAAATATTTTAAAATGAATAATGCACCAATAATGAAGATGTTTATAAGTGCAAAATATAAAAAATAATTTAAACAGTTAGTCCTGCTTTCTTTCCCAGAACCTTCGAACTGAGCGATTGGTTTTCCTTTGGGCTCCTGCTGCCTTCCTAGGATGAAACAGCGGTATGGTATAGAAGGCTTGGTAGAGCAGTGGTAAGTGGTGTGGTTTCTCAAAGTTGTTACCCAAAGGTAAAAATAACGGGCATTAAATCTACCCAACAAACCATCAATATGCCAATGCTGTTTTATATATCATCGGCAGAGAGATTTGCTAAGGAGGCAATATATGTGTCCTTACTTCAGGGGCCTTAGATCAACGGGGAGAGTTACATTGGAGGTCCAGAGTCCATCTTTACCAAGGTACTTTTTTTTCGGACTAAGATGGAAAAAATTCATGTTCGAACAAATCCTCCTCAAGATCCGAACAGTGTTGGACTCATCACCGCTACCAACAAAAACCACCTCAAAACTAGCCGTTGTCCCTGTCTTGGAATCCCTACACACTCTCCTTTTAGTGTACCACTCAGAAACATTCTCTTCTCCTAACCATACTCTCCAATGTCTTACTCACTTCCATCCATTTTCCTTCCCTCTCAACCTTATCTCCACCATATTTTCCCAATACATCGCCTCTCCAAGTTTTTCCTTCAAATTCTTCAGCACTTCTTTATTCTACCAGCATCTTAACGCATCCTCCACTTCACACCTTTCACACATTCCAGTCTCTCTTTTCCCAATCTTGTAAAGATATCCTGCTCTTGATCCATGCTTCGTTAGCACGTGTGTCGAGAAGTAGTTCACTTCGCCGAATTTCCTAGTCATCCATTCTCTCCTACTTCTAATTGCTCTTTTTAGCGCACCTTCATACCCCCGTTCTTTCATTCCACACTTCTGCCCCCCCCCCCCCGTACAGCATACTCTACTCAATCGTCTACCAATAATTCTTCTCTTCCACTCTCCCGGTTCATTTACGTTACACATCAATCTCCCCAACCATTCCGCCGAATTTTCGCCTTCTGCGCTGTCTTCGACATGTGCTTTTTGAACAATAGGTGGTTATCCAACTACAAACCTAGGTATTTCACCGATTCCTCCATCTGAATTTTCTTTCGCTACACCATCAACTCCAACTCCATCACCTTGTTGCGTCTTTTAACCAGTAATCCCACTGTCTTCTCTTCGGCCACTTCCAATCTGCATTGCTCTATCTTTTCCACAATCTTTTTGAACATTTTCTCCGCCTTTCGTTCTATCTTTACCTCTCCCTTTGCCGTACATACCAGGCACACATCATCGGCATATACGGTAATCTCGCATCCACCTTCGCATTTTATCCCACAAACCTCATCAAACTCGCACTTCCAGAGCATCGGTCCCATTACCGATCCCTGAGGCACTTCCATCTCCGTCCTATACCTCCGCCAATGATATACTAATATCAAGTTCCTACATACGCCGTCATATACTGAGCATTGACTCCAACAATAGAAAGAGTGAGAACTATAGGAGAAATTGTATGCGCAACAAAATGATTCGAGGTATAGTCTTTCCAATATTAATTGCTAAAATCCATTTAAAAGTGTTATACAATACAGAGTGAGTTAGTTTACTAGGCTTCAAAGTAGAAAGAATGGCATGAAAACAACATATTTGTCCCGTTAAATATCCACTCTGTATCGTAAGAACCCAGATCTCTCTAGACTGGTAGTTGTACAGCACGAAAACAAGTGGAGTACGAACGCGACTTGTTGACGGCTTTTAATGGTCCGCTGTATTCTGTTGCGTGCAGTTTTTATATAACTCATAAAGTCAGTTTCTAGTGCGGAGGCGGAGAGTCCAGATTTTTATTTGGGGCAGTTAAGTATTAACTTTAGATATATCTTTGTTTCGGTAATTTATTTTTAATAATTGGTTTACGTATTGTAATTTTTGCCCATATTAATTAATAACCTTAAATTAGTTACATATATTATGGCAGCGTTTTGGAGACCTTTTTAATCAGAAAATGAAAATCCAGATCAAAATTTAAATTCAGAAGATATGATATCGCCAACAGGTGAGGTTAGTAGCGAATTTTGCAATAAAGATTTACACATTCAGTGTCAGGGAGTTATTTTAAATATGTATCAGTATTTGAAAAATGAAGATAATAAAAAATCAGATGCGGTTATAATAAAGCGAATTAATACGTTAACTAAAATTTCTATTTACACTATTTCTCGGGTTATTAAGTGCGGTGACGTTCGCAGGGCGGAAAAACAAAAAAAAAATTTGCAAATGTTGACGATGTGACAAAAGATGTTATAAAGCGAACGGTTTATAATTTATATCAAGAAAATATTGTACTGACTTTAGAAATCTTTTAAGAGAAATTACGAGATTATCCTGATTATAATTATAAAAGCTTAGAAACTTTACGGGGTATACTATTAGAATACGCTTTTAATTGTAAGAAGTTAGATAAACGAATAGGTATAATGGAATGGCAGCGTATTGTTGTACTCCGTGAAGAGTATTTAGATATATATGTATCGTGAATTAAAAAGGCTTATAGTATACCTAGATGAGATTTGGTTTGACACCCAGTATGGCTGGGTAGATCAGTCTCAAAAGTGTAGTTTAAATGCGCCATATTCGAGAGGAAAGCGTATAATAATTCTTCACGACAGAAGTGAAAACGGTTTTGTACCAAATGCGTTACTACTGTCTGCGAAAAATATTAAGCAATGTTCAGCCGACTATCATGAGGATATGACTGCAGATTTATATGAAAAATGGTTTCAAGAGCAGATTCTTCCTAGCATTCCTCCAAATTAAGTAGTCGTTATGGACAATGCTTCCTATCAGATATTTTAGAATTTATAAAAAATTAGTCCTGAAAAGGTAACGACAAAGAAAGAATTACTACGAAGTATAAAAGCGCTTAATTTAAAAAACGATTATGTGATCGACAAAATTTGTAATACACACGGACATACACGCCTATGGAGACAACTTATTTTAGTTATACTATACTCGATTGATTTTCAGGTCCGCCAAGTATACACTTGAATACAGCAATCTTATTGCTTATTGACTCTTCAATGTAAGATTCTGCAACGGATGACGATTTCCATCCACCTAAAAGTTAAGTTTAACTAGATCAGCTCCAGAATTTGCGAACATAATAGCTGAATAACGACGGAAACAATGCCCCATGTACATTTCTGAATTTGCAGGTTTCAAAAAATCTGCAATCTTCTTGGGGATATTATTATTATTATATTATTATATATGTGTTAATCCCCACCGATTGAATAGTGCACTTTTGCTGTTTGTAATTCACAAATAACTTACTGTGAGGTACGTTTTTGGGGCGCAAGGCAATATACTTTTTGACAAATTCCAAAAAACTCACTCTACTTTTCTTGTCAGTAATACAAAACGACCTATCCTGCTTGGTTTTAGTATCAGATAATGAAACGATTATCACTGATTTTTTTTTCGTCCACATTAAACACTTATAATAGCAATAATCTTCATCAACAAATAGACGTCTTCAGGAGCTTCTGTCACAAATTTAATAATGTCATCTGACTCCAGGATTTTGGACTTTTAGCTTTGTATCCACCACTCAAATTTTTTAGTAAGGTGGTTAACTTGCTGAATTTAGAAATGTCACAATTTTCATTAACCAACAACATACGCTTTAGCATCGAATAATACGACCATAATGACAATGACATCGCTTTCTTCTACTTTTCAGAAAAATACGCCATAAGTATTTTTTCACTCACGCCATTGATATTCTTAATCTTCCATACATCATCCTAGAGTTTTGTGGCAACAATAAACTTTCTGCTTCCAACGCTGCATTTTCTCCATCTGATGGCAGGTTTTCCTTTTCTTGTGTCAATTATTTTCCGTCCATTTCGTATTTATTCATTTTGTACACAAAACGCAACAATATTCTTCGCAAAAACCAAAACGTAACATTTGTTTGACATTATTTGTTGATAGAGTAATTCATATTCCTAGCAACGGAGCAACACAATTGCGATTTTTGTGCCCAAAAGCGTGTGTGTGTCGACGCTAAAAAACGCTCTCGAAGATAAAGTACAATGTTATCGTCTTAAATAACTTTTTTTATTTTAACTCATAATTAAAATGATCCATGATAAATGTAGTGCATTGATAAACACTAAATAGAAAAATGACTTTATAATTATTATTAGAGAATCGACTTTCACTTTCGGTAAGTAGTCGTTCTCCAGCATCTATAATTAATTATGTCAGTCAAGTTCAACCGACCCTGTAATCAAATGTTAAGTTAGAAAATGCTGAATCGGCATCAAACCGTCATTATTTTACATGAACCGGCAACCGATCTTTTAATTTTTGCTTCCCTATATGGAATACCTGTTCCATAACCTTCATTACAATTTTATTAAGATTCACAATTGTCGAACCGAATACGACTTTAAGGTCACTACACATATGGATATTTATACAAGATGATTTAAAATTACACTTTTTTAATCTTCTTCGGATAAAAAATAAAACTTGATTAATATAATGCAAAAGGGCGTATTAGCACTTCATAGTTTTTTATTTGCAATTTTTTAACGCCCATTGAGGTTCGTGCAGGCAAAATTGTTGATTGGCGAAAATGAAGCTTTACAAAGAAGTTTGAAAAAAAAACAAGATTTTTTAATGAATAAATAAACAAATAAAAACATGCTTTAATTATAACACGGCTTAAAAGTAAAATAAGGTACTCGTACATTTCAGCCTTTTTCCTGCAAGTCTATTTTGAATTGCTAGCAAATTTTGACCATGCCTTCGTACATTGCCGCAACTTTTGAGATTTTTTTTTCGTCATTTGACAAGTGTTGTCAGTTTCTGAATATTTGAGGATACATTACCTTTAATTTAAAACATGGATTTTCATACAAATACAAACTGTGAGTTCACACGAACTTCGGAATAAACATATAGATATTACCATAAAATACTTCAATGTTTATTATGCTTATAGGACAACAGGATAGAATCAGCTGACGTAAAATGACATTTCTACCAACATAGATTTTGGGTTGTTCGATCAAAATTCCCTAAAAGCAGGCGAGATTGCGCGGATTTGACCTTGAATAAATAGAAATGTTTGTATACTTTTATGCGCCTTTTTGTTGCAGTCAAAAGTCTGAAACGCATGCGCAGTTGTTTCACAAAAAAAGCTAGCAATAGAATTGCGAGCAAAAGGCTGAAATGTACGACTACCTTAATACAGTAAAATTAAAACAAAAAGTGTTGCACGTCATAATTGTGATGTTGTCATATATCAAAACTAGTAAGAAAAATGGACTGGGAAAGTGTGACGTCAAAATTTGTGTTCTATGCTGTGGAACTGGGAAATGTCAACGAAATGATTGCAACAGCAACCATGGCAACATTATAAATCTCCAGAAATAACTTTTGTTTGAGTTATTTTGCTATTATTATACTTTAAAATATAACGAAAGTATCATAATTAAGTACATATAAGCAAAATCTTTCCAAATTTGATTATTAAAGTACCATTTTAGGAAGTATTCTTAAAATTTATGAAAATGCACAACTTTGAAGGTTAGGTTATAATATTTTTACGGAAATTGTTCATCTATCTACTTAAGGGCGGGTTGTAACACGACAGGTTAACATTTGGTTTACTTAACCACTGGTTATCGTTGATTGGGTCGTTGTAACTTGGAATTATTGAAGTTCACCAACTGGTTAACTATTGAATTTCTTACTATCTTATTTCTGCCGGTTAACCAGTGTTCAGGTCTCAGAACGATTAAAATTTGTCTGTTTCAAGTGTTTTATGGTCCTGTTTACATTTTGAGTTGGCATTACTTCAGGATTCGTGTGTGAAATATGTGGTTATTGTAATTGATAAATATTAGTGATAACGTCTTATAGTTTTTAGTTGGAGTTGTGTATTAGATAAGAGTTGTATACTGGGTTGTATTATATTGTTTTAGAGAAAGTATATTCTAAATTATCATGGACATTCAACGGGGAGATCTGCAAGAACTTACAGATGATAAAGATTTTCTGGAACTCATTGAAGGAGAACTGTTTCCTAGAGCTCAAAGAAATTTCAGAGAAAAGAAAAATCACTTTCTGAAATGGAGTGATGAGGAATTCACAGCTAGGTTCAGGTTATTAACAATCAAAATATACAAAACTAATGACAAAACAAAGGCATAAATAATCTTGTATATTAAGCTACTCTCCCTATATTCTTTTGCTGCAAAATATCTGTTTGACAACTGACAAACAAAAATTTGAGCAGTTGGCTAACCAATAGTTAATTTAATGTCATACAACAGAAATCGACTGACCACAGTCTGAAGGTTAACCTAGGGTTCCATGACCAATTAGTAAACTAGTTGAGTTACAACCCGCCCTAAGTGATATGTAAAACATATGAATGAACACTTACCAATAAAAACTCCGAAAAATCAAGAAAATACAATAAAATAGCCAATAACACCAATAAAACATACCATAAAAAAATTATTTGGAATCGTTTGGTTTGACACTTACGCCACTACTTTCCCAGCATAGATTATAAAGAAGTTTAGTCCATTGGGATTTATCAAGTTTAATAATCAGAGAACTCTTAATTATACCATAGAACAGAAATAATAACATACAGCTCCGGGATTCGAGATGCGGTGTCAGTGATAATGACATATTTTTATCAGTAGAAGTTTTGGAAATGCAATAGTATATTACAACACGAGTTTTGTACCATACTTTTTCTATTACTGAAAGTCTGAAATCTGAGTACTTTGCAATTTTTATTTATTTATAATATTAATATTATTTTTTATTATTATTATAATATTAAATTATAAACTGTTGTCTTCTCTATCCTATTCGTATGCTTACATACAATGACGCACGGGTAATCTTTCAGCATTTCAAGTGTACCTATATACTTCTTTTTATTTGGCTACAATACTGCACCATTTTTGAATGCGGCAACAGAGCGCAATTTTGCCAACATCTAAAACATTTTAGCACGAGGTGTGTTCGTTTGAAGTTTATATTTTATTAGTCCAGGAGTTGTATTTGATATAAAATTAATTACGTAACCTTTCTTAAAGCATTTATTTATTATTAGTAATAACTTGCGGTCTACGAATTTCAATATTTACCAAATTTACATTGAAAAAAGATACTGATTGACAGTAGCAAACGAACGAAGGAAGTCAAACGAACAGAGCGATTTGTTCACTTTGATGGCGTGCACTTATATTTATATTGGACAAGCCATATACTAATAATACCTAAACTTTTTACTAAACATGCTAACATTCAATTAAACCATTAATGCTCTTTTATTGGGCTGAAATAACGACTTGAATTTGATTAGTAAATTCTACATTTTTTCTCTAGCAAAATGAATTTTGCGATCACCCTGTAAAACGCTAATAAAATCTTGATATTTCCGGTACATGCATACATTCGAGATCCTGTAAACCTGTCGACCGTTCAAAGGCGACAAACAAAACGTAATAAATATGTTAAAGGAAGGATATTATTCCTTTTAAGTCATTGTTATTGAAAACTGGACGATATTGTAAGAAGTGAGACGGTGACTGTACAAACATATTGTTTTTTTCTCGTTTCGGTTAGGTATGATGAATAAGTACTCAATTCTCTTGATTTCTGCGAATGTTACTACTTAAAATGGATACATCAAGGATTGTTGATTGTTTCGTGTATCATCTGGTCATCTGGTAATAACCCAAATTCGATTAAGGGGTGACGTTCGCACTTGAATAAATATTAGTCACATTAGTTTTTTAAGTTGTGTCATTACTGAGGCAATTCATTATTCAAACTAACTTACCCTTGGGTAATTTTAAGAGAAAAGTAAATAAGACCGAAACAGAATATTTTAATTTATTATTATTTCACCACTGTTAAAATATACACTGCTCAACAATTAAAGTGGATATTTTTTAAATTTCAGAAAATTGCGTACAAAAATAATATTTTAAATACACGTTTTTACATGCTATCAGTAAACTCTGTTTATATCAAATTGTTTTTGTCGTTTTTTTTTCTTTTTTTAGGCTGTTATCTCGTTAACCAGAATTGTAGGAATTCCATTTCAAAATACAAAACATAGAAATACTTGCAGTGACTTTAACATTGTTACTCTAGTCCATAAATCTGTTTACCTGAAAAAAAATGGCACTACGGCGATTAGAAACAGTGCAACTCGATAAATTAGTACGTTGGACACACGAAGGCTTAAGCCAAGAAGAAGTTGCTACACGGCTAAATGTATCCCAAATTGTTGTTAGTCGTGCATGGAATCGATATTTGGAAACTGGGTCTGCAGCGTACAAGCATGGAGGAGGACAACGAGTTACAACTCCTGCCCAAGACCGCTTTACTGCAAGAAGAAACCGAACATTTACTGCTTCGAGAATTAACAGCTTCTTTAGGCATGCTACCGGAAGAGCAAACTGTCAAACTGTTAGAAGAAGGTTGCATGTATGTAACCTAAGAGCCAGAAAGAGTAGTTCACATCCACTATTGACTGCGGATCAGCGTGCATGCGGTTATCAGTGGGCGAAAGAACACAGTCATTGGAATTTTTTCAGAACTGGAGGTACTGTATGTTTACGGATGAGAAACAGGACAGCGATACAATGAACATCTGAGGAGGACGTTGCAAATTGAGCAATCTCCTACCCATCATATCCCACACGTGCTCAATTGGGGATAAGTCGGGAAATCTTGGTGGTCAAGGTAACAATGTGACATCATTATGTTGAAACAAGTCTATTGTGACTCTTGCGACATAATGTGTTCGGGTATTATCTTGTTAGAAAGTTGGATTTGCCAGGGTGTCAAGATAGAGTAAAATATGGGGTTCTAAAACTTCTTTAATATAACGCTGCGCATTCATGTTACCTCTGATGAAGATTAAAGGTGATCTCGAACCATAAGCTATAGCACCCAAACTCCAACAGTTTGATGAACATGCTTGAAGCAGGTGATAAAGTCGCCAATAGGCAGCGGTAACGTCGCCAGTAGGCAGCTTCCCAAGTTGGCATGTGTTAGCCTCTGTTTTCACCGAATAGAGAAAATCTTATTAGAAAAAGTACGGAACATTCACAAAGGACGTGTTCAACTATCTCATCTTCTTGTCTGCTCTAGCCATACGCACGTCCTTTCTGGCCATTGCCACGTATTTCTTGACTGTTCTGGTAACTGGATACTTCAATATCTTTCTTCGTCACATCTACCCATGAATTTGTCAGCCATCGCTGTTGCTAGTAAACTGATGCCAGGTTCTAAAATTTGAGATGCAGCTTTCTTAGCTAATGCGGTTGCCTTTTGAGTTTCCATGATCTGTGATCCGACCTAGGGTAACCACATTGTTATTACAGGTTTCGGTCAGGACCATGTGACGTTCTAATACTAGACCTGATACGTGACCTGTTCAGGGCTAATAGTGCTTGTCTGCTGTTAGTGAGAATACGAATATTATACGCAGTGGTTTCTTATTTGGTAAAAGACCAAAATAATACTACATATCTAATAATATAAAAATTGTAAATATATTAAATCTAAAATATCTATCTATGTATCTAAAATACAAGGTATTAAAGAAATAATGAATGAAAGCAAAATTTAAGTATATATAGATAAAGTAAGGAATTTAAAAAAATTACGGGAGCCCGTTTTTTGCATTTGGGCTATGAATGTCAAGGAACTGTTATGGGTCCTTATTCTTGACCGAGGGAGTAGAGCTTCATATGGTTTAATCTTTATTTTGCTTGGTTTCTTTGTCATTGCAGTGAGAAAGAGAAAATGTATCCCCTCTCGGGAAGCTTCAATTCCTTTGGCAAGAATACGGGCCATATTTCAATCATCGACCGGTGATGCTGTAAGGCTGTAGGGAGATGAAAATTAGATAGAAAGGAAGACGGAGCCTATCGGCCATATCAATGCATCAACACATAATCTCTTTTATAGTATAACCATTAGATAAATAATCGTACTGAAAGGAGGATATAAATAAACTTTTTTGAGCTACCTTTATATTCGTTTCACCTTGTAATTTACGTGTAAAACTTTTGAAATTAACGTCCTTTAAAATGAATTTCAATGTCATGGACCTGCAGCCGATCAATAAATAATCAGTGATTCAATCGCTATTAATCAATAAAAATGACACGGAGGAAACGCTTGCAGCAGATCCGGTTATACAGGATGGCGCTTAATGAAACACAACTTTTTCTTTGGTTGTAAATTAATATAATAAATTAATATAATAATAAATTAATGAAAATATAAGCAGCTTGATATTAGGAACGAGGAATAAAATCATTTCTCATAATGTGAAACATTAATGTTGAAGACAAAAACAAACAATCCAATAATGATGAATTTCATATACAGGGTGTACTAACCTTACGACAAAGTTCGGTATATGGGTTATTTTAGAAGATATTAAAAAATGTTATTAACAAAAATAGTAGATTTTTTTAGGGTCCATATTTTGAAATTACCTTAAACTATACAGAGTGTTGTATAACTCCGTTACAAACCGAACATGTGATTTTTTAAATGGGAACCCCTGTATATTATACCGAATTCAGACTGCTCACATTTTTTTGAAGTTTTTGATATACAATTTTGCTACCTTATACAGAATCCAGAAGTTAAAGACATGTTTCTGCATTTTTCTGCCTAACAGAGTTTCGTATTATGATACACTATCACTGTATTCTATTAAATATTAATGATTTTCCCTTTTGTATAATGGGTGGATGATAACTCGAACCTTTCATTTTCTCTCTTCTTTCAAATGGAACACCCTGTATTTTATATCATAAGTAGAATATTCGATTACGTAACTTCAATTTTTGTTAAGCAAAAAAAATGTGAGCAATCCAAATTCGGTATAAGATACAGGGGTTCCCATTTAAAAAATCATATGTTTGGTTTGTAAGGGAGTTACACAACACTCTGTATAGTTTAAGATAATTTCAAAATATGAACCCTAAAGACATCTACTATTTTTATTAATAATATTTTTTGTTATCTTCTAAAACAACCCATATACCGAACTTTGTCATAAAGTTGGTACACCCTGTATATCGTGCATAGAAGAAAACCTGTACATAATAGATGCAGGCAAAGAAAAAGAAAAAAAAAACATATGAAGCAAGAGGTAAAAAGGTAAAAGAATATAGAGTATTTAAAATAATGCAAAAACATAAAACCGTTATAAAACACTTTAAATAAATAATAGTAGTGATTGTAATTTAAGAAAGGAACAAAAATATTTTATGAGTAGAAAAAACCAACAGAAAGAAGTATAGGTAAAAGAGAGAGAGAGATACAATGTAAAAAATTAATGAAAATCAAAGAGTAAAAACAAGAAATTATTCTTTAGGAGTAAGAGTCTAGAAAACCCGTTGTAACTCAATTAAACATACATTAAACACATATTTCAACTAAATTTATTGTACTAATCCTTACTTTTTGGAAGTCCATACTAAGAATAATAAAAAACTTTAATTTTTTCAATTAAACTTGAAAGTTGAGTTAAAGCAGAGTTTTTTTATTATTCTTGGTTACATGTTTCACCAATAATTAAGTAACATTTTTATTGTTGTCAATTCTTTGTAATTATTAGAGATCAATTCCAGCGTTAAGTTATGATTATTTTTTGACGTTTCTTAAAAACAATGAAATGCTTCTTTATTTGTCACAAGGGTAAGTTTCAACCAATTATGTCATTATTATAGTGGGAATTTTTATTGTAAAAATTTGTGAATCAAAAAATAATCTTGTCAAATATAACTCGAGAGATCCATAAATTAGAAAATAATTTGACAGATTTTATTCAAACTTATTGCCATTTGGCAATAGCCTGGCAAAAATCTGTCAAATAATTTTCAATTTATTTTCACTCTCTTGTTATATTCTTACTGAAAATGAATCAAATAAAATAAATCAATCAATTCAAGAATAAAACAAATGAGGCAATTATAACGGTATACAAGTTTAAGGAAGCTAAAATATCGATTAAAAACATCAACAAAGAAAACGTTTAACTACAAAATCAACAACTATATAGGTATAATGTAATACTAATTTTGCTATAATTAAAAATTTTGTACATGATGCGCTGGAAATATAATTTGTAATGGTCATTTTTCAACGGATAAATATCAACAGTAATTTATGTAATACAAAACGACTTTTACATTCCGATTCAATGGTAATCTTCATTAATAGAAACTGAAAGTATTAACACTTATGTGAGTAGCTGTAAGCGATGCGACGTTGCCGATTATCCTACTTTTTCACATAACGTTTGAATAAATTTATTGTTTTTAATTGTTTGGAGTACAAATGTGTTATGTTAATTTTAAACAAAAAATAAATATGATGGAGAAAAACGAGTTTAATTCCTGAAAATATTGGATGTTTTTTCTTCAAGGGACTGATTCTTACTTTATTAAAATCATTATTTATACCAAATGTTCTCTTCGTTTTATACTTTATTCTAATCGTATTTTATACTTTTAAACTGTGAGAAATAACAAGTAAAAATTCGTTTTGTTATAAAATTAAAACAAGGTTTCCAAAGTACAATTTTTTTTCCAAGATCACCTAGAAATAATACCTCACAAAAATCAAAACCCCACAGAATATGACAAAGGAGGTTATCGATTTAAATGGCTACTTTGGACTGGAATCCGGAAAAATGGTTTTTTTCATTTAAAAACTTTGGTATTTTTCTAGGGGAAGAAAGAACTTTTTGACCTTACATAGAATAGATAACTACTAATTTTAATACTAATATGTGTGTTTAATAGGCTCTAATATTTAGTAATATTTCACTGAAAAATGGAAGAATATGAGAAAATGTTTGACATTTTTTAAAATCTAAATTAGTAATAATATATTATTCAATAAGCATATAATGGTAGCTATTATTCACGCCTACGGCTCGTGTTGTAAATTATCTGAGTGAATAATAGCCATTACATGCGAGTAGAATACTAAACTTTGTTCACGACTTTCAAATAAAATTTACTAGTAATTATAAAAAATCTTTATTTTATGAAGTAAAGTACAATGTCGTAGCAGCATTATCATTTGAGTTCATGCTTAAATTACTTCTTATTTAAGTCAGAACTATCAAAAAGCCAATATTTGATTTTGATGTAAATATTGCTTTTATACTTTTTTTACACAATATTGTTTGATTTTTAAGTTTTTATGTAACTAACACATATTTTAGGACAAAATTATATTTTTATTTTGTTAAATACTTCTTATTTAGCACTATTTAGCACTATTTAGCAAAATTACAAATCAAAAAGACTGCAAAGACAAAGAAAATTGCAGAATAGCATGTAAATAAAAGTCCATATAAAATACTCATATTGAATAATATTCGTGTGTATCTGTGTATACCAAAGTACATTCTGTATAGGCAACACTTATTACGCGTGTGTGTATTGGAGTGTACGCTACCGTGTTATGAACAAAGAATATTCTCATACCAAGTTTAGACATACGTGCTGTTTTGGTTCATTATTCACTAGTGAATAATGGGTAACATTATACTTGAGCAAGCACATGTATAATTAAGGTTTTATAGCACGGTCGTGGACAAAATAAATTTTTGACGTGGCAATTGCGCGAGATGGTTATATGGTTACGGTCCGTGTGCACCAACAGTCGGTTCTAATTCAACCCACCAACCCAATGGGACGGATTGAAAATGATTGATATATTTAATATTGATGTCAATTATTCTAAAGTATTGATAGAATATAAAAAAATATACTTAATACAAATACTACGTATTTGGCAACACTGATTGGCGATAATGTCAAAAACACCAAAGAAACAACATAATTATGATTTAAAAATAATCGCTGTGTGACTCACGAAGTAGTAGCCTTATAAAGAACTTACCATTCCATTTTCGACAATTCTGTGGGTTTACGTTTTAGCACGGTACATTGTTTGCAGGGTAAACCAGAACTGGTTTGTTTATCGTTTCCTCTCTTATAACTATCTATGTAAATTATTTCTAGATTCGCGAAAAACTGTAAAATTCAGTTTTACGACGTACACTAAAATGTCATCCTTTATTTAACTATTTTACAGAACAGTTGGGTGTTATCTACATTGCGTTCTACGCACTTCCTCTACTGATTAGGAAGTGTGTTAATTCCTGCACGTAGTTAAATGCCCTTTTAACAAAAAGATTTACATGTGTACCCACTGCGAAACTGTTAGTAACATTATTCGAACAAGTATAATAATTAGTTATTAATATTACAAGAAATGTAATAAAAGAGGTGTAATGATAAGTTAAGCCACCACTTTCCTACTTCTTACATGACCGTCAGCGACACCAGTTCTTGATTTATATACAGGGTAAAATTTATTGTACTAACCCTTACTTTTTGGAAGTCCATCTTATTAAGAATAAAAAAAACTCTTCATTTTAACAAAACTTCCACTTTTTTTAAAAAAAATTGCTTTTTTAAACTCAACTGACAGCGTTCGGTTTCTATCTCGTGAACTGTCAACTCACCGTATTTATCAGACATTCTAATTAAATTCAGTATTTTTTTCAAATTGTTCTATAAAAACAACTAAATAGGTTTCCTCGTTAACTAACACTCCCTAGCATGAAAAAAAATCAGACCTCCTGCCATTCTTGTAATTTAAAAGACCAAAGCTCAAATCTATTGCTCTCTTTAATTAATATATGCCTGTAACTTGCATCTATTCCTTTGGTAATCGGTGAGGATTTTCAAAATGGTTCTGATTTTGAAAAAATCTCGTATTGAATGATCCATCTCCAGAATGATCCCGGAATTGATTGGTTTATTGACGGTTCCCCCTGTAGTCCTTTTAAATACCTAATGAAATTGTTTAAACAATATTTAGTATTTATTAAGTTTTATAAATTATTTGGTAAACTGGTTTCCAGTATATAACACTCACATGCAATATAATAAATCTAGATTTGTTTATATTTTAATAAAAATCGCACAGATCAAGCAGCGAAACAAATTTGTTCCTCTGAATTGCTAGTAGAACACATTCAACCCCATCAAGATTTAAAATAAACAGCTCGGTAAACGATGATACAAACATGGCAAAGGCATTGGAATACACAGAACACAAAACTACCCACAATTCAATCCACAGTTAATGCTCAGAAGATGCCTCCATTGGCAAGAAAGGATAAAAGTATTTTAAGAAGACTCATAGAATAGGTCATACCCGCCTAACCCATGGTTATCTGATGGCTACACACAACCCTCCTACCTGCCAATTCTGTGATAGTGCAAGTCTTACAGTTAAGCACATACTTTTAGATTGCAAACACTACAGCCTAACCCTTCGCAAATACAAACTCAATGCAACTCTCAAAAACATTCTCGGGGTACCTAACCAGTTTAGTGCTGTGATTCAGTTCCTTAAAGACTGTCGACTATATAATCTAATTTAAAGTTTATTTGTAAATATCAATTGTATAACAGATCCCGTGTCAGTGGCCACTAGATGCCGAGACAAGTTAATTTTAATAAAAAAAAATTAAAAGTCTTCTTTATTTTTTTATACAACTATTTCCTCGATATTTATTTATTCTTTTACTGATCTTGCAATTATGAAAAGAGATCATTTGATATAAATATATACATGCTCAACAATTGAAGTGAATAATTTTTAAATTTCAGAAAATTGTCTACAAAAATAATATTTTAAATATACGTTCCATGCTATCCCTAAACTCTGTTTATAGCAAATTGTTTTTGTCGTTTTTTTTTTCTTTTTATGTGTGGGGAGACATGTTATGATGGCTGCACTGGTTTAGTGGTGTTAATGAATATGACAATGGCGGCTGTACGATATAGGGACATGGTTATAGAGCCAATAATTGTACCATTTTGTGGTGCAATAGTCGAACAATTTGTCTTTATCGACGATAATGCGCGCCCGCACCGTGCGAGAATTGTAAATGATCGCATTGAATATTACGGTTTTATAAACATGAACTGGCCACCATGTTCACCCGATATGAATTGTATTGAGCATCTCTTGGTCGAACTGTCTAGACAATTAAACCGACTCAAACAGACCCCATAACCCTAGAACAGCTCAACAATGCCTTGCAGAGAATGGGCGTATGAATTCTCGACGCAAGAAAACAGGTAAATTTTTGGGACAGGAACTTTCGACGCAAGGTTAGAAATATTATGTTTTTATTACAGGAATTTTCGACGCAACAATTTAGGTACTTTCAGACAGGTGAGTAGGTGATAAAATCATTCGTTCTAGAAGCACAATTTTATTTTTTACATTTTTGACTTTAATTTTTGCTGTTTTGCTAAGACTATTTATTTTTATATAAGTATCTAACCTAACCTAACCTAACCTAACCTAACCTAACCTAACCTAACCTAACCTAACCTAACCTAACCTAACCTAACCTAACCTAACCTAACCTAACCTAACCTAACCTAACCTAACCTAACCTAACCTAACCTAACCTAACCTAACCTAACCAAACCAAATTTTCTAACAATTGGGCTTTCCAACGACCTGTCAAAAATGGTGGCTGTAGGCAAACAATAGTATTGTTTTGTATTTTTGTCATAGTGCTTTCTTTATTTAAGTTGGTGTAGAAGTTTTTATTGTTTGGAGAAAATAGTTTTTGTGACTTTATAAAATAGGATTTTATATATTATTTGGACTTGTTAGCGTTATAAGTTGAAAAAATGCCTGTTACATGCCTTGTCATTGGTTGTGCAAGTAGATCAAACAGGGATGACTGACAACAACCACGTATAGAATGGTTTATGAAACTTTGATTATGTGGTCTGTGACTTTGACAGTGTTATGTTCTAAGGTTTGCCCACAGACGCCATCTTTATGTCACGTGATTTGGAAAGCCTTATAGCAAATCTCTATTACGACAACTTTTAATTATACTCATTTTAACAAAACAACATTAAAACTCACAATTATTAACAAAACAGAAAATTGTACCTAAGTGTAAGAAATTTACCTGTTTTATAAAAATATCAAATTGGAAGGTGCAGATTTTATTGGCAATAAAGGGATTAAAGAAATACGTTTTCTGAACATTTTGTGTCGAATATTCATGTTGGATTATGAACCTTTTTCTTTCTAGCAGGTAGTTGGGGTAAAATGCGTCGAGTACTCACCCGCCGCAGAGAATTTGGGAAAACATAGGTACCTCAGCAATTTATTAATAACTTAATAAGGACAATACCAAATAGTCACAGCACTAAGCAAGCTAGGGGTGGACCCACACGATATTAATTTTCGTGAAAGGACTTTATGACCTGCGCAGTAAATGATTTAACATTTTTCAATTTTTTCTGTTTTATTGTACCTGTTTTTTTTTCATGAAAAATTTGTTTATTTTATTTTTTTGGATATATTGTAATGTGTAAAAATAAAGATTATCGTATTTTGATTTATTATTAACCATTGACAAAAGAAAATTACAGATTTTTGTAATATCCAACTATTGAGCAAGTATTTTTCTACTAAGCTGAAACTCCTAGAATTTATTTAAATTCACCAATTCATTTTTTTACCGTTTTTATTATGTTAAACATTTATGAATTGACTTGAAATCAGAGTCACTATTACAATGAACTTAATATGAATTTCCTAATAAAGTAACACGGTAGCTATAAAAACTCCTACAAAATTTAGTCAAATCCGTTAATCTTTACATTAATAATATGTTTTATTTAAGTCCACTTAATTATACCAACGCCCAGGGCAAAAGGCTATCAATTTTTGTTTAGAACTAACTAACCTCAATTTTTACCTCATTATGTATGTCAAAAATGTTTATTGATCATGAATATTACATAGAGTGAAAATAATTTTATCAAGATAATATGCAGATATGCCTTAAAAATGTGATGTAAACACTTTCGAATGGTTCAATTTTTCAGAAATTTTTGTTTACGTTTTTTATATTTGTACACATATATCACCATAAACACATTAAACACACAGTTCATTTGAAATTACATGAAAAGCATAGTTATCTTTACCTAAAGATATGTTGTTGTAGTTGCAAATTGCAAATAATTACAAAAAGTAACTCTCCTCTACGTAGGAGTAAAGACAAGTACCAATTTACATTTCGTAATAGGCGCGCTTTTAGTTTAAACTATCCTTACAAGTTTACTTAATAATAGTAATTATATTTAGTGTCTGTATGAATTAACTTCTTCTGTCAACGTCGCTTCTTAAGCTCGGGGACTAACTTTAATGAATAGTAGCAATTATGATATTTGTAACTCTAGGTAAATAGCTCCTTTCGAAATAATATTTCAAATTGCCCTCTAGGGTTTACATTCGATAGGTCGATTATAAATTTATTGTAACCTTCTTTGTTCGACCTACCGATTGGATGAAGTAGACATTTTAATAAAATGGCCTTTAAATGTCATCAAATAAATATTATAATAGCCAACTAAAAACTATTCTACAGAATTGTGCGACCTATAAACATAGCCAGATTCAAAGCTTCTTTGACCACAGACTAGTATATACTATAAATATAATTTTTCTAGTACTGTTACAAAAACCTCCCCATTTTGCAACAGTTTTGTATGACTCAAAATCGGACTTTTCAAAAACTGTTATAAAAGGTAGGTGTTACAAAATGGGGGGTTTTTGTAACAGTTTTAAATTTATAAAGTCGGCTGTGAAAGTATAAAGTGAGCTTTGAAATTAAAGGAATTCTGAACTGTCAAAAGCTTCACAAGAAAATTATTGAAGTTTGATATTAGTATAGTGTAAATGTTTACTCGCTGTGCTTGAAAGTTTATTATAATAAGCCATAAAGAATAAATTCGAAGAATTTCAAGATGTCGTCAGACTCTGAAGAGGAGTTTAGTAATACTCCGCCAGAAATATTAAAAATGGCAGCGGCTACACTGGATAATTTATTACCAGAAAAGTCTAAGGAACACTATGAACAAGTTTATAAAGTGAAAAGTGATTTTCTATTTTAGGCTCGTCCAACAAAAAAAATATATTAGGGTTAACCTAACTTCAAAAGGACACCTATTAATTGCTAGTTGAGTGCATAAGGTTGCATACTAACAATTTAATAGTTATTTATGTTATGTACCAAGGGCTTAATGAGGATGCTTATATTGGAGAACTACATTTGTTGTAAATCGACCGAGATTTATATTCATTAAATTTAACACGGTTTTTGGTAAAAATGTTCCATAATTTAATATTAATCAAAAGTCGAAGTTGCTTTGATTTACATCTATGGCAAAAATTGTCTTAGGCAACCAATTTGTTTGGAAATTTTCTGTACCGTTGACGCTCGTATGTTAAAACGTTCTGAGTACGTATAACCTTAAAAATGTCCAACTTTACGATAGAGCTGTCAGTTGCTAGATTGCAACACCAATCTGGCAACATCCGAAATAGAAAAGGCAACCCTCGTAACTTGCGGCCTACGAATTTCAAATTTACCAAGTTTACAGCGAATAAACATACTGATTGACACTAGCAAAAAAACGAAGAAAGTCAAACGAGCAGAGCGATTTGTTCACTTTGATGACGTGCAACCAGATTTATACTGGACAAGGTATAGGTAAATTATAATAAACAGTTTTAAGCGGATATTGTTCACATGACTACAAAACCGCTAATAGTGAAACTGTACCAGATATTACAAAAACCCATTTACCTTTTTAGTAAAAGTAGTTAATGAAATTGAATGGTTTCCTTATCCTTATGGTAATGTCGTCCTTTAAAAGGTTTTTATAAAACCAATACTGCTAATTTTACCAATTTTTTCGAACATCGATAGAAAAGCACACAGGCCAACAAGGAACGCATACTTAACTTAGCACAGGTAGACGTATTAACACTAACGACAAACAACAAACGAGACTTTTCAATTCCAAACTCCTTTAATATTTATTATTAAATTAACCTAAGTAATCATATCTTTATAATATACTAATATTTATGAGATCCACTATACTATTGAATTAGTGAAGTGGAAGCACATAACTATTTTTCAGTTTTAGGACCTGCGGAGAAACAGGAAGCAATGCAAAACCAAAACTCAAGACAAATAAGGATGTGATATAAGAAATTATAGAGACCGGCGACGATTAAACTAACGACTCAGAGTCGGAAACAGAGATCGATAATTCTAGCTGCGAGACAAGGAACTGCAAAAAACTGCAAGAAACAAAGAAGGTAATGGAAGAAACTAAGAAAGCCAACGAAAAACTGAGGAAAGAAAACAAAAAAAAAATCAAGCAGTAATAATTTTATTTGCATTTAAATATTACATTAAGTTTAACAAAAAATAGATTTATACAGAAATATTGTTTATTTTACGAGTATACAATGCAAAAGGACCTGGAAGGATATTTAAAATTGTTCATAGTCCAAATCACACAGTTTAGAAAAAATTTACATTGATAATGGTCGATTTTTTTTCTGAATTCTATCTAGTATTAAACAGGTATTCCTTAAATTTTTTTCTTAAAATAGTTTAGGTTTTAAACTCTGCGGGAAGGCCATTATACAAGCTGTAAACGTTATATAAAAAACTCCTTTTAAATGTTGAAGAGGAGTAATCCAACCTTTGAATCTAAGATTAAGGGCGTGTACATCTGTTCGATATTTTATCTTATGTACTAAATATGGCGGTGTTTTATTAGTCATGACTTTGTGGAAGAAAGTACGTGCATATCCAGCCATTTGGCTTCTTTTAATTTATGAGACACCGGAGAAAACTTCTTAATGCCATAAACAAGCCTAAGACATGATTTTTGCAGCTGTTGGATTCTGCATTTGTCATTTTCATCTAGACAGGGTTCATATACCACATCACCAAAATTAAAATAAGTCTCAAATTTCTGGCATTATCGGATACTGCAAGTTGATCGCCTGAGATATTTAGTGTTAGATTTTGTTTAACTGTTGCCTTAAGTTTGCCAAATAAGAGTATCTTTGATTTGTTGGAATTAATCTTTAAATTATTTTTTCTGAAAATGTTATTAGTTTATTTAGGTCTTCTTGTATTTGAAATTTAGCCAGTTGCCAGTCTTTAGCGTAAAATGAAAAATATATCTGATTATCATCTGCACATTGATGACTTTTGCGGTGACTGAGATAGGTCGTTAGACTATCATCGTCAATCTGACAATGATATTTTGGAGTAAAGGCTGCTCCAATGTACGGAAGAAGCGGACAATTGCCATTCTTAATTCCGGAATTGGAGTGAGTGGTTTGTTTTGAAAAATTGCTGTTTTCATCATGCCCCAGATGCATGCATCGAGAAGAGTAAGGTCCGGACTATGTAGAAGATAATTAAAGTCTGTTTTTCGGAGAATCACCCTGTTACCAAAATGATCCCTAATCATTATTAACAACTGACCAGCGATATGACTCGTTGCATCATCTTGCTGGAACCACTGTCTTCTCAGAGATAAAGTTCTTGCTCTACAAAAGCATCTGAGATTCTGTAAAGAGGGTGTCAGAACTTGCTGCTGATATCCTTCACTTTTGAAAGTGGCAGTCTGCCCGGATTATCAGTAATAAAAGAATGACCAATTATTCCATTTCCAGAAATTGCAAACCATATAGTTACTCTTTCTTCATAAAGAGGTGTTTTAATAAATTCTTGAATAGGGGTAAACCCAAAGTATCTAAAATGCTGCCTGTTAATATGGCCGGTGATAGTGACACATCCGATTCATCTGAAAAACAAACATTCGTCAAGAACTCATTATCTTCACAAATATTAGCTAGCATTCGAACACAGTAAACTAAACGTTGTGTTTGTGCCATAAAGAATAAATTTATATATACCTTGTCCAGTATAAATATAAGTGCACGTCATCAAAGTGAACAAATCGCTCTGTTCGTTTGACTTCATTCGTTCGTTTGCTACTGTCAATCAGTATCTTTTTTCGCTGTAAATTTGGTAAATATTGAAATTCGTAGACCGCAAGTTTTTACAAAAAATAAATAAATAAATACTTTAAGAAAGGTTTCATCTCCTGGACGAATAAAATATAAACTTCAAACGAACATAACTCCTACTAATATATTTTATATGTTGGCACAATTGTGCCATGTTGCCGCTGTCAAACATGATTTATCAGATGAAATTTTGACATTCGTGCGTTCAAACAAGGGTTATAAGGCGAAATTTTAATATTCTGGACTAAGGAGTGTTGATTGCTTATTGAACAATTTCCTTTTGTTGTGATCATATATATTTGCAAGATTTTGCTTGTTGAAAATGAGCAAAAAGTTATTTTATATAATAAATATATTTAATGTTCATGAAACTGTTTAGAACAAATAACTGTACCATTATAATATATATTTTCTTATTACTATTCCATATATACTTTATATCATATTTATATCATTAAAATATAAAATTCTAATTTAGAGCTGAGGTATTAACATCAAAATAAAACTCTTTTAATAACTAAAATCACGTTTTGTTTGGACTATTACACATAACCTTTTTTTCTAATTATCTGTATAACTAACCTAGCTTAATTTTGTACTCAAATAAAAAGCAGAATCATAAAGTTCGTTTGATATTAACTAGATTCTAATACTATTTTAAATGCTTGGCAACATAGCCCCGTTCTGACAGCTGTGACGTTCACCTATATTTATACTGGACAAAGTATATTTAGTTATAAATACGAACGTATAAACATGGACGAATTTTATTTACTGAATATTCAACAAGTAGTGAGTAGTCACTGATTACTTCAGATTTAAAAAAGACACGTGTCTTTATTGTGTTCTGTCTATTGATCTACAAGATAAAGAGAACGAGAGAGCTGTTACAGTACTGTAAAGCATCATCGCATCCGGTAGATTTTGTTACATATTTTAGTATCACCAACACAAACGAGATTAAATGCTTCTAAAACAAACAAAAAGGGCATTAATGTTAATATTCCTCGCCAGTAAAACGGACTTTCGAGTATCCATAAATAGACACCCCCAGTGTCGGTGCCAGTGTCAAATTAAGAATCATAAGGTATTTTAACGAGTGACATCTGTGTTCCATCGACCAGGGGCGGATTACACAAACCATCAGTTACAAAGATATTAAAAATTTAGTTATATTCAATAGTTACATTTCTAAGTATACATTTTCATTAAAAAAAACCTAAATTACAATTAAATTAATTTTCTCGATCTAATTCAGATGATGGATAAGTGAACAATAAAAATTGTTTTCCTGTTATCAATGAATGTTGGTATAGGTAGATATTAATGTAAATAATATAGACAGGAATTTGTCTTACTTGGAATTTGACTATTTAAATCTGCATAAATAAATAAATAAATAAAAACAATCAAAAGAAATTTTGACTTGGAATAATTTATTTTCTTTCGAGATTTGTCAAAATGAGGCCATTGTAGAAAATGGAAAGCAAGATAAGATATAATTATTATTTTAGTAATAATGTATCAGCCATATTCAGTTAATAAATAATGTCAATATATTGTAAAGTATAATAACAATTTTGATTATCTGAAAATGTAGAAATTTTAGTTTTGATTGAAAAATTAAGTTTTATCAATAAATCTGTATAATTTTCATGTGCTCTTGTGTCTCACGCAGACTTATTCGATCGTTTCTGTTGGATCAATACGTAAATTAAAGAAAATCGATTGTTAACAATAAATTTATTATAGCAATAGAAAAATTTTAAACAGTTTAACCTAGAAAGATTCCAAACTTTTTGATAAAAAATAAACTTAATTCCATCGATTAATTAGAAATAAGACCTTTCTTAAAACAATTTAGAACTTAAGAATAATAAAAAAAACTCTTTGTTTTAACGTAACTTCCAAATTTATTTGAAAAAATTAGGTTTTTAATCACAATGACGGCCGTTTGGCCAAGATTAGCATCGTCAGATTGACATATTTAAGTTACATTTAGTTTGTTTGTAGCTAGGTACCTGATGTTGTTTAGGTAGTATTAAGGCAAGACCAAGTATGGAAGTAATAAAACATAACAATATTAAAGGCTAGATGTTAATAGCCCTAAGGTACACATACCAATGACATCCAAATACTACACACTTATAATAAAAAACAAAATTTAGATTTCCTTGAAGAACTTGAAATAAAAAGACATCTAGCAGATCCACAATTTAAAGTTGTTAATGAACAAATAAATCTTGGAAGTTCTCCACTATTAAACTGTTTATTTTGATTGAGTTTACATTTTATACATATATAAGACGTAATTGTAAAACACAAATATATTAAGTTATTGTAAAGATGAGCATGATATAGTTTTTTCCTGGTTTTTCTATATCATTGCACAGTTATACTGATCTTAGAGGGAAGTACATCCAGGATAATCCCTTAGGGCTATTAACATCTAGCCTTTAATATTGTTATGTCTTATTACTTCCATACTTGGTCTAGCCTTAATACTACCTAAACAATATCAGGTATCTAGCTACAAACAAACTTAATGTAACTTAAATATGTCAATCTGACGATGCTAATCTTAGCGAAACGGCCGTCATTATGATTAAAAACCTAATTTTTTTAAATAAACTTGGAAGTTACGTTAAAACAAAGAGTTTTTTATTATTCTTAATAAGATGGACTTCCAAAAGGTAAGGGTTAGTACCTACAATAAATTTAATTTAGAACTTATTTGGTCAGAAAAAACTATTATTATTATTAAATGTATGTCTACAACTGCTAAAACCAAATAAATTACTTATTTGTTGATTGAACTATAACTAAAACTATCTAATAAAATAAATACAATTATTGTATGAAATTATTGTCAACAACTGACGTTTACTTCGTAGCGTGTTCTGGTAAATATGCCTTTACATTTCGGTGTATTATGATGATTTTAAGCGTTTATTTTTAGTTTTTCACTTATTTCTCACTGAACTTGCCAAAGGAACAGAAGAAATTCGAAGCAATCTGTAGTTCAGTTGTTATACTTGAAAAAGTAGTGACAGATTTTGATGGGAACGGTAAGAGATTTTATTAGCCTTGTCAAAATAAAATTAATAGAGAAATTATTTTCTTTAATTCATCACAATTACTAACTTAATATACTAAAATTGCATTAATTAAAAAATAAATACATAAAACATGAAATTAATTTAAATATCAAAGATGAAAGTATTTCGTTTTGTTGATTTCCGTGAATCGCATTTTATTAATCAATAAATAACGAAATGAAAAGTGCGGTTCTGCGTAATTTAACATCCTTTCGATCCGTTGGTTGGTGCCACGCATGTACTTATATACATTAAATTGCATACTTTGAAACAATTAGTCATTCCTTTCATGAATTGCAAGTTGAGAACGTTATCATCATTTTAGTTGAAACGTTTATTGAGGCTTATAAAATTTATGCAGCAACTAATTTAATTGTTTTAAGTACAACAAATGTTTAGTAAAATAGAAAGGAATAGGAAGTAGTTCTATATTTTAATTTGATTCGTACATTCAGCACGCATCCGGACAAATAAAGATTGAAAACATTTGATATTAATGAATATAATGTATTAAAATAAATATTATGCAGAACTTTAGGAAGAATATTACATTAATAACTAACAGTAAGAATTTTTTCGCTTTCAATCACTCCAATTAATACAAAACTTTTTAAATTGTCCTCTTCGTAAAATTGCACCCCAACTTTAGTGGTCAGAAATGACATCTTTCAATTTTGCAGTTATATTATAGCTTTTCTTGTAAAATTAATATTTGTTCCATCTAAATGGGTATTAAGTTACATTTAAAAAATTTAATATTGGAAAAATATATCTATTTGCACTCTCAGTGGTTTACATCTTATCATTTGCAAATCAGGTTTGACCGTTCTCTAAAGAAAAAACAACTATACTTGGATTACATTTCAATGGAAAACGTTATGTCGATAGTAAGGACCAATCTCTTTCATTTTGCAAATGAAAGGGATGTCATACTACTCTCAGACCGGTTGACATTATTGTGTTGTCATCAGTATGAGGTAAGTACTTCTTCAAATCCCACAACGCAGGATGCAGAATAATTCTTTTACGCTAATACCCATTTAGTATACAGATAGGGCACCGATATCACAGTTCACAAAAAAGACTCATGAAGTCCTATATTTAGATTCTATATAGGCAAGGAGACAAAAGCTACACCGACAACCAACTCTGTTATATCTTCTCCTGCATTCACTAATAAAATTGCCGAAAAATGGCGAAAACAATGCCAGTAACAGTCCAGTAATTTTAAAAATATATTAATTTCCTTCACCATGGCTCCAAAACGATTCATTCTCATTTTATTATTATTAAGGTATATTATTACCCAATATGCCTTGATTTTTGGTAACCTCGATATAGCGTTAGAAATTCGGTAAGAGATCAAAATATTAGGAAATACCGGATTATCCTCATTCTAGAAAAAGCTTAAAATTAAACCAATCTAAATATTAGAATATTTAAAATGCAGAAATAAAACTCATGGAAAAAGGAGATTAAAACATAAATCCACAACGCACGAACTGAGAATTATCAGGTACCAAATTTAATACGGCGCACGAAATGAGAAGGTTTCAGGTAGTTTTTCGTTGCACCCGAAATGAGAACACCTAAGTTTAGAAAACACCTCTAAAACTTCATGAATTTCTTAATCACTTTTTTCATAAAAAATATAAATAAATCATATATATATGAGCATATATTTTAGCTATTTCGAGGCCGAAAACTAGTATTCCCAAGATTAAAGTTAATATTTTTAAATTCGAAATTTTAATTTGTAAAAGTCGTCTTGTAATTTTCGACAAAATTCATGACCAAAATGGTAGGTAAGGCCAAGCCAAAATTATCATGAGATTTACCGTCTAAATGTTTGGAGAAGTGCTATCCACAATAATATTTCAAAAATAATATCTTATAAATGTACAGGCAATCTTCAAAATTTTCATCTCTTTAGTTTTGTCCTCATAATTTTTATTCTGTATTTCAATTGGGTACCATGATTTAATGACGGCATAATTATAAAACCATAATAATTAGTTTCAACTTAAAAAAAACTCATTTGTAGTGCTAAAATAAATTACGTTATAAGAGAAAATTGAGTATTATTTGAATTTTTTGTAATAACCCTTACTTTTTGGAAGTCGTTCTTACGAAGAACAAAAAAAATCTTGTTTTAACTCAACTTCCAAGTTTAATTGAAAAAATTAGGTTTAAAATTACAATTACAGCTGTTTCGCTAAATAACTAGCATCTTCAGATGTAACTTCAACGTCAATCTGACGATGCTAGTTATTTAGCGAAACAGCTGTCATTGTAATTTATACCTAATTTTTTTAATTAAACTTGGAAGTTGAGTTAAAACAATAAATTATTTATTATTCTTCGGAGTATTATTTGCTCTAAAATTTTAGTTGTTTTTTATTTATTTTTGCGTGGACCATAATGCACAATGCACAATGTTTAGAATACTTGAAAATGTTAACTCAACTAGAAATCGGTGCTGTCAAATTCTGAATGACCATCTCCACCAGGGGTAAAAAAAGGGTTTTCATTCACGATTTATGACCCTATGTAACCCTCTTTTCTGACGGCATAGAAGGATTATAGTTTTTAAGGAAAGGTAAACTTAACTGAATCAATGCCGTCAAGTGCTCGATTTCAAAATAAAATTCTGACTTCCGGTACCGGTATTTTTTGGCGGTACTGGGTTTTGAAGCATTCTTTTTTCATTTTATCTTTAACGAGAATAGTGCCTCGGAAAATTGACGGCATACTGCCTAAAGTTTGTTTCTCGACCAGTACTTTAAGTTTAGGTATGAAATCAACTACTGAAATTTTTCCTGGACTTATGAAGAGCTTACTTTTTTTTACTATTAAAAAAATATTTTATACACATTTTGCAGCGGAACTGGTATCTTGCAAAATTTAGTTATTTGACTTATTCTTTTGTGAATCTGAAAGGTGAAATTTAGTGTATTACTTTTTAAAATGCGCCTAATAAAAACCTGGATCAACGACTAGGTTCTTGACTTACGTGGTGTCTACAAGCAATGTATTTATAGTAATAATAAATTAATTCCCTAAAAATATCTAGTTTCTAATAATCAAGAAAAGGGTTTGTCTTTCATTAGTGATTTTTATACTTGAAATTCGAATCATCGTGAAAATTGATTTTGATCTTGATTTTTTCTAAGTATACAGCTGAGAGAAACGTGTTTTACATTTTGTTTTCATTTCTTATGTTAATGTCTACGTTTATAATTGATTGATTGGAGACGATATTAAACACCGTTATTAAAAAATTATCATATCAAATTTGTATAATAAATAATTCATGCTATTTTACTGTTTGACATATAATCTTCTAATTTGATACCCACGTAAATAAATTAAATTTAATTCCCAGCAAAGCAAACCAAATTAGTATTAAAAAAAGAATTTTTTTTGCACACCAAACTTGACGACATGTTGCTATCTGAACGATTTAATTTTTTGGTCGATTTATGATTTATTTTATAGTGTAGGCTGTAGGCAATGGCCGTTTACCTGAAACATTCTTATTTGGCGAGTGGCGAATTTATTGATTTAGCTTGCAGTAAAAGCAACAGCAAGAAACCAGAGGCGCAATGGCGACATTCATTGCATCAAAATCAATAAAAATACTTGTTCAAATAGCAAATATGAATTTTTTTTTTTTGTTAAATGACCACACTGCAGATATTTTTAAAAATCATGCATTAAGTTTTATCACCAACTGCGCCTGTAAATGGACGAAGGATGGTATCTAAATACAATTGACCTATTAGGAATGAGTCAGAAAAATTATTATTCCACCCCATACCATGATTGTGTCACCTCTGTAACTGCTCACTTCCTGAACAAGTCTTAGGGTACGTTTACACTGAAGCCGACTATTTGAGATTATGCACGATTGCGATTACGGACGACTTTTCACACGACTTGGTCGTACGACCAGAGTGCATACATTGGAACATACTTATCGGACATACTCGGAGATTTCTCTTGGTGTGTGTAGTTACTACCTTTAAAAATGGATCCATTATTTTATCTGCCTAAAAACAATCTGCTACGACGTCGAAGGCGTCAGAGGAGGATGGAATGGGTAAACGAAATATATATGAAAAGAGAAGAGTTTGGCGAGTTCCATCACCTAATGGATGATTTAAAGGAAAACCCCACAAAGTTTTTTGAATATTTCCGTATGACTTTAGAAACTTTTAACTATATCTTGGCCTGACCTGACTAAATACAACAATTTTCGCCGTGTCATATCCCCTGAAGAGCGTTTGACTGTGACAGGTAAGAAGATAAACAGAATATTGAACTATAACTTTTTATTTTTCAACATCAACTTTTTTTAAACAAATATATTTTTCAACAAACGTCTTTTAACAGAAATAGATTACTTTCTAACACAAATAAACTTCTTTGTAACTGAAATAAACTTTTTTCTCACGGATATAAAAATAAAGAACCTCTCTTTGATTTTTTTGGAGACATTTTAAGACAGATAAGCTTCTTTTTTCGATTTTTCCTATGCAGAAAATTAATTAAACACGCACGACTATACAGCAAAATCAAAACCCGTTTGGATCGAGTCGCTAGTCGGTCCTATACGTGCGTAGTCGTACGAACAAGTCGTCTGCAGCGTGAGAACACATATGAAATTACAAAGTTGTGAACCGTCATGTGTAATCGGACGACTACACACGACTCCAAGTCGCACATAGTCGGCTCCAGTATGAGCGTACAAGTCGTTCCACATTTCCAGATCATCGACGAGAGTCTGGGTGAAATTCAAACCTAGTCACTGAATAAAACTGTAGCCCAATTCCAATATTAAAGCGCGATTACCTCGAGATATAGAGGTGAACATCTCAGGGTTTGCCTACTGAACAAGTTGGCTTCATGAAGAAGATTTCGCACTGTACCTCGAACAAGAGCTAATAGTTTTAGAGCGTCTTCGTCCTGGATGTTTGTAAGCTGGACTACCAGCTTCTCTAAAACCTACAGCTCGATTCATTTCATCTATAACGTTTTCATAATACAACATAATAATTGATATGTAAGACAATATCTTTATTATAATTAATTTAAATTTTAAACTGCAGTATTTCTACTGTTTCCATTGGTACCTATATCAGGAGTGTTTTACTTTTTGCAACTTTAGAAATTAAACTAATACATACATTCCACGTCCAATTTAAAAGATACAGAAATTAATTTTAATTAATTATTTTTTTAAATTTTCCATAAACTTTTCCGATAGGTGTATTAATGTATCAAGGACTAAAAATGGCTCTCGGCCATCATAACGCAGAAAATTAAACTGTCGGCCCTTGTGTGCACGTAATTTCTCTCAGAGAGTAAAAGTTAAAACTTAAACCCTGCTATTAGGGATGAAAGTACATACGTACTTTTGACCGATGTAAAAAGAAAACCTATTGTGCTTTAGATCAAGTTAAGGTCATAACAACTGTAATTACAATCCCAAATATTTTAAACATGATTTATTGAAGATTCAGTTAAAATATGTGATAATAAAGGAAGGAAAATTTTTTTGTATATTAAAAACCGTAGGTTAAGTGTAAAGTTTTATTAAATTCGGTAACTAAGCGCTTTCGGCTTATAAGGCCATCATCAGAGATACTTCCTAAAAGGTATTAAACATAAAACTTAGAAATAAGTGTAACTTACGTTAAAAGATAAAACCTCTTCAGAAGAGACATTACACCACATTAAAATATAAATCATATAAATTAGGTAAAACTTTTTAAAAATAAACAGTTTTAACATTAAAACATCTTGAAGACAATATATGAATGTGAATTAAAAACTAAGTATTATTATAAAAACAAAAAATAAAATGGAAGGGACTACGTTACCATAAAATGTTAATCAACAGATAAAATTATTTTAATAAAACATTGAGTTGTAAAAATAGTAAATTGTAAAATCATCAAATAAATAAAACAAAACAAAAAGGAGGCTCATTTAACAATTCCAGAAGAATTTAGATAAGGGTGTGAACTTGGTATTTAAATTGATTTGCGTATTAACGCAATAGGTAGGATTAACCTTGAGTTCCCTCAAAATTTCCAAATCTTCAAGTAGGTTCATTTTTAAATAACCATTCCCTGAAATATCATGGAGAATAGTTCTGTTTTTATTGGGAGAAAAACTGTGATTGTTAAAGTTTAAGTGATGGCCAAAGCTGGACTTATCTGGTCTTGTCAGGTGTTCCTTGATTCGGATCTCCAAAGGTCTTGTAGTCCTCCATGTTTATGGAGATTTATTTACAAAAATTTATAAGTAGAGGTTTTGAGTATGAGGAATTATAATTTGATGCATAATTTTGATGTATCTCATAGAGGACGCCACATATGCCACATATTTGACATAAATTTGCGCTAAACTTTTTTGCTCTTCGACTTAACAATATTTTTCTGATAAAATATGAAAGATACGATATTTCAACAAAAAAAAGGTGTACTTGTTAATAACTTCAAAACTGAACAGTTTTCCAGATAATCGCATTTTACAAATCAGCTGCATAACTCCGTGTAACGCAATTATTCCAGGCAACGAATGAAAAATAGAAAAAAACATCAATAATTATAAATTTTGGTATGGAATATCTTCAGCTAAAGTTGATAGTTTCCAAAACATTAAAGAAAAAATACTATAGGCTATTATTTTTTTACATACATCATTAAGATAATTAATAATCTGTTATTGGAATCAGCTACATAATAATTCTTAGTTGTGATATTTGTGCGTTAAAGCACTAATTGTTTAAGTATCAAAATGTATCTGTATCCTCAAAAGTCTATGTGTAATATCAGCCAGCAGTAAGGCCAGTGGGTTAACGATAAATAATACTGTTGAAAACACAGGAATCCTGAGAAAGACAAAATTCTAAAAGAGTTCTTTGGAGACGAGAATATTTTTAATAATAGGAATGGTATCTATTCTGGGCACATTTTTGTTAGTATTAAATGACGAAATTTTGTTGACTAGGTCAATAGAATTCTTGAAAGTTTTAGAAGGTTTATAATCAAGAATATCCAAAAGAAAACTGTTTAAAAAAGTGGCCAATGAAGAAAGGGGAGTGTTGAAAAAACTCACAATCTAATTGGAAAATGATCTTTATGGATTTTAGGTAAACCATATAATAAGAAGGGTTAGGCAAAATAAACTTTTTATAATTCGTAATTGAAGAATCAAAAAATTCTTTGGAGTTGTGAAGGGTAGCCTTCAAATTAGAAACTAATTTCTTAAGAGGGTCCCTAGTTAAGATTTTAAAGTCGTTTTCCTGCAGAAATGTTTCAGTTTTATGAATATATTCATCTCGATGCATAATTATCAAACAGTTACCTTTAGCAGCTTTGGTAATTATTGAATTATTTGCTTGAAGTTTTTTAGATATATTTTTTATTAAAAAATACTGTTTACGGGCTAATTTTTTATGACTACTTTTTTATTATTATGTTGGAAGTAAGCAAAGTCCTTTTGTAAAGAGAAGTAACAGTGGTGTTTCAGTGAATTCTTATCAGCGTCATTTAGTACGACGTTCTCTATAATTGAATCGAAGTCGACAGCAAATTCCTCCAACAATTTTTTATTCAACAAAGTTTGGGTTGAAAATTTCCAGCCATTGGACAAAAACATTAACTCATTTTTGGAAAAATTAAATTAAATTCTTAATCCGTTTATAAAATTTAAAGGCAACAGAATTGTCAATTTGTGGTTTCTGAAAACCTGGGGTTGATTTGTTTAAAAGGTTTTTTAGCTTGTTATAAAGTCTGAAATATTTTTGCTGTTTAATATAGCTTAAATCATCATCCAAATTACTTAAAACATATCTAAAATAATCAAATGAAAACTCCCGAACAATTGAACCATAAAGAATCTTTAAATTAATATTAATTGAATCTAATATGGCATAATTACAACATATTTCTTTTCTAAGTAACTGCATACATATTGTAAAATTATCTGGTGTGTTGATTGGAAATTTTATGGAAGCAAAAGTAGTTATCACTTTATGCTTAATACACTGATGGAGAAACCAAATATCTAAGCGCAGCAATTCTCTCTTCTTAGACAGTCTAAGCCTAAGGTATTTATCCACTACCATACTGTAGATACAAATAAATAAAAAATAAATAAAATACTCTAGAATTTGTACACACTTGACGAAATAATAAAGGAAGAAAATTTTTTTTATATTAAAAACCAGAGGTTAAGTGTGTAATGTTTTATTATTTTTTATTTAAAATATGTGAAGTTGTACACTTTGTGTTGTGTTGTTAGTATAATTACTACAAAAGGTTTTTAATTTGAATAATCAGTATAGATTTTATTAACTCATAAAATGACAAGGTGGAAATTGGTAGATATCAGTAGTCAGATATTCTGGTTAACAAATATGTTACTGTCTAGCTTATAATTTTTAACCGTTTAGAAGTGATACGTTATAAAAGTACAAATCCAAGATTGGCGTAAATAATACTAAAAGAGGTGAAGGTCGCCATATTTCCGCTTAAAAGATCTAGAAAAATCGGTTAGTTTTGGTTTACTAACCGCAAGTCAGTGAATAGAATTCAATGAATTAAATGTTTTTGTTAAACTCGATTTTTTTAACAATTCATATTTATCTCGCTGTTCAATTGTAAAACCATTATCATTTAGATCTGACGTTGATTGATAATTATATTTATAACTTTATTGTGAAATATTAACTCAACAAATAGATAACTCTTAAATCCAATATTTTCGCCAAAGTATTTCCTACTAGATTTAACCAACTTTGTAGTAATGGACTAAAAAATAATGTTTGAATCCGAGTACAAATTTAATTCAAAATAAAATACATATGTTCAATAATAGTAACTATGCGCCAAGGTAGAAAAGTGTTAATATTGTCGAGGTCCATTAAAAACCGAGAAGCGAAGCTTAGAGCTCTTTAATGGTTCTGAGACATTAATACCACAGTCAGAGACAACCAACTGAACCAACGAGACAGGTAACTTAATAGACAAAAAGGTTCGGTCGTTCAGATAAATATTATGTATCTTCTGTTTCACTTATAACTATACACATATTAATCGCACTGTCTCTCTTAAGCTATAGGGAGGGTGGCCAGATGGCGCTAGCAAAACAAAATTCAATGTTGTCACTAATCTTTCTTAAAAGGAGGGTAGAAACCTGTAATGTGAAAAGTAGACTTGGCAAAGCTGCAATTGTCATATGTCATTTTAAGAAGCTGTCAAGCTTGAAAGATGTTTGTTTTGTGAGCTATTGAAATAAATTAACAACCATTAATTATTTTATTATGCCCTCTACTCGTTGTTTAATTTGTGGTGCGACGAAAGTGAGGTGGCCAGAATACATTATTTTCCGCAAAATGCTTTAAAGTAGGTGGCTAACTAAAATGCTAAAAAAATACTTCCAAAATTTTAACATTATATGATCATTTATTTTATTGTACTAACCCTTACTACGTGAAAGTCCATCTTATTAAGAACAGTAAACAACTAAAAGGTTGAATTAAACTTTCACTATTTATTCGTAAAATATTACTTTCATACTTGGTCTAGCCTACTACCTAATCAACATCAAGTACCTAGCTACAAACAAACAAAATGTAACTTCAATATGTCAATCTGACGATGCTAATTCTATAGCGAAACGGCCGTCATTGCATTTCATATTTTACGAATAAATAGTGAAAGTTTAATTCAACCTTTTAGTGGTTTACCGTTCTTAATATTATGTATTTTGTTTTAGGTTCCCATTACTACTGAAGAACTTTGCAGTTAAATGCCAGAAACATCAAATAATGATGTATGTATGTCATTTGTAAGTGAATATTTTCTAACTAAACTTTTTTTTTTTGTTTTAGGTGTCCACAATTGCTGAAAAAATCCCTCCAGTGCGCGAGCATCAGCATATAATATTATGGATATTATTTATCTCTTTGTGGGTATATATTTGCAAAAAAAGGTAAAAAACATATCACATTTTTAAACAAAAGATTGAACAGTCAATTGCTAGTAACTTTTCTTGAAACAACCTTAGCAAAAGTGAAGGTTTTCTTGACATTTATTTATAGAGAAAGGAAATTGATGAAAATAATTTCAAATAAACAAACCCATCTGATGAAATTAAAGAAACTTGCCAAAGAAAGAGCAAACAACATTAAACAATTATGCAACCTTAATGAAAGTTCAATTGTAAAGGAACTTTTTAAAGATATGTCATCAAACACAGCTAACTAAATTTAAAACTTTTTTGAAAATGTTATATATTTGTTATTGACAAAATAAATTGTTCATATTATCTGACTTTTTTTATTGATCATTATCGTTTGTAAAAGTCACCATATTTACTGTGAACATACAGCTTGTTTGCATCTTGTCGGTACGATCTTTTTTCTCCAGTATTGAGAAAACTGACGGTTGTAAAACAAGTATGTAATGTACACAGTAAATATGGTAAAATTTGATTTATATTTTTTATCATTTGAATAGCCGCCTAGTGCATTTTAAATTTCCCGCTCAAATGTTCATTTTAACCTAACTGTTTTATTAGACACAAAAAGACCATTTAGTATAAGAAGAAGACAATACTAGCGACATCTACGTTACCCTCCCACTCAGTAGGTCAGTTAAGTTGTAAAGAAAACTAAAAATTAACACTGAGTTACCCGTCTCGTTGGTTGTCTCTGCCACAGTATACTAAAACAACCGGTAGTTGATCTCACCTTCGCGCATCGCTTGTGCGCAATAATTTTATTGAGCCTTGAGGCGGCCATTCGGAATTAGATTGGTTTAGAGAGATTATATAGATCCGTATATTACCTAACACCTGCTTTAACTTTATTATTCATCTTCATCTCAAAAATCTCACACACGCCACTGCTTAAGCGACTAAAACAAACTAAACTAAAGTAGAATATAAGCCGTCCTTGCTGAATTTGGCAGGTTTCTAATCCGGAATGGCGAAATGCGCATAACCCATGCGCGAAGTTGATATGCACTATACTGGTTGTTTTAGTATGCTGTGTTAATACACTTTTCTATCGTGGCTTATACAGCATTTATTTTACTACTGGCAATCTATTTTTTTAAATATTAGTTTTAAAAACTAATAAAATTTTTGGACGGGTTACCAGTCACTCCCGTTTCACACGGATAAGTCAATTTTTATTTTTGAGTAAGTAGATGGACTATTAAATGAGTATGGAAAATATTTTTTCATTTTGCACCAGTTAACCTCACATTCTGTCGGATGAGTTAAGATTTAGTTCTAATCAAGTATGGTCTGTATTTGTCTACCTTGGTTAAAAATGAAAAACTATAGATACTACCTCAACAAAACTCAATAAAGTTAGGTTTAGAAGCCAGTAAAAATACATAGTTTTCTTACCATGTTGTTATTAATATATTATTATGTGTGTAATTTATTTTTATCTTAATTAGGGTCCAGTAAATAATTTATTAAATTCCCTAATTTCAAAATTTTAATAAATTACAAATTTTCAATTAACTTTTTTTAAATAATAATTTTCTTTTGCTTCCCTCCTTAACTGATTTATGTATAAAAAAATTACTTATTCCAAAAAAAACTCTTATGTTAATCTTTACTCTAATTTTATTAGTTTGTGTCATAATATACCTTAGAACATAAAATAGTAAGGAAGGAGTTTATGTTATATCTACAATGTTAAAATCTGGCGACGGAAGTCGGCCATATTGGATAACCATTTATGACTCATACTTTGTTTACAAGTTATAAAAATTTAGTTTTCTGTTAAAAATTTGGATTAATTATTTATTGGTAAGTAGCTATTATTATAATAAATATACATTATATATATGCAAACTATATTTTTATGTTTAAATTAAATTAATACTTTGTATTGATCCCTAACCTATCTACTTAAATTGACATAGGCGTATCAACAATGGAAAGAGAATATTTTATTTTATTTTAATTATCATTAATTTACAACTCTTTGGTTAATCTCATAACTGTATATGTCAATTATTTTTATGTCTATGGAGTATTCTAAAGCAACGTTGTACAATAAATGTATTTGTGTATTATTTAACACATTATTACATTAACAGTTTCCCACGGGATGAAAATATTAGACGGAAATGGTTAAATTATGTGGATAAAGATAACTGGAGTCCAGGCAAGAATACCTTTTTAGACTCACAACATTTTACAGAACAATCATTGGATAGAATTTCTTCAGTAATTATTTTACTAGTACCAAATGCTATACCTAAAATCGCAAGAATGAAATATGTAAGTAATTATTACATCCACAAATTGCTTTAATAAAATTGACCAAATCTATATTTTTTCTCAAATCTATTTACAGATATTTTACTTAAACGTATATTTCACTAATATATACCTTTTCTATGCAGGTAAGTACTAACGACCCTTATGCTGAAGAGATAATAACTACTAGCAGTGAAACTATTTCACCAGTTCCTGTTCCTGAAACTCTACCATCTACTTCTGAAAGTCCTCGTAGGAAACAACTTATAAAAAGCATCTGTGTAGTATATTTAAAAACAAGAATTTATTATAATATATGTAACAGTAAAATAAATAATGTAGAAAAAATTAGACATGTTTACACAAAATTCAATTTAAGTGCCAATAGTGGTAGAATGAAAAATTTTAATAAAAATTGTGTAGTATATAACTGGTTTTATTTCCTTAAATCTAGTACCCACATTTTAGGCAATGCTATACTATTTTTTTTTACTCTACTTTCCTTATTAAAATGGTTATTTTAATATAAAATGATTAGTGTCCATACTGAATAATAATAGGTATGTTTCAATAAGGACATTATTTTTCTACAAATAAAAATATAGGACGCCACTGTTAAAAAGTAACTTCCGGTAGCCATCTTGGATAACCATCCCGGTCACCTGTCCTTGAACGAGCAATACTTCCTTACTATTTTATGTTCTAAGTAATATACCCAGTAATGCACTTGAATTTGTGGTGTTTTCTGGCGCTAATGTATTCAAAACGTATTCGTCTGTGATTTAAATACATTCATTCTGTCGTCGAAACGGTGACGTCATAGCAACTATGATTCGAATTGATGATGATTCAAAACCAGCGTGAGGATGGTTTTGAAACGAAATTTGACGTTACGTTTCGCCCTTATTTATGTTCTATGGTTTCTGATTTATTTTCATCGTTAAAGTTTATAAAAGGTTCGTTCCAACAAACAATCAGGGATGCGTTTCGGATTGTTTTCAAATTTGTTTCTACGCATGCGCGCATTTGATGAAATTTGAAACTAGTCCACAACTATTCTGTTGGAACACTGTAGTACTAGTTTGACATTTAACACATGACAGTGCAACAAGTGGAAAATATTTTCCCATTCCAAAATTTTCGAGCGAACACCAATTTCCTCAATTATTTAGGTACTCGAGAACGTGACTGGATTCGTCTTCACTGTGGAATGCACCAATACTTTCGTCTAACAAATCGCTGTTGCCAATATTTTTATCCGAGCCACTGTAACTCTTATTTATATTAAATAGATCTCCTCACGAGATAAATATATAATACGCGAAAAAGGTTAAAAGTTGAATTAAATGGATAAACACGTGGTTTCGAATAATCAAATGTCCTTTGCGCATGCGTCTGATTTATAGTTCCTAAAAAATTTACAAACTTTTATGACAGTTTTCAAACCGTTTGCATGTAACGTTGGAACAGCTTACTATCAGTCACCAAACTGTCAGAGATTGTTGTTGGAACGCTAAAATGCATATACGCATGCGCATAACAATCTCTGATAGTTTCGGACTCTTGTTGGAACGAACCTAATGTGTTAAAAACTTTTTATCAAATATGTACAAAATAAAATTGGGAAGTTTTTATTTGGATGTCGATTCTGACACTTTCCAGAGATTACAAGGTGTGCATTGAAAATTATTCGTTAGAGATTTTGCTATCATAATGTTTTCAGAAAAGGATAATTGTGAAAATAAACCCTCAAACACACTACTAATATTAGATTCCTCAATGTCATCAGACTCCTCAAAAATTATATGGACCTCCTCAAAAAAACCTACTGATCGAGATATTCAAGCTTGTTATGCTTTTCTATCTTTACAGAAATCAGTGAATGATAAGTTCGATGACAAAAAAACTAGTAAAAATATGTTATGGCTGGAAATCGCAAATAAAATGAATGCATCTGACACATATTGAAACATTCTATTCTGGCGAATTTAATTATTAATGATGTCACTAAGAATACTTTTTTTTGAATACGATTGAACGCCCGAAAACACCTTTGGATCAACTAAACGATATTCTCAGCTTGTTAATTCTCTACTTTGTCCTTCATATGGTAACATTAATTTAGCTAAGCACACTTCTGCTCAGCTCTTTTTGCTACTTGTAACGATTTCACTATTAGCAAATCTTTCCGAAATTTAAATTCTCTTTTTTATTTTTTTATTTGTTAGGTTGATATATATCTTGTTGGTGTTATTCCAGTAAGTAAGAATTTTGGAAATTCATTAGTAATTCCATGCGGAATTTGATCGAGAAATTTTTCTACTTCTAAATTATTTTCGCATTGTTCATGATTTTTATTACATAAAATTCTTAAATATTTGTTTATTTCTTTGATATACCTTCCTGCGGGGTTAGATGATGGAAATTTAAGTTGAATGTTATTATTAATACTGAATTGTTTTACTTTAATACTCTCAAAATAAGTAGCTTTGACTAAAATTATTTTCTCTGGATTACCATATTTGTTAATACATTTTTTTTAAATTAGCGGTGACTGTTTTTGAATTTGTCTTGCATAACATAAGACAACCATGTCCCTAGCTTCCTCTCTTTTATGAACCTTTTTTTTGTTTCCGACTGAACCCAGTAGCGTCAAATTTGCAACCAGTTGCACAGTATAAGCAACAGATACATTTTGTCCAGGATGTCGTTTGTTAAATAATGCCGCTGTTGTTCGCGCAATTTTAATTCTACTACAAATTTACAATCACTTTGACACACTTCATAAATTCCACATTGCCTCTTTCACTAGCTGTTTCATTACCTATGGATAGTTTGAAGCGAAATTTTAAATAGTACTAGATAAGATCTTCAAAATGAGCTATCGCAACATCCCTCATCCCTATTCAAAATAAAGGAATTGTGCTCACTCACGAAAGGGGGTTTCCCCTTCTACAAGTCGGAAAATCGAGGTGTTAAGTTTTTGTTGGACCACCTTGTATATTTAGGATATTGTTTATTGAATAGACAACTTACGAAAACCATAACGTTTGTAAGGTTTTATTAGTTTTAAGAATTTTAAAATTTCTTCAATAATTTGGAAAAATTTAAATGTTTACTTTTAAAATTTATTTAATTTTTAAAATTTCTATATAACTATATTTTTTTAGTCTGCAGTCGTCATATATTTCTATATGGATATATAACGACAACTAAATTATCTACATAAGTGTTTCAAATAAATTTGTGCAAACTCATTGATATATTTGTAATGAAAATGTTCGTGAAAGCGAATTATACAAATGAAGTGTAACGATTATAAAATAGTGGCAGAATTCAAACAAATCAAAAACATTCTGTGGCGTTCACAATTATTATTACGAAATTTCAAGTACGTTCATTCAGGCAAAACTTTGTCTAGAATCCAAGTGAATCATTCTTAATATTTCAAACCGAATCGAATCATTCGCATTCGTCATTATTTATTCGCGATACAAATTAGTGCAGTAAAAAAATAGCTGGCAGCCGGTTGGTTTCTTTATGTGTCTTATTTAGTACAAGAAATGAAGCTCAAAAAAGATAAAACCTCGCAAGTCTTTGGGCCTGGACGGATTGACTTAAAATTTTAACAGAAGGTAGGTGATAGCCCAAGGATCAAAATATAATTTTATCATTTTCACTCCGAAGGGCGCCAAAATCTTGGGGGTGGTTACCACCCCATCTCGGGAATTGACATTTTTTACTACATTATAACCATCTTTTGTTTAAACGTTACAATCTCTCCATTGTTTTTTGATGAAATGCATAATTTTAGAGTTATTCAAATGTAAACTACCACGAGTCCTTAAAGTTTTATCGAAAATATCACACCTCTGCTTCTTAACCAATTAAATGCCTTAATTAGGTCTAGTTACCATAGCAACTGAAAAAATTTCCGGAAATTTTTTTGGTGGCGCCTTAACATTTAAGTGATTTTTTTGACAGCTAAAACCATAGAGAACGCTGAAATCTCAACGTACAGACCATAGACAGATAAAAACATTAATTTCTCTATGGTACAGACGTTTAAACTAGTACTTATGAAGCTTTGTGACAGATGTGGCAGATTATTATTTTTTTTCCAAATCACGAAGTATAGAACACAGGAGTCTGAACGTAATGTTGAGCGAATGGCCTCAGTTTACGGGACAGATCTTTTTGCCGGTAGAGTGCGCCACTCTTTAAGAAGTACTCGTTTAAATTATTACGCGGCAAATCTTGTTGCTATTGACACCTCTGTGGAAAAAATACTCTGAGAAATGTGGAAGTATATATAAGTTATTTTGGAGATTTTGAGAAATTTTTCAAGTGCTTTAAATTCAACAATACAGAGGGTTAAGAAATATTCTGGAGGGCTAAAAAATCTGGGATTAATCAATAATAATCATACAAAAATAGCAGGTACCATTCCATTTTTTTCAAATAAAAGAAAAAGAGATAAATATTAAAAAGAGATTTTCAAATAAATAAAGTAAATTAAACTGTCATTTTGTTTAAACTTCGCGATCATAGTCAAAATATTTTTGAAAATTACCAAATGCCTATTCATTTCAATATTACGATAAATATACTTGATAAAAAAAAGTAACAAATTATTGTTCAACATATTATTTATTAAGATAATGTATAAGTTACAAACAAAATAAGTTCAATATTTAAAAACAAACTATTTAAGTCTTACGTGTATTCAGCAAATTGTTTTTATGATCAAAACTTATAAATTATTATTTAAATTAGAGTAATAAAAGATTTTTATTATTAATAAATCCGAATTAATGTAATTTTGAATTTTTACGAGATTTTTTACATTTAATTTTTCTCTCTGTAGCACTTTTATTAAAGCATTTGACTAGAAAATGCCCCCGCATTATTAAGAAATTGTTGATTATTTTTTTTGTCAATTCTTTCTTATATTCGTCACAGCCGACAAAAACCGATATATTTCTTTTAGATATATCATCTAAAATATCAAACATAGTGTCAATGTGTACCGTTTTTGTACCAACTACCATCAACACAACTTCCTCTAAGCTTTTAATTAAATTAAATAACTGTTCACTGCCTTTATCCACATGTTTACATGTAATAATAATAATACTAACGGTACGTCCCGAATATTTGCGCCACCATTGGCAGAAAAGAGAACTATAATCTGGGTATATTTATTGCGTACATGAATACTATCAAAAACCCTATACCGTTCAGACTCCTGTGTTCTATACTTCGTGTTCCAAATTATGGTGTGAATTTTCTTACCGAACACCACTCAAGCTTAAATTATTCCAGAAAATTTTCTTTAGAATATTTTAAGAAAACTGTCTCTCGTCGCTTCACGATTCGGGATAATTTTCAAAATATTGGTGCCCTCAAAAAAATGTCCGGAAATAATTTAATCTCTTGTGATATTATAAGTGTCGATTTTAAGAGCGCCTTCGATTCACTAAATAGAAAGAAAATGCTAGAAGAACTGATAGAACTGAAAATACCATCTAAAATTAGGAAATTGATTGTGTTAACCTCTACTTTTTGGAAGTTCATCTTACTAAGAACAATTAATAACTGCACAGTTAAACTAAACTTCCACTATTTATTTGAAAAATTCGCTTTAAAATCAATTACAGCTGTTTCGCTATCACTAGCATCGTCAGATTGACATATTGAAATTACATGTTGTTTGTTTGTAACTAGGTGCTTGATGTTGATAAGGAGTTAAGGCTAGACCAAGTAAGGAAGTAATAAGACATAACAATATTAAAGCCTAGATGTTATTAGCCCTAAGGGATTATCCTGGATGTATTTCCCTCTAAGATCAGTATAACTGTGCAATGATATAGAAAAACCAGGAAAAAACTATATCATGCTGATCTTTACAATAACTTAATATATTTATGTTATAATAATGTCTTATCTATGTATAAAATGAAGACTCAATCAAAGTAAACAGTTTAATAGTGGAGAACTTCCAAGATTTATTTGTTCATTAACTACTTTAAACTGTTGATCTGCTAGATGTCTTTTAATTTCAAGTTCTTCTAGAAAATCTAAATTTTGTTTTTTATCACAAATGTGTAGTATATGAATGTCATTGGTGTGTATAAGTGAGTTTGGATGTTCCAGTAGGTGTTTTGCATAGTTCGACTTATCTGGTTGTTGTAATCTATATGCTCTTAAGTGTTCATTAAATCTTACTTCAAAATTTCTTTGTGTTTGACCTATATATACTGCATTACATTTTGGACAATTAATTTTGTAAACACCAGATTTTTTTAATTTTGGTAGTTTTGTTTTTACATTTAACAATTTTGTTCCAATACTATTTTGTGTTTTAAATGATATTAATGTTGATGTTGCCGAAGATATTATTTTTGAAATTGCATTGGAAATATTTCCACAATATGTAATACTTTTATAGCTTTTAATTTCTTTAGTTTGTTTTGGATATATTAGTTCTAGTGACATTTTTTGTTCTTTCTTATTAATTAATTTATTTATCAAATGTATTGGATAGCCATTAGATGTAGCTATTTGTTTTATGATCTCAATTTCTTTATTAAAATTATTTTTGTTCATTGGAATCGAAAATGCTCTATGTATCATGGAATTATAAGCTGCTAATTTATGTGATAGTGGATGATTTGAATTATATGGTATGGTTACATCTGTTTGTGTAGGTTTTCTGTATATTGAATAATTTAATGAATTATTAACTTTTTCAATTCTTAAATCTAGAAAATTAATTGAATTATTTTCTTCAACTTCTAAAGTAAAATTAATTTTAGGATGCAAGGTATTAATATAATTAAAAAATATATCTAACTGCCGTTCGCTACCTACAAAACCTGCTAACACATCATCAACATATCTATACCAAAATACAATATTGTTTTTATAACTAGAATTAAAGATTTTGTTTTCTAAATTATCCATAAATATATTTGCCAAAATTGGAGAAATAGGACTTCCCATGGGAAGACCCTCATTTTGAATATAAACTTTGTTATCAAAAGTAAAATAATTTTGACTAATGCATACATCAAATAGATCAATTATGTCTGATATTATACCTGGATGGATATTTCTTTCATCTAATAGCTTTTTAACTAGAACTATACATTCTTTAGGAGGTATTTTTGAGAACATATTAGTTACGTCAAACGATACTAATTTAGTATTATTTTGTAAATTACATTTATTCAATTTTTTGATCAAATCTAATGAATTTTGTACTGAATATTTAGATGTGTAACCATAATTGTTTAGGATACTATTTAATTTTTTAGCTACTTTAGTATTAGGAGTGTTAACATACGAAACTACCGGTCTAATTGGTTTTGAATCTTTATGTAATTTAATTGTTCCATATAATTCTGGACATTGAGGATTTTTATTTACTAGGTATTTTTTATCGAAGTCATTAAATAGGTAATTTGAATGATTTACATGTTCTCTTATTTGGTTAGAAAATTTCTGTGTAGGATCGTTTTTTAGAATTTTGACATTACTTGACATTATGAAATCATTCACTTTAGATTTATAATCTTCTCTTTTTAAAATTACTGTTGAGTTAGCCTTATCTGATTTTGTTATAATTAGGTTATTTTCATCTACTTTATTTTTGATTGATTTTAAAGCTAAATTAATTGTCCAAAATGTAATGCAGTATATATAGGTCAAACACAAAGAAATTTTGAAGTAAGATTTAATGAACACTTAAGAGCATATAGATTACAACAACCAGATAAGTCGAACTATGCAAAACACCTACTGGAACATCCAAACTCACTTATACACACCAATGACATTCATATACTACACATTTGTGATAAAAAACAAAATTTAGATTTTCTAGAAGAACTTGAAATTAAAAGACATCTAGCAGATCAACAGTTTAAAGTAGTTAATGAACAAATAAATCTTGGAAGTTCTCCACTATTAAACTGTTTACTTTGATTGAGTCTTCATTTTATACATAGATAAGACATTATTATAACATAAATATATTAAGTTATTGTAAAGATCAGCATGATATAGTTTTTTCCTGGTTTTTCTATATCATTGCACAGTTATACTGATCTTAGAGGGAAATACATCCAGGATAATCCCTTAGGGCTAATAACATCTAGGCTTTAATATTGTTATGTCTTATTACTTCCTTACTGCAGTTATTAATTGTTCTTAGTAAAATTAGGAAGTTAATAGAAATGAGCCTAGACAATACAAAAGCTACAGTCACGTTCCTGGGAATCACAACAGGAGAATTCGAAATTAATAGTGGAGTGAAACAAGGCGACGCAATATCATCAACATTATTCAATTCAGTATTGGGAGGAATACTTAGAAAAGCCAGTCTTAACAGCAAAAGCTTCATGACCAACCAAATACAAATAGTTGCGTATGCCGATAACCATAATATCAAGCACAAAAGCGTCACTTATCAGAGCTATAGATAGATTGGATAAAGAAGCAAAAAAAATTGGCTTGCAAATAAATGAAGACAAGACTAACTAACCAAGAGTAATGAAAATAACCCAGATAAACACTTAATTACAACCTACCACAAAAATATGAACGAGTGACAACATTCAATTACCTAGGGGTGACCATCGGTAAAACAGAGAAAGAAAGAGTTGCAGAAAGAATCTTAAGAGGTAACCAAGCATACGGGAAAAACAAGTATCTGCTGAGAAGTAAACAACTAAAGATAAAAACCAAATTAAATATCTATAAAACTCGCATAAGACCTGTCGTAACATATGCTATGGAGAAGATCTAGAAAGATTTGAAAGAAAAATAGTTAGAACGATGCTAGGCCCAAACATAACAGTAGATGGACAGAGAAGATTAAAGACGAATGCGGAAATAGAAGAAAGGTTGAATGGGGAAAACATAGTTAAATACATAAAGGCACTTCGACTAGAATGGCTCGGTCATATAATGAGAAGAGAACCAGCAGAAATCGTAAAAAGAATTACCGTTTGGACACCGCTAGGACCGAGAAGCAGAGGAAGACCGAGGAAAAGGTGGTGGGATGAAATAGAAGAAGATCTCAAGAATATGAATATCAAAAATTGGAAAACAAAATGCAGAGATCGGAACGTATGGAGAAGGATAACAGCCACAGCAAAAACAATATAAACTTATAGGGTAAAACGAGGAATAATCCACCTCGACTAGAAATTGGATTCCAAAAAATGCTTCCTGAAGCGTTTTCGCCATAACTCCTTAGAATTGTTAGGCGCTGATGGTGATGATGATATTATAAGTGATAAATTTTTAGTTTCGACAAAAACTTTTTTATTTGGCAGAAATACGAAAACAAACTGAAATGAAATTTTATCTTATTCAGTTTGTTTGAGTAATTTTGCCTAAAATAAATAAGTTTCAGTCTGGAAAATGAAAATTTATCTAGTAAATTTTACAGGACGAATGGTATTTGAGAAGATTATTTTTTGAACCATTCTGTACAAAAACCACTTTATTTAATAATTCTTCTTTTTAATAAATCTATTTTCGCTCCATTTTTAACTATAAAAGTCAAGATTCAACCATGACAGATTTAAATTCTAATTGCATGTATTTTATGTTGCGTACCTATGATCTAATTTATTGAAACATTAATAATCAACAGACAGAAAGGAAGTGGGTTTCCACATAATAATAATAATAGATAATATAAATATAATAATAAATAAATTGTTTTTTAAGATAAAATACTTATAGTTTTTTGATCTTAGAATAACTTTATCAAATAATATCTTTCCAAGCTTACGGCTATGGTTTAACAGGGTAAGTAAATGGGGGAGGTAACGAAATTTGGTGGTATTATAGAGAAGAGGACAACTGAGGTAAGGAAGAGGAAAAAGTCAAAGGAAGCTGGCATTAGAACTCGTAATCAATGCCGTTACCTCTCCTATTGATTTTACCTTTACACTAGATAGTATTGACAGTTGTCAGTTGTCCTGAGCACCGTAAAAACACAGTTATAATTTAAATAAATACTTATTTATATATCCATTTAAATGATTGTATTAAGAGAAAATTGCCAAAATGAGATATCTATATGAAATTTACGTGCAAGACCACATTTATCTGTAGGCACCTATATCTAAATGTTTTAAATGCGACATGAAACGCGACATGAAAGCAAAAATGTGTTTTTTTTCGTAAATACAACAAAAGACTGCTATTTTTTGAATTCATTAATTGAAAGGTTTCAACTCACTTATTACTTTATTGATTAGCATAATATAAACTTATTATAATACAAATTAAAAAAGGTATAAATCATGATGATAATTTTATTCAAGTATTGCAATATCAGTATCGATCTCATCGTCATCACTACTGTCTACATTTATAATCAATTTATTTATATTAGAGTAAGTAAGTATTTTACCTCTACTTGTTTAACATGTTTAATGTAACTTGTCCAGTGTTGATTGTCTATTGCGGCGACTTCACTTTCTATCAACTTTATCACAGATGCACTTAGTTTTGAAAATTGGTTTTTGCTGGCAATGTTCCTTTTTAACTGATCCCAAAGTAGCTCTATAGGATTTAGGACGCAGTAATAGTACTTCATGACCTGCTTCTTTTGTCAAACAGTCAATGACATACTCTTTTTTGAACGTTTTGGTACATAACACCTCTAATAATTGTTTTTTTGTAGCACTCTTCATTGTGTTCCAAAAAAAAATGATAGGGCGCGTTATCCATAACAATAACGCTATTTTTCTTTAGTTTTGTAAGTAAGGTTTCAGAAAACCATTTCTCAAAAAGAGGGCTATCCATATCTTGTTGGTAATCCAGAAAACAATTTTTTATATTTTTAGCGGAGAGAAGGAGTGTTCCTTCAACCCAACCGTCAGAACTACCCCAATGTAGAATGCTTATTCTTTTTCCTTTGTTTGAAGGAACGTCTACACTGCATTTTCGCTGGTTTGAGCCCATCCTTTCTTCACCGTTGCATATGTGTCGTACCAGGTTTCATCCAGATAATAAATTGGTCTTCCGCATTCTCTATATTTTGTGAGGGTTTGTAAATATTCGTTTCTCCATACAACTAGTCTCTTGCTCTCCATAATAGACTGACGTTTATCGATAGCCTTAAATTTAAATCCGTTGTTCTTCAAAAATCGCCACAAAGTTGTTCTCGCACAATCTATCACTTCTTTCCTTTTCAATTCGATTTGAATGCTAATAATAACTAGTAAATAAACTAACAATACTAAATAACAAGATTTCCATGAAAATATTAAACCCAAACCAGTAAAGGTCAAAACCAGGTAATATAATACAATGAAAGTGATAACCAGACCGTCGTTAATCCCTAATAAAAATAAGATAGTCAGTTCTCAGGATCTTGAAATGAATAATACCTACCTATTTGATTTTTTATTGTCGTTTAGATGAATTGATATTAACAAAATATATTTTAGAAAATTTAGATAATATTATGGCAAAAGAACATAAGACCAGAAACAAAAAAGGGATATATAATTCTATAGTAAAACCAGTGATAACGTATGGACAGAAATATGATAATTAACACAAAAAAGGAAAAACAACCTCAGGGCAGTGGAAATGGATTTTTGGAGGAGAGCAGCGAGGAAGTCTAAATTAGAACATGAGAGATGAAGAAATAAGGAAACAAATGAAAGTCAAAGAAAGGATTATAGAAGAAATTGAAAAATAAAAACTAATTTGGTATAGACACGTACGACGCATGGGGGAAGAAAAGCTACCCAAAAAAAAATCTTGAATGGATACGAGCAGAGAAGAAAAAGGGAGGAAGACCATCAACAACATGGATACAGGGTATAACAAAAGTAATTTCAGCGAAAATTTTTTCAGAAGCAGACTGGCAAAATAGAGAGGCTTGGCGAAAGGAAACCCAAAGGCAAATAACAAATAACGGGATGTACATAATATATATAAATGAATATTGATTTATGAACCAAGAAAATTAATTGTTTAATATTGTTATTAAATCTTAGACAGTTCTATAATTTATCAATATTGGTAAAACGACTAGTGGTTTTATCAGTATTAAACGGAATGATTGGCTAGCATTTAGCACAAATCATTGAAGATTAAGCATTTTCATTGGACGAAATTACAAAACTGTGTTATTTTGACAGGTAATAAAAATAATCGCTAAAAACCATGAAAAACATCGATCTTTTCGTCTAAAAATTGATACTTTCAATCAGGAATAACTTGAAAAAAATTATTTAAAAAAAACTACATGGAACATTTTTTGTTTAGAATCACTTACACTCACACAATCGATTCTTGTGATTAAACTGTCATAAAACATTTCCGAGATGGGGTGGCAACCACCCCAAGGCTTTGGCGCCCTTAGGTTCGATATAGATTTTGATCATTGGGCTATCTCCTACCTTCTATTAAAATTTCAATCCATGCAGGACCAAAGAATCGAGAGGTGAAATGCTTAATGTCCTGTACTAATTATTTTCGTAACTGATTTTCTATTTGAAATTATTGATAGTTTTTCAACCGTAAATTTTTCTTCCATTCATTACAATTCCAAGATAAAAGAATGGCTCATATAAAAAAAATTAAAAAATTGTTCATGTTTAAAATGTTTAAAACGTCCCTCTAATGTCAGTAGGGAGAAAATTAATATCTAACAACAGCTTTCTGAGATCTGGGAAATTTTAAAATACATAATTACTGTTAGGTACCATGTGGATTAATTGAAATTACAAAATATTTAACTCGACTAAACTATTTTAATCACTATTACAATTATTAAACGTAAGATCGCAGGTTACACAGTTCATGTCAAGGTGAGCTGAATATGTGTAAGATCCAGGCCTCCATATAAGGAAGCACCAATCAGTGAAAGTGTTCACACTCCACGGTCAAGTCAATCTCTATAGAATTACAAAGGACATTCTTCACAGGATATATTTTGAATGTTGCATTTGAAGGTTTAGCGGTACGTAATATGAATACAACGAATTTTGATAAAAAATGCAAATGCAAGAAATGCTGCAACAAAAAAGTATTAGCAGATGCGTATGTGTAAACTCATGAATAAATTTTACTTTAACGGAAGTAAAAAATGGTTTCTGTACGTGGTTGTGAGTGTAAATATAAAAAGCATTTATTGTGAACACATTTGGGTAATTGTATTCTTTTTTTTATATTCTTTAAAATTAAATAGCACAATGATTGATGTAATTAAATGCTCTAAAAGAACTGTAGAGAAACACATCCACTGTAATTTAAACGAAAAATAAAATAATAAAAGGTTTCTCAGATACGAAAGTACTTATATAGGGATAATATATGTTTCCAGTATTATTCACTATATACATTGATGAAGCCCTGCTACACTTGAAACAGAAATGTAAAGGAATGGATCTATTAAAAACACGAAAGAATTCATTTTTCTACGCCCATATCTGTGAATAGAGTTGTCAGGTCGTCTAACCTAATAGCCAGACAGACCAGTCAATTTGACCGGACATTTGGGTATAAAAACCTGACTCAGTAATAATACGACGATAATTTACTAGGTTTTTTTGATAATTTACCATAAAACTTCTTTAAATTATAATGAAATATAATAAAATTTAATAACGAATCAGTCTTCTTTATTATAATTATTATTTCACAAAACACAAAATTAAAATTGAATCAAAACTAAAAAAAGAGAATAATTTTCTAAATAAAATTAAAATTATTTTAATTTCGAATGACACAACAAAACAAAACTTCTTCACTTTAATTAAAAATAATTAATATTTTAAAAGGAACATGCTTTTTCAAAATATTATTGTAAAAGTCTTCACAGGTAAAGTGTTGTAAATTAAATCCACAGTGTCTACATGCAATCTGTTGCGTTCTTTTGATCATTGCTGACATATCAAAGAAAAAACATTTGCGTTATGTCATGGAATGGCCAAATAAAATTGACAAAGAGTAAGGAATTCGGAAAAGCCATTTGAATGATTCATCGATTTAAAATAAACTACCCATTTCTTGTGCTAACTACTTCTGGAACTCAAGGTCGTCTTTTTTATTGTTTAGGAAAGATTTCAGGTTTTGTAGTTGGTCAAAACATTTGCTATCGTCAATTTTAATGTTGTTTGTGTAACCTATGTACGTGGGTGGTTGACGCGGCCAATAGTCACCTATGGAGCCGCTGTCTGGGTAAAAGAAGCTAATCTGAGAACAACGAGAGAAAACCTTTTAAAACTTCAAAGATTAGCATGTGTATGTATCACAGGAACAATGAGAACATGCCCAACGACGGCACTGGAAGCAATACTAAACCTTACACCTCTATATCTTCATGTAGGAAATGTAATAAGAAGGACATTCCAAAGGATGGTCAGTGAAGGAAATGTAGGGCATATACCTAAATCACTTCAACATAATCCAAACTGGGAACTACCCCAGGACAGAATGTCAAAAAAACTTAACTTCACAAGAAATTTCACGGTAAAGTTAAGCAAAAAAGTCAATGGGATCCCACAGTAATATCACAGATAGGCAAGAACACAAGCTTATGGTATACTGATGGGTCCAAAACTGAAAGAGGCACAGGAATAGGAATTTACGGACCTAGAATAAAGCACCTTCAGAGTTTAGACTTACATCCTACCATTTTCTAAGCAGAAATATACGCCATTGGAAAATGTGCGTAATTCAACATTGAAAATAAATACTGCAAACAGTGAAGCAGTAATTAAAGCACTCACCTCCAGCGTTATAACATCTAAATTAGTCTTGGAGTGTCTAGAAAGACTGAACGAACTGGGCATGAATAACACAGTTACATTTCAATGGCTCCCTGGACACTAGGGAATAGAAGGAAAGGAAATGGCAGATACGCTTGCCAGAAGGGCAGCAAGTATGTCACTAATGGGACCTGAACCATTCTGTGGCATAGTCTACAGATCGAACATTGGGAGAACCTACCAGGGATAAGGCAGGCAAAAGCCTTGCTAGGTAGTTACAACCCCAAATCCATACAATGTCTTGGACTGAGCAAAAATAACCCAAGAATTCTTACAGGTATCTTAACGGGACACTGTAAACTAAGAGGACACCTACATAGACTGAAATACTGAAATATAAGAGCTCTACAACTTAAAGCACACGAAATAGAAGAGGATGACTTACCTAAATTAATGCCGATCGACATCCTAAGCTTCATAAAAATGATAGGATTAGAGGCGGTGCCTTAAATAGGGAAAACCCACCGTCTAAGCAAGTAAGGGGGCACAACAGATCTCATAGGTCGCAGTGGACAACCCCTATATTACATTACATTATGGGTGGTTGACAAACGTAAAAAGCCTACCAAAAGCCGAACAGGCCGGGCACCGTTTAATTTGCCGCATACCTTTGTCCAGCTTTAGTCGGACGCCTGTGAACGTCAAAAATCGCACCGTCGACTTTCCTTGTAAGTAACATTTAACAATAAGATGCACGTAATGAGGTCTCATAACATACCGTGCGTTTAGATAAAAAAACTTAAATTTCTTTGCTTAATCACATTGCAATAAAATTTTTATGTATGTAATACTTTATTTGGTCTATTTGCAAACTTTTAATCAATTGAAAACATAAAAAAGCTTTCAGCATTAGTGAAATACCTTTTAGATTAAAAGAGTAATGCCCCTAAATGTCGACAACACATTTTACAATTTCTGTAAGTATAATAAAAATGATGAAATACAAATATCGGTATCAATAAATATATCACTTACCTCGCATAAGGCCACACCGGTTTCTAGTTTTTCCATAAAGTTATCAACAGCTATGTTAAGATGTGGATACATAGTTTGCAGCCATTCCGCTAAATCTTCTTTCATAGCGTAGAGGTATTCTTCGCTAGATTTGAACGGTCTAAAAGGTCGTGCTTCAAGTAGCGCCATTTTGATTGTAAATCGTTAAATATTCAAAATCTTGCAGGAACTGATCAACTTGACATTATTTACGATTTATTCAGTTACTTTCTATTACCTAGAACAATTAATTAGGAATTATAAAATGGCTTAATGAAAATTTACTTAAACAATTTAGTCACCTTAAACCACGAGAGCCAGTAAAGTATAAAAATCGGAAATGTTACTAAGGTCGTTAAAAATAATATTTCAGATCAAATTTCAGTTCATAAAAAAGTTCCGAAAAACAACATTTTCCAGTGAATTAAGCTTTTGCTATTTTTTTTAAATAAGATAATTTTATTAAAATAAAACAATAGTTTTCTTCAGTCTTAGAGTTATCGGTTAACGAACTAAGATAGAATTATGGACAATGTATTATTAGAAAACTAAAAGTCATTCAAATAATTATAAAAATTCCAGAAAAACAATTGTACACAGTAGAACCTGGATAACTTAAATCTCTACAACGTAAAAACATCTGTAAATTCATAAAATTTTGTGTTCTCTTTCACTGGGAGTCCCTTTGCCTGTACGGCAAAGGGAGAGGCAGAGGTAGAAAGAAAGACGGAGAAAATGTGTAGAAAGATTGTGAAACAGATAAAGGAATGCGGATTGGAGATGGTCGAAGAGAGGACAGTGGGATTACTGGTGAATGGGCGCAGCAAGGCGAGGGAGTTGGAGGTGATGAGAAAAAAAATTCACATGGAAGAATCGGTGAAATACCTAGGTGTATGGTTGGATAGCCAGCTATCGTTCAAAAACCACATGTCGAAGGCAGCGCAGAAGGCGAAAATTCGGGCGACATGACTGGGGAGATTGATGTGTAATGTGAAAGGACCGGGAGAATGGAAGAGAAGAGTTATTGGTAGAAAGAGTATCCTGTACGGAGATATATAGTGTCATCACTGCAGGGAGAATCGGTCAGATTTATGGCGGCTAGGGGGTCTCCGCAGGGGGAGAGTTCTTTCTCCCCTCCTATGGTCTCCTCTGGTTGACTCCCTTCTGAACAACCTTTCTCGGCAGAGGGTGGATTTTTAGTGCTATGCAGACGATCTGGTTATAATAGTTAGAGGCAAATTTGAAGAGGTTATCTCGGAGATCCTTCAGGATGCCATAAATATGGTTAACAGTTGGTGTGAGGTGGAGCAGTTGTCTGTTAACCCCCGCAAGACTGTTATTGTTCCTTTTACATAAAGGAGAAAGCTGAATAAGCTTCGCCAACCAATTTTATATGGCGAAACGATTCCTTTTGCGACGGAGGTAAAATATCTGGGAATCATCTTGGATAGTAAATTTTCCTGAAACGCCCATGTGGAAAGAACAATAAATAAAACCCGGATTTCCCTGTGGAATCTCAGGAGAATCTGTAGCAAACCTCAGGGAACAAACCCCAAACATATTTACTGGATTTATCAAACAGTGATAAAACCAATGATCACGTATGGCTCGGTGGCATGGTGGTCCAAAAGACTCTAGAAATCCACCAGAGCAAGTTTGTCTGGACTTCGGCTACTGGCATGCGTGGCCATTACGGAGGCAGTGTTCACTACCCCAACAACATCAATGGAGATCATCCTGGATCGAACACCACTCCATTTACTATTGGAGAAGGAGGCCAGGATGGTATCCTATAAGTAAGCTTCTATCGGTGGATAGTCAAGTGAAAGGGAAGGGCTGTGGGACCACTCGGGTTTGATGCGTGAAATTAAAGATCACCACACGCTTGGGATGGTCTCAGATATCCTAGCCAGCCGGACGCACGTTGAACAGTCCTTTAAAGTCCTTTTTCCGAAGAGAGACGAATGGGAAAAGGGGATTGAGTACGTACTATACACTGATGGCTCCAAAACTCCAGAAGGAATTGGAGCAGAAGTGTATGGTAGCAAACCGAGTGTTGAAATCGAAGTAAACCTCGGCACATATGCTATCATATTTCAGGTAGAGGTTTTCGCCATTGAATTGTGTGCAAGAGAGCTGATAAATCACCCTCTTATAAACAAAAACATACATATTGTATCAGATAGCCAGGCAGCTCTTAAGGCACTGAGCTCCAACCGGCTTAATTCAAAACTGGTATGGAACTGTATTGAATCGTTAGAACGTCTTGGTTCCAACAACAGGGTAACTTTGCTCTGAGCACCACCATAGAGTGGTGGGTAACAAAAAAGCCGACACTCTTGCCAAAAAAGGAGTCTAGATTTATAGGACCTGAACCATTCTTTGGCATTACCAAAAGTACTGCCAAAGATATTATCTCCGGCTTGACAGATAGGAAAATCCTCATGTACTGGAATGATATCCCAGGACTAATTCATTCGAAGGCTTTGGAAAGACCTACGCATTCTTATAAGACTGAGGATGGTGTAAAGGTACAGGACAGTGGGAGAGTTAGCAGCAGCGGTGCTGGCAAGATCCTACCCATTGGATGTGATGGCTAGAGCGAGGAGACTACAGTGGAAAGGTGTGATGAGAAAGGAAATTATGGATTGGATGGAGGAGGAAATGGAAATAAGGTGGAAGGAGTATGAAGGTGGGTTAAAAAGAGTAATTGAAAGTAGGAAAGAATGGATTACTATTCAAGGTGAACTACTTATTGATACAGGTGCTGACGGCATGGGTCAAGAGCAGAATATCTTCACAAGATTGGGAAAAGAGAGACTGGAGTGATGCTGGAGGAATGAAGAAGTGCTAAAGAACTTGAAGGAAAGACTGTATTGGAAAAATATGGTGGAGATAATGTAGAGAGGGTAGGGGAAATGGATGGAGGTGAGTAAGCCAGCATAGAGAGTATGGCTAGGAGAAGAAAATGTTTATGAGTGGCAAATTAAATGGAGAGTGTGTAAGGGTCCGCCCGTCTTGAAGTATGCTAGGGTAAGTGATTCCGAGACGGGGACAACGGAGAGTTTTGAGGTTTTTCCATCTCAGCCCAAAAAAAAGTATGCATCAACATAGTAATATTTCAAAGTTTCATTTGAATTTAACCTAGCTCTTCCATCTCTAATATTCCTAAACAAAAATCTGTGAGGACGTCTGTTGTACGGTACAAACCTCTGTAAGTCAAAATTGTACTTGGCAGGACATAATATTAATCTTTAACTTAAAGCCTTACTGAGTAAACACCTCCACCTCCATAACACAAATTATCTAACTCTTCCTTTGGTCTTTATTTATTGAGGTTCTACTATATTTTATTAATAAATAATTTATGAATGTATTAGCAACCAATATATTTTCTACTTATAATATTAAATTGGATATTTTAATAAAGTATACCAGGAAATAAATTTAATCAACGGCCTACTTATTAAAATAATAAAATAAGGATTAAAAATTCTAGTCCAGAAAATAATTTTTAGTCTTGGAGAACTTAACCGATAATGGAATATAATAATGAGATTATAAGATTAATTTTATTATACAAGAAAAAACAATATTAGGCAATATTCAATATCACAACAATTTATTATCTACAAAAAATATTAAATAAAGCAGATTAATTATAATTTTTAAGATTAGACATAAATACTATCTTTAATAATAACATAATAAGATTAAATTTGAAATACGACAATGACATTATATAGATAGGTATCTTACTATGTCGTTGTCGCTCCAAATATTTCTATAAATCTATTTAATTAAATAAACGAAATAATCTAGTATTCAACAAAATCTAGTATTTAACTTTCATACTGTTATTTTAAGGGGCATAATATTTTTAAATGTTAAATAATTTTTTGTATAATTCGCCTATACAAAACGCTGAAAACAAAGTGCTACTGTGTGACACTGGATTTGGAACTTTTTTTGTCGCGCAAAACTGTTACTGTTTAGACAGTCACATGTTGTGTGACATTTGATTGACAAGCAATATTCCCATTTTCAGTTAATGCTTATATTGATTCTAAAGAGAACACAAAATAATTTTAGCAAAAAATGTAAATATAACGTAATTTTTATTCCAGCTAATTAGAATCGTATTCCTAATTTCCACTGTCAAATTCTAATTTGTAATACCAACATCAACAAATTAAGATTAAAATCTCTACTTGCAATGTATTTTTTTTTTTATTTTAAACGAAGTAAATCATCCATTTCCCAAATATGACTTCGTAGATGAAGAAAGGAAAAGACCAATGTCAATGTCACAAAGGTAATTAAAGGTTCAAAGGAAACTCAAAGTCTATCCCACAACTATTTATTAAATGTTGCTAGTTTCGGTCCTATAGGACCATGATCAGACTGAAAGAATTACAAGAAAATAGAAAGAGGATCTTTGTAAGGAATTGCATTGAATGTTTAACTTAATGTACTCTTAAGATCCTCTATCTATTTTCTTGTAATTCTTTCAGCCTGATGATAGTCCTATAGGACCGAAACTAGTTGCAACAATTAATAAATAGTTGTGGGATAGACTTTGAGTTTCCTTTGAACCTTTTTGTGTTTCAACCCACTTTTGAGATATGGATAGCCTACAAGGTTTAAAAAGGTATTTATTGATATAAACAATTGTACTGCTGTTACAAAGCTACTAGTTTCGGTATAGTTAAAGAACATCATTAGGCTGTACACAATACATAAAACTGTTGCAGCAACAAAGTTGTCCAGAAGGGAGGAATTAAAAACATTAGGGTTAAATTATATAGTGATTATAATTGAACATATTTTATGGTGACATCGAAGAAAAAAGAAAAGAAAATAAATTGTATTAGACACAATAAGCTTATTGGGGAAAACATTAATTAATAATTAGAAAAGATAAGAAAAATAACTCAATTTTATCACAAGATGATGATCTTAAATCAATAAATATCTTTGTGACATTGACATTGGTCTTTCCCTTTCTTTTTTTATTTTGTTAAAAATGTTTCTGGATACGAATTATAAAAAATAGTAAATAAAACTCGTTTCACAATGACTGTTTTTGCAGTAATCGTGCTTTTAAACTGCATTCATGCTGCAAAATCCGTCTTTGTGACACTTGCTTTACTACATACTATTGTCGTTCTACTGTAGTTAGTAACTTACACACATCACGAAAACTAGTTTTCGTTTTAATAAAAAAGTTTTAATAAGTTTAAATAAAAAAATAATTTAAATTTTTTTATATTAAATATTTTTTACATACACTTCTATATGATGTTTAGTCAAGTATTTATTTAAAATTGATAACATAAGAATTATTGAATTTTAAATTTAGTACATTGTATGACCGCCTCAAGCATTAATTACAGCTCTACATCTTCTTCCTATACTTTAAATCAACTCATCTATCTAGCCCTGCTCAATAGCTGCCCATTCTCTTTGCAGGTCCTTGTTTGTAGCATATCCCAAGCATGTTCAATTGGATTAAGGTCAGGAGATTGGGCGGGAAACTCTAATAAGTCGATTGAATCAATTTCCAAATTATCCCATCAACATGAGGAGCATTGTCCTGCAAACAAAAAATGGGGTTCGATTGCTGCAGCATATGGAAGCACAAGTATAAGATTTAAGTAATCATTTGATCTTAAAAAACCTTGTAACGGTTCTTCCACCCAAGCTAATATCTTCCCATACCATTATTGTACAGCCTCGATAACTGTGTACTTCCCGAGCGGTTTACAAACGTGGCAGTGGATCTTTAAGCTATTATTCTTCTACTGTCTGGATGAAAACCAAACCTGGATTTATTAGTAAACGATACCCTTGATCATTGTTATCTAGTCTAGCTTTCGTGCACTTGTGCCCAAACTAATCTTGAAGAGCGATTGCCACGTGATAGTGTTGGAATTCTTATTGATCTTCTAGCATGCATTTTAAACTCATGTAAACGCCTTCTAATAGTTTGAGCACTTCCTGAAACATTATGCACTAACTGCAGGTGAGAAACCATCTCTATTACCGTTACATTTCTTCTGGTACGTAAAGTTAAAAATCGGTCTTGATTTGGTGTTGTTGCGCTTTGTGGGCCCAAATGCTGTTCATGAACACTGCCTGTATTAGGATATCTTTGCCAAAGTCTACAAATAACACTCTGACATGTACATATGGCCTCTGACAGCGGTTTGAGAAGAGCCAAGAGCATTACTACAGCCCTTAACAGTTGCTCCTCTGTTAGAAATATAATAATCAAATAAGAGATCAAATATATCAATAATATACAAGCAGACCAGAATGTTTATATATATTTAAATCAAAAGTGATACTAGTTTTGGTCTTAAACCATCATTATACTAACTTAATCTTATGTTTTGATTGATAATCAGGAAAGCTTGTTTTTTCTTATGTTTTTTAACTCATGTCTTTCACATAATATTGCACTCTTTTGTTACATCTTCAAGGTATTTTAACATATTTACATATTATGAATTATCCTTGAGATTCTGTCTTATCTATTAGTTTAGCCTGATAATGCCGAAACTAGTCTCGGTTTTGATTTAAATGCATATAAACGTTGTGGTCTAACTTTATGTATTATTGACATGTATCTGCCACATTTAAGATTGATTTTATAATATTCATATTATGAGTAATAAAAAAAATGTCTCCTGAATGTATGGGATATTAATAGTTTTATAAATTTTTTTTTCAAATCCATGTACAAATCCAGCAAGGAAAGTATTTAAAATGTTTATGGACTTTAAACGAACATTTTTAATTGTTAGTTCTAAGATTACTTAAATATTACATGACGCTACTGCGGAATTTTGCTAGTTAAAATGAACAACGAATGTAGCATTGCAGAATAGTATATTTCCTAACTACTGCGCGAAGCGGAGTTCGAGCAGCAGTCGAGTGCGAACAAGACACTTTGCGCGAGAATTAGGAACAGTATTTTTTCCTTATTATTTAAAAAATTAATTTCATAACAAAATACTAAGCAACAACTATATAACAGAAATTAATTATTTCATTTAATTTTTATTAACTAAGTAAATGAACAATGTGAATAATTATGCAAGGTTAATGCTGAAGATGCGGTGGAGGAAATTACTTGTTTTGTATTGTTTTTGTAGGTTCCGTCGATGCCAGTTGGAGTTGAAATAATATTTTCTTGTAAACGATTTTCGGCAATATCTGGTGAATTTAGAACATTGTTATGGTGGGTCTGGACGCTTGTAGAAGTAAATACTGCTAGTAGTGGTGGTACTACATAGTATCTGCAAAATTTTGTTTGACATTTCTTTCTTATTTTTTAATGACTCCTCCAAATATTCTTCCGCCACAGCTGTGGATTTCCAACCACCGAGACGTTTGATATTAGTAATTTGTTCTCCATTATCAGCTAATATTGTCGCCGGGTAAGCCCAGAAAGCCCAGGTGGAATTTTGCCGAATGTGTTTGTTTATTCCGACACACCGACATGTATAATACACAAAGAAACGCCGATGTGTAGTAATATGAGGCCACATATTTAAATATTTACGATATAATTGCAGGTATATTCCATTATTGACTTCAGATGAAATCACAAAATTTCTGGCAGTATGATTTTTTGAGTCATTAATTTTAACTAGAATTAAATTCTGTTTATCTTCTATATCGTCTAAAGTTCTTTTTGTCAACTCTACACGGCAACAAGCACCTGCTAAGCCGAAGATTGTAGCAACTTTTCGTTGGGAGCTTCTTCCATGAATTTGATTATCTCTTCTTGAGTAAACACTTTAGATTTTTTAGGCCTGTACCCTAAATTTTGTCTCTTTAAAAAGGCGATCAGTTTAAAATATTTTCCAATGTCCAAATTTAACCTGATTTTACACATAGTTTTCAGAACCGAATACTTGGACCATAGCGTTGGGGGCTTATATTTTTCCGACTGTTCTAATAAATAGGCTAAGAATACTTCTTCTCTAAAGGGCTTCACTTTATTTATATCACACCATTTACTAAATTCTGCATATTGCTTTTCATATTTTTGGGACGACCTTTGGGGTGTTAGAATATTGCAGGTACCCGCGGCTTTGTCTAAAATATGAACCGGTATTTCCTCATTGTCTTCTGCTTCAATGTTTTACATTGTTTTTTTTTTAAATCTGGGCTTGAACTTACTTATTAGTTGTAGTTAAATAATGGAAAGATTTACAAATTAATTTGTTTGACACTGACGGCAAATGTCATTGTGATAGACACGTTTTTACTGGTGTATAAATATTGTTAATGGGAGGTACTTTATTAATCAGAATTAAACCTTGTCAGCACTAGTGCGCAAAATTAAATTTTGCGCTCTCAAGCGCGTGCGCAAAGTACCTATTTTGCGCACGCTCGTAGAAAAAAATATTTTTTATTCATTATTGCAAATACATGCTCAAAAATATTTTACTGAACATGGACTTCTCATTAAGAACAGTAAACAACTAAAAGGTTGAATTAAACTTTCACTATTTATTCGTAAAATACGTTTGAAATGCAATGACGGCCGTTTCGCTATAGAATTAGTTGTTTACTGTTCTTAATAAGATGGACTTTCACGTAGTAAGGGTTAGTACAATAAATGTCATGGATTTCTCAGTAGGACGCAGTTCTACTACTGTTATACACGCTGATGATCTTATAATCTTGAATTATTTACTACCCACCCCTTCGAATGAATTAAACTATGGAGTACAAACTCTTGTATTGTGACTTATACGAAATACAATAAAACTTTATATTTTATGTTGCCTTGCTCACTTACTGAACACAATTATATCAACACATGGCTTGTTTAAATACACAAACATTTAATTTATCACTAAATTTAATGCACAACTCGTGTCAATTAATACTTATTTATCATTCTAACTTTTGTACTTTAAAAACAGATTTTTACCATTATGTTCATAATTCATTGTTATTTATACAATTGCAATTCTATTTTTATTTAAAATATGCAATACAACAATTGACTCAAACATCCCAAAAATTAACAAAATAATCGAAATTAAAAATCTGTGTAGTAGTTATCAATCAATTAATTTTTATAAATAAGACGATGAAATATGAAACTATATTTGTTAGGTTAGGTTCCTTGTGATTGGTCGTTCAACGTCCCTTCCACTGCGACCTGAAAGATCTATTGTGGCTCACCCCTAGGTTATAGTCGTTCTATCATACCTATGCCTCTGATGAAGCTCACTTCCATGAAGTCCTTGGGCTCTAGTTAATGAAGACCAAATTTATTGATCCTTATTCTCTCGAGCTCTCGGCAGTTACACAAGATATGCTCCACCGATTCATCCTCAACCTGACAGAATCTGCAGTCCGCAGAGTCCAATTGTTTTCACTATACTATATTTGTATACAAACTAATGTTATATTAGGTTAGCTTAGGTAACCTTTCAGCAGCTGCAACGTTTCTCCTTCAGCCTGACGACCTTTTCTGGCTTTTGGGAGTTTTACTTTGGTTGCATAGCGTCTGGTACCACTATATGCTTGTTTTATTCCTCTGGCCCTCGTTCTGCACCACTCTGATCCTCTTCATTCTGCATTGTAACATTCTTCTATAACACCTTCCTTTCCAACCGTATAGGAAAGTGGAAAAATATTTATTCATATCTCAAAGACAACAGTGGGAGTGGTAATAGCGTCAGTTGTGGTTAAGCATACCCATGGCTAATGCTCATTCAGCATTATCTCTGCTAGTCTTCTGCTGACTTCATGCTTTATGTGACATATTAAAGGGAGAACTTATGCGAGCGTTCCAAATAAGTATTTCCTAATTGTTTCATCATATAAGGCGGGAATTTGAATTTTATACCTTCTAATGAAACTAATAACTATTGCTTTAACAAAATTTAGGACATGTTAAATCACTGTAATGATAACCTTTCTATGGTTTCCATTCAACAATAATACTGGATCATCTCCATAGGCCTGGTACCTCCCTTGGTTTTCAAAGTCCGAAGTAAGATCGTTCAACTGTAATGGACCACTTCGTTCTTTCTGAAACGCATAGTGCCACCAAGAGGATGTTCCTCTAATATGTCCTTTAAGAATGTTTTCAATGCCTTTAACAGAAATGACGTGCGGCTAATTGACCACCTTACTGATGGGAAGGCGGGAATATACATCCATACATATTGAACATAGTATCGACCAAATGGAACAAAACTGTAATGGACCACTTCGTTCTTTCTGAAACGCATAGTGCCACCAAGAGGATGTTCCTCTAATATGTCCTTTAAGAATGTTTTCAATGCCTTTAACAGAAATGACGTGCGGCTAATTGACCACCTTACTGATGGGAAGGCGGGAATATACATCCATACATATTGAACATAGTATCAACCAAATGGAACAAAACTGTAATGGACCACTTCGTTCTTTCTGAAACGCATAGTGCCACCAAGAGGATGTTCCCCTAATATGTCCTTTAAGAATGTTTTTAATGCCTTTAACAGAAATGACGTGCGGCTAATTGACCACCTAACTGATGGGAAGGCGGGAATATACATCCATACATATTGAACATAGTATCGACCAAATGGAACAAAAACGTTAATAAATAAAGGAGAGGTTCTAAGACATACCTTGTAATTTTTATAAAAAACTGATCAATTATAAAAAAGTAATTCAAATTGATTGCAAAAACTAATCAAATACAAGGAAAATGATTTATTGAGATAAATTAGTTACAGAATACTAAACATTTATTTTCCACTTAGTTCCAAATAATGTAAAAAAATAAAGAATTCCAATGAATCAATTATTTTTACTTATTAAAAAAATAATGCCCTGTATCAACGTCCTGATGTCATTGCAGAAAAGCTTCTAGACAGTACTCAAGTAAGTTTTTGGGTTGCTGTATTTCTCGCATCACTAGACAAACTAACATGTTTTTTGTTCCTTATTACAGAACTAATCTAGCGTATACCTTCTTCTTACCTAGAACACTGATATTACTCAATAGTTAGCCCGACCTTGATCTAAACAACATCAAACCCTCAAAATTAAAACCTTATTTAAATAACCTGTATTTACTGGTTGATCGTAATATGTAACTCACCTGTTTTTGCTTTCTCTATAATATTATTTTAATTTTTTGTTACATCTGTTTTCTCACTGAATTTTAGTTTTAAGCATTTGATTTTATTTATTTTATATTTTTATATTCAAATAGTGTACTACTACTGTAATAAATACATTATAGATGAACTAAAGTAATATTTTTTGTAAACCTAATGTATACTTGTCTTTTGCTGTAACTATTTAGTTTAAAAATGTAAAATCATGCATATTTTCATACTTTAGTACCTACTTAATTTCTTAATTTACTAGTGAAACCCTGTATAAAAACGAAATTCTATTTGTTTACATCGTAAGTACCTTGGGTTTGAATATACACTTCTCAACAATTGAAGTGGATATTACAAAAATCTGCAATTTTCTTTTGTCATTGGTTAATAATAAATCAAAATTCGATAAAATAAGTTAATCTTTATTCTTTCACGTTACAATATACCCAAAAAAATAAAATAAACAAATTTTTCATAAAAAAAAACAGGTACAATAAAACACAAAAAATTTAAAAATGTTAAATCATTTAGGTACTGCGCAGTTCATAAAGTCCTTTCACGAAAATTAATATCGTGTGGGTTTACCCCTAACTTGCCTTAGTGCTCACTCTATTTGACATGGACCTTATTAAATTATTAATAAATTGCTGAGGTATGTTTTCCCATATCTCTGCAAAGCATTGGCGAGCCGTGATATTCAATGCATTATCGTCGATAAAGACAAATTCTTCGCCTATTGCACCAAAAAATGGTATAATTATTGGCTCTATACCCATGTCCCTATATCGTACAGCCATTATTGTCATATTCATTAACACCACTAAATCAGTGCGGCCATCATAACATGTGCCTGAGCCACCACAAAAAAAAGGTTGGCGCCAGTTTGAGTCTTCCGGTAGGATGCCAAAAGAAGCTGTTAATTCTCGAAGTAAATGTTCGGTTTCTTCTTGCAGTTAACAGAACCTGTTAACATTTTAAGCACCTGGTATCCTAAATATTAAATTAAATTAGTACCGCTAGCTCCATCTTTCCTAAAGAATTCTTAATAATTAAATAATAATACGGTCTCTATAATTATAATTGGAAGTTCGAAGTAGCTACGCTACGAGATGTACTAATGAGTTGCCATTATCGAGTTAAAGAGGTTTTAATAATTATTCCCAGTCTCATTTCTTGTACTAGTTTACTGTCATATACAGAAAGTTGGAATATAATACAGTAAACTAGAAGCATCTCTTTAATTTGAAGATTCAGTAAACTTGAACAGCTTGTAAACTTTAAGCTCTCGTATGCACGAACATTTTTAACTGGATCATCTCTACAACTTGGGCAGATCATCCCTCCACTCGTGATCTTCCATAGTCATTTGGAACCACCTAAACAGTGCCGTAACGACCCCAAGGTGCGGCGAAGGATCGTCCACTATTGTTAACAGATAAGTTATTGTGGTATATCAAGTTTACTGTTCCCATATTTTTTCTTTTTATTTCCGTTTATATCTATCTATATCGTCAACTGTATTAGAATAAGTATTTTTAAAGAACTGTTTGCGGATTATTTTTTTTTGTAAGGTATTCTCAACTTCATTCATTTTAGCACCAAGGAAATCTATTTATCTTTTATCTGTTGGTACATTTTCTTTTTTTTTTACTTCATAGACAGTTTTTTCTGACATCTTTCTGTCATCTTATGATACTTATTTAAATAACTCCGCTTAAAACAACTTTCTTCAGTAGTATCTTAAAAAATAAAAAGATTTCAGTGGCGCCCTTATCATTTCTTAAAGAAACAAATATTGTACTATAGTCAGAGCTAATGAACTTACTCACCCCTAGCCGAGGTATTTAACTATCATAATTTTTGCTGTGATAAACATTTATAAATTTTGTTAATTATTGAAATATCTTTTACAACTAATTAAAGACGAAATTAAAATGGTTGTTTTATTGTAAATTAGATTTTTCTTTTGGTATATTGTTATTTTTTTTTAAAGTTAACTAAATATGTTTATAAATTCACTCCCAACATGTAAATCATATCACAAATTGACGCCTAACGTCATAATATGGTTACAAGCTATGAAGCGGTCTTTAGCAGGAGTTGTAGCTCATTCTCGTCCTCCTCCATGCCTGTACGCTGCAGACTCAGGTTCCAGATATCGATTCCATGCACAACTGACAACACTTTGGGACACATTTAGCCATGTAGCAACTTCTTCTTGACTTAAGCCATCGTGTATCCAACGTACTAATTGATCGAGTTGCACTGTTTCTAATCGCAGTAGCGCTATTTTTTTTTCAGGGAAACAGATTTATGGACTACAGTAATAATGTTAGGGTTATTGCGAGCACTCGACTAAAATGTTAGTAATTTGAAATCGAAAAGAAAAAAACGACAAAAACAATTTGCTCTAAACAGAGTTTACTGATAGCATGAAACGTATATTTAAAATATTAATTTTGTAAGCAATTTTCTGACAATTAATAAATATCCGCTTCAATTGGTGAGCATGTATATATTTACATCAAATTATCTCTTTTCATAATGGCGAGATAAGTAAAAGAATACAGAAATAAATAGTATAGTAGCCTATTCATTTTAATGTAGGTATTAGTACATTGAGATATTTTAATATATCATTTATTTGCATAAATGTTTTATTAAAATCAATGTTCAATATTATAATATAAATCTTGAAAAACATTTTTATTTTTAAGTGACTTGGTCTTATAGGATGCAGAATACCCTCCAAATCAAACCAATATTTCTTCAATTAATGAATTCATTTTCAATAATAATCAATGACAAAAGAGTAAATCTCGAATTTTTTGGTAATATACTTAACGTAAAATGTCAAATATTGCTTGAACCTCATTTGAACCCTCATCGACTCCTGTTCAAGTTAATTACGCTTTGAACTACATATCGACAGTAACTGATGTAGCCACAAATCACACACATTTGCAAGTGAACTAAGTTCAAAGCAGAACTAAGGTTGAACTTTGCATCTACAACCGGACCTAAGGAGCACGTTTTTGAACCATACGTTTTTAGTAACATATTTTTATTTATAAAGATAAGCAAAATACATTTTAGATAAACGAAAGTACCGTTAGTCAAAATAAATAGCATTATGTGTAAGTTAAGTCAACATAATAAATGTCTCATTATTTGTGTGAAATTATTCATTATCTTATCAACGTTAACAAGGATGTTGTGTTTGTAGAAACCATAAGAAGTCCGAGAGTAGAATTATTGAATAGTGCATAAACAATGGTTAATGTATAAAAATACCGGTAACTACCAAAAGATGTACCCAAATATTCTTAATTTAACTTGACAATCTCATTTATTGGATTTAATTGTTTCTCTGTGTTATAAATAATGTGCAATTTACTCTTGAAAACGACTAAATAAATTTCTTGAATTCTAAAAGGTTTAAAAATAAGCTTAAAATGTTCTATTTATAGAAAACCGATATATATTCGTATTATACCTTCAAGTTCAATGATACACAAAACTTTTTTTTTATTCAAATACTTTATTGAATTTATCATCAACAAAAAATAGTTTTCCTAAAAACATTTAATTTTTTTCACAAAGTTAGTTATACTGAAGAAAAAAACAACGATTCTAAATGAAAAATTGAAGGGGAACTAGGAATTGTTAATAATAGAATAATATGAAAGCTTCTTTTTACTCCTGAACCTAAACTGAACCTGAACCATGGGTCAACATTGACCCTCGTCTATAACCAAATGTTCATCTTGGGGTTGAGTCCCCAAGTTTTCCTGCACATTTCCCAATGTAGACTTTTGTGTGATTTTTTGGTTTTGTGGATTCCATGTCAGCTTCTGGTGAAATATTATACCTAGGTATTTAGCCTGACTTTCAAATCGAATCTCTATCCCCTTGATCGCTGGTGGCTTTAAGCCACAAGTAATTTTTTTCTGGTGAATGGGGTCACTGCTGTTTTATGAGTATAGACCGATAAGCCCTTCAGAGCCTCCGTCGTGAGCACTGAAACTACGCCAGCACGACTGCCAGATCATCTGCATATCCAAACCTTTCTTCTGAGTAGATTGTCCACCAAGGTAGCCCACAGCAGTGGGGATAGCACTCCCCCCTGCGGATATCCTCTTTCTACCTTTGCTTCAATAGTACCTTCGCCTAGTGATATGTCCTACTCACGAGAGCCTTCTCAATCAATTCGCTTATAGAAGTAGGGACTCTATCGCTGACTCGGGAAACACATTATTAAACGCCGCGCCGCCTCCACGTCTAAGGAAGAAGCTATTTCAATTTCCTTGTCCTCTACGGATATTGAAAGCAATCTATTAAGGTAGTCCAGCGCCAAGTCCGTTGACTTGCCCAGCTGGTACGCGCATTGGCGATCGCTGAGGGGATTTGCCTTCGGCAATTATTTGATATATAATAATATGCCTAAAAATTTTGTTCGTTGTTTTGTTTGAACTCGAACTTACACTACTGCTGGCAATCCTTCAGCCGAAAATTGTTTCATAATACAATCCATAAAAATTACTCTTTAACATAATACAAGCTAGGGTTTACAAAAAAACATAAGATAATTATAAATCAATTATTAGACTCCTGGTATTACGAATATCATAAAATCTACCCGACTTTATATTATTTCTTTTAAATAGCTGAATTAGCAGACAAATTTAATTTGAACTGTATTTTTATTTAAAAATATATTGACATCTCTTTATTCAATTAATGACAACGTCAAATTCAGAAAACATAAATTCCAAACAATGCAACCTAAACATGGCTGGCATTCCGTTGAACTCCTACATTCTTCCACCTTCAGAAACTTTATCTAACAGAATATAAGTTTCTGAATCTATAAAATTTAATTATATGAAATAGGGGTTACAATCGATTGGGAGGCTGGACTTTTCTTCCATACCTTGTAAAAACCACCTCTTTTCTTTGATCATTTTTTAATCTATGTTTATTATCTGCTTGTTTTGTATCTTTTGAGTACTTGACAAAATTATTTCTTTCTTCATCATCATACATCTCATGAAGATAAATTCTCTGTATCGGTCGTAAGAATTGTCCATTTGCAGTTTTTATTTGTACCAAACGAACGATGTTGTCTTTTCCAGGTAAAATTTTCTCTATTCTTCCTAAAGGCCATTCTGTTCTCTTTACAAAGTCATCTTCGATCAATACCAAACTACCAACTTTTATGTTTTGAAAATTATTAATTTTTCGGTTTTCCATTTTTAAACTTCCCAAATATTCCTTTCGAAACCTGACTCTTAAATCATCGGATAATTTTTTCTTGTAATTTAACCGTCTGCTAATTCAGCTATTTAAAAGAAATAATATAAAGTCGGGTAGATTTTATAATATTCGTAACACCTGGGTTCACCAGCAAAATGTATATATTCTAGAGAAAAGGAGGGGGAGTAAAAAAGTTGCCTTAGATCATACAATGATAAATAGTCGCGTCAAAGCCTGCGAACTGTCTGGAAAGTGGTGCAAGTGGAAGGATCGGGATGCAGTTTTCTGCATTCTCTTTCAAAAACGATTATCACAAAATGTGGTGGGGTAGATTTTCCCTCCCACCCAAAGTTGCATTGCTGCAGCCCAAAGTGCAGGCAAAGAATTTCAAACTTGGTAAAGAAGTGTCAGAACTGGTCCGGATCGGGTACTCGGGGGTTTTCGAGGTCGCTGATCACTAATAAAATGTGCAAATTGACCTCCGAACACCTAATGCACCAGATGTGTCATTTGATGATGGAGTTGATATTCAGCAGCGTATATAAACATTGATGTTATTAATTTATGAGGTAAGAGGAAGTTTAAGTTGGATTTGTTCTGAGTTAAATAAAAAGTTGTTTTTAAACCGCAATTGTATAAATATTTACTTCTTTATTTACTTTATATTAATTTCTCTCCTCCTCGCATTATTTAAGTAGAATCAACAATTCCACAAGATGTAAAGATAAAAATCCCAGCGCAGCAGGCGTTGGTTTGGACGTGAAATTCGGAACCACCGCCCCACAATACTGTCCCATTATGATTTTCGGGTTGTTTTTGGCACTCTTCTCAAGAAAACTCTCGGAGATGAGGTTCTAGTCCGGGTTTTGGTGCACCAGGTGCTAGTGGGGTGTTCGCCGATGCCAGATTTGGATTCAGCGGCCAAAAAAAACCCAAAATTATTTTTGGTTGACCTTCTTTAATTGTGTCTGGAAAACCCCCGGAGATGACATTTAGGTTCAGGTTCGGCGCACCAGGTGTTAGGAGGTCAATTATCTTCGTGATCAGCGGCCTCGAAAACACCCGAGTACCCGATCCGCGTCAGTTCTGACACTTCTTTATCAAGTTTGAAATTCTTTGCGTGCACTTTGGGCTGCATCAATGCAACTTTCGGAGGGAAGGAAAATTTACCCCACCATATTTTGTGATAATCGTTTTTGGAAGAGAATCCAGAAAACCGTATCCCGATCCGTCCACTTGCACCATTTTCTCGACAGCAGGCCTACTTCCGCAGGCGTTGACGCGATTAAAAGAGTGACACCAAGGACACGATAAACTACCAAAAAATGAACAATATCCTTTGACATTTAAGTTGTCATAGCACATAACTCCACCTCTCTTTCAACCCATGGGTGAAATTTAAGTACAGCAGTTCACCTCTCGTCTTAAAAAGTCAACTTGGTTTTCTAAAATTCATATTATTACGCTGTTTATAGATTAAGAATATGCTAGCATTATGTTTGAGCTCTTTATAAAAGACATACCTATTCGATTCCCTAGCATTTCTTTTTTTTAATCTGTCGATTAGAACCGACATCTGATGTTCCACAATGTTACCTCATTAAGAGAAGTACTAAAATATACCCCATATCTATTAAACAGTTTTTCCAACTGTCAAATCGGTGTAAAGTGTATTAATGTTTATTAATGCTAGAAAAATCTGTGAAAAAATTGTTCGTTCTTAAAAATATTACATATTTTTCAAAATTACAATACATTTACTTTTTGATGATACAGCTGTTGTTTGCGATCGATTTAGATAAAGTTGTTCCTGAATTTAATAGAATATAAACATAATACTGACTTATCAAGATAATGGTCTTACTTACTTATGGTATATTTATATTAATTGGTTACACTAAACCTATTTATAGATAAACATATTGTATTTTATTAAATGTACAAAGACCAATCATGCTCTTAAGCCTACACATTAATTTATCTACTAATAATATTGAATCAACCAATATTTAATTTGTTTTACTTTGTATTCGTCTTTTTTTAGTGGATTCCAGCAAGATGGAACGCAGGAAGCAGGTAGAAGTCTTTTGAAGAATCATATCAATAAATGAATTGCTGTGTGCCACAAATTCCCATATGGTCATTTCACTTATTTAAAACTTCAAAGTCACTGTTTAAGTTGTGATACGTGTACCATATAGGATCTATCATTGCAGTAACTTTTAAATGAAGCCGAGTTGGACTTTTTACAAAATAACTATGAAACAATGGCGAACAAGCTTTCAGGTCAATATTAATAATCAGTATCTTAAGACTGACAAAATTGTTATTGGCAGGGAAAAATTCCAAGTCCAGTGTGGCTCTATTTGACAATGAATCCATTTTCTACTATGCTCAACAACATTAAATATGGCTCCAATCTTAAGACCAATAGAAATATATATTTCCCTACCAATCAGCAAAAAATTGAACATTTCCTGGATATAACCAAAAGGTTTTCCAGTGATATAGTTACGAAATTTGGATTAGATAAGTGCAGAACCTTAAACATCAAGAAAGGGAAAAACTGTCAATGGAGATTTTGCGCTGCCATGTAGAATAGAGAAACATACAAATACCTAGGATTCTAACAGACCAGGTTGTGGGACCAAAATAGTCCAAGGCCAAAATCAGAGATCAGTCTTCCCAAAGGGTTAGTTCATTAATAAAATCTTAGTTGAACGCAGAAAATATTAACCGAGGAATAAATACATATGCCGTACCTGTGTTAACTTATTCGTTTGGGATTCTACGATGGACAAAAACTAAATTGAAAGATATTCAGATGACAACAAGAACTATGATGATCAAGTATAGATGTCACCATTCAATATCGTCAGTTCTTAGAACAACACTGCCGAAAAGGAGGGAGGTCACGAAAAATCTACACAACAAACTATTAGATCGGACAAATGTAGACGGTGTCAACAAACGTCGGAAACCATACAACAAATAACATCAGTATGTTGAATTATCCTAACAGGGATTATTTACGCAGGTACAACCTACTGTGGAACATTATACATCAGAGACTAGCCAACAAATATGGACTGCTAAATACCTATACATCCTATTATAAGCAAAATCGACAGGCAGTGCTCTAAAATGCAGACGATAGGTCTATTATCACCGATAGACAAATGACGAATAATCGACCTGACATCGTTGTGGTGGATGAAAAATCTAATTAAGTGCTGTTAGTCGATGTTGCTGCTTCAATCAGTAGGGCAGATGTGACATGTAGAAAAAGTGGAGGTGGTACCGATCATCGTATCATTAACTAGACTCATCCCTATTAGTTTTGAAGACGCAGTCTTAAGAAACTCAATCTGTATAAAAACATACTTGATTTGTTGCCAAAAGCAGCAATATTAAATAAATATCACATTTTTCGTAAATTCTTAAATATGTTATTTTTGAGCCCAAACTCATTTGCGTTTTGCTCGGGATAGGTAAATGTCACCAGCAAAGGATGAGTAAGTGTATAAGTCTATCGGTAATAATAATAATAATACACTATTTTATAATGTGTTTTTATAACACTTTTTTCTTTTCACCTCAACCCCTCAGTTGAAACTGTCCCTCCACCTAGAGAAAAATCTGAGTACGCCCTTGGTCATTAATTGTGTGTGGGCTCAGTATTTTTCAAGATATTCTATAAAATGAAGGTTCATTGCGAAAAAAATTCTGTTTTCAGGAAAAATAGCTTTTTTTTCAAGGCCCGTATCTTGAGAACCGCTGGTTGTTGGGAGCTGGATTTGGTCTCAAATTATAGCAAATTTAATGTTCTCTAAAGTTGTATAGTTTCTAAACCGGTCAGACCCCAACTTTTTGGGGTCCGTTTTAAAAAAGTCGGGATTTTGAACTTCAACGCCCTGTATCTCAAAATCTAGTCATATGATAAGGTTGGGCCCATGGAGACTTTTGATCTGGACTTCAAATATTAGTACATATCGAAAATTCAGACAATTTGACGGTGCTCCCGGTTCTATAAGAAAAGTGCGGGGTCCTTTGCTATTATTTCATCATCACTATCCATTTTTATTCTATTTTAAAAAAGAGAGAATACGTTGGTATTTTTATAAATTTTTTTAAAACACGGGTTCCAAAATCTATATTTAGAGTACCTACTCTTTCTAATGAGAAGAAAAATCCTACGACCAGCAAGAAAAGCATCGAACGGATGTTGAATTGATTACACTCCACCCTACTAAACTCATTGACACTGACCAATTAGTGATAAAAAATATAGTGTACAATATAAATTTCATACATAAGCAGCGAACAGACCTCTAATGTTATCCATTGATAAACACTACGGCAGGGGCGCACAGTTGGGACAATTAATAAAGTAATACGCATTCATAAAAAATATTTTTACAGAAATAAAAAAAACAAGTATTAATTAAATATACATTTTATATACAGTGCTTCTCAGATAAAAGTATCCACCTTTAATAACTTTTGTAATACTGGTATTTAGGAAAAATCCAAAAACACGTCAATTTATGTTGGAAGGGGCAAGCATTATGGCTACTGGAAAAGCCACCCCCTCACCCCTAGCAGCATTCCTTTTTTTAAATTACTTCTCATATTTTTTATGTAAAATTTGGATACTCCTCCTTGAGCTGATGTTAAAGTGGTTAGTTTATGAATTATTTTTTTAATAGCACAAATTTTACTTATTTTTTACTTTCACCTTATTTGCCTGTAATAAAATGGGTTGTACAACAGTTCAAACTCTTTAATCTTTTTAACTGTGCTATTTATTCTACTTCAAAAATCCAAACAACAAAAATCTCTACATTTTATTAAAGTTTGTCAACTAGAATTTGTAGTCACTATTGATAGTGCACTTTGTTTTGTTTCGCTGAAATGGTTTACTCTTTGCAAGAAAGAATTGAAATTGTAGGTTTACTTTAAATTATTAATTTACCATGTATTTTGAAACAGACAAATATTTTTGAATCAGTTAAATTTTATATTATTTGTAAATCCACACTTTAGCCAATTGAGAATCTTTTTTACATCATCAAAATTTACAGAATTATGAATAACGTTCTAAAACGGTTTATCATGTCGGTGATGTTAAAAATATAAATGAAATACTCATAGCCTGCCTAAGTCAAAACTACTATGATTAAATATTTGGTGATATATTGCAATAAAGTTTACAAGGACTAAGAAATGGAAGTATACATATAAATACCACTATTAAATACACTGCTCAACAAATGAAGTGGATATTTTTTAAATTTCAGAAAATTGCGTACCTACGAAAATAATATTTTATATTTTTATTTTATATTTTATATCCATGCTATCAGTAAACTCTGTTTATAGCAAATTGTTTTTGTCGTTTTTTTTTCTTTTTATACGCTGTTATCTCTTTAACCAGAATTGTACGAATTCGATTTCAAAATACTAAAATTTTAGTTGGGTAGAAGTGCTTGCAGTGACTTTAATATTGTTACTGTAGTCTATAAATCTGTTTACCTGAAAAAATGGCGCTACGGTGATTAGAAATAGTGCAACTCGATCATTTAGTACGTTGGATACACGAAGGCTTAAGTCAAGAAGAAGTTGCTACACGGCTAAATATATACCAATGTTTTGTCAGTCGTGCATGGAATCGATATTTGGGTCTGCAGCATACAAGCATGGAGGGGGACGAGTTACAACTCCTGCTCAAACCGCTTTATAGCTGTAACTGCAAGAAGAAACCGAACATTTACTGCTTCGAGAATTAACAGCTTCTTTAGGCATGCTACCGGAAGAGTGATATCTAGTCAAACTGGTAGAAGGTAGTTGGAATTTTCAGAACTGGAGGTACTGTATGTTTACGGATGAGTCCAGATTTCGGCTGAATATGTGTGATGGTCGAATATTGGTGTAGAGAGAAAGAGGACAGAGGAATATTAAGGGTAGAAGTAGAACTTTTCATGATAAAAATCAATTCACTTGGGAACTCTCATAGTGATAGTTTGTTTGTCGTCCAAGCTGCGGAAGTTGTAGAGAAGACGTGATCTGGAAACAGTGTGTAATTTCTATTTTCATAAATGATTTATATACATTTGGCTTTAGTATGGCTTGTTAGTGATATATCTTTACATACGAGTATTTTGAGCAAACCCGACAAAAATTTTTTTTCTATTCATAATTCGGTGGTCGCGAACTAGTATTTAAAAATTTCGCAATTTTATTTCTCGAACAATGTGGTCGAGAACCAATATGCATTTCAAAAAGTTATATCATGTCATATTAAATAGTTTCGCTTAAATATTGCTTTTTTTCCATACTAGGATACATTTATCTTTATCTTCTTTTTAAATATTAGTTTTCGACCAACAAATTAGGATTGAAAAGTAAAATTTTTTGTATATAATTTATTCGTGGTCTCGAGAACCAATTCGATAGTCTTCAGTTCTCGTCCACCAGTGGTCGAGAATCGCGAGAATCAATTTAGGCTAATTTTTAATTCTCGACCGCAGCCAACCAAGTGACGTCAAAAAGTGGTAATTTCTAAATTTGAATATTTTCCTTTCATAGTGGCTCCAACATAAAAGCAAAACTACATAAAGAGGAAAGCAACACCTAAATCAAAGACAATAGGAAAAATGTATCAATATGACGAAGAAAAATTGAAGGCTGCGCTATTTGAAATCCGGGAGAATAAAATGAAAATCAGGGAAGCAAATCGACGCTTTAGTGTTCCAAAAACCACTTTGATTGATCGTCTCTCTGGGAGAGTTCCGGATTCGCTCAGAAAACCCGGACCTCCTGCATTGCTCACTGTTGAGGAGAAGAACGGATCAAAATTATATTAATTATATAAAAGTAAACAAATTTTTTAAAACAAATTCATGTTGAGTTGAAACTCAACATTCTTCCCCGCAAAAATTAGTGGCTTGAGATTCTTTTATTTTTCCGTCTCTATTTTCGCCAGTCTATGAACAGGTCTGGTAATTTCACCATTTTGAGTCTTTATTTGTGCTACTCTAATTCGCCCGTCTGGTCCAGGAAACACTTCTAGTATTCTTCCCAGCCTCCAGACATTTCTGGGTTGACTGTCTTCGGTAATGAGAACGATATCATTTATTTCAATCAATTGTTCCATTTGCTCCTTCTTGTCAATGTGGGTAAATATGCTTTAATCCATATCTTCCAAAATTGATTTGTTAATATTTGATTTCTTCTCCAGCATTTTATTAGATCAAGGTATGTTTGATTTCTCCGCAAAAATTAGTGGCTTGGGATTCTTTTAATTGATAAGAAAAAGTTGGCCATTCCTCCGGCTTTCCATCAAAGAATGGAAAATCCTTCTCTATTATTTGTCGTCGCTCATGTGTTCTTGGGGTTGTAGCTGTCTGAATGACGTTTGCTATTGTGTCGCAAAATTTGGAAAACTCAGGTTGTAGATGTATTGTTTGGGGTTGCGTCGTCGTATTTTTATGTTGCACTGGAATATCTTCAGGTTTTTCTTGAAATTGTATTTGGTGATCGTGTACCCAGTTTTCAGCATAGTGTTCATCGGTGTTTTGTGAAAGGATGTCGTCACTCACCTTAGTTTTGGCTTTTTTGTTGTTACTTTTTACAGATTTCGAACATAGTGACTCAATTTCTGCTTCCTTTAATTGTTTTTCTAGTTCTAAGATTCTTAGGGCTCTTTTTGTTTACTTCTCTCTTCTCTTTCTAGCTTTTGTCGTTTTTGGTCGGTTTCTAATGCTAATAACGCTTTTTGTCGTCGCGCTTCCGAGGTCATGCTACATGATTTCAAACTATTTGCCTTATTTTCAAGATTTTCTCCCACCCGTAAAGTTAGTGTTTACTGTCCAAACCAGCGAATCCCTCTGGTCATTCAAAATTATCATCTAATTGTTTGGTACCTCTATTTCTCCTCAACTGTCTATTTTCTTCTGAAAATTTTTCATTATTTTTTCGTTCCATAGGGCTTTCTTTAAACGGTTTTGATGGACCAATAATAAAAATTAGGGTCTTCTTGTCAGGGTTTTGTAGGTCTGGGTTTAGTCGGTCTGGGTTTATTAAGTATTTTTTGTCAGGTTTTTTTGACGGTTTTTTATTATAAAAATAATTTGACAATATCTTTTGACATCTATCAAAATTATATTAATTATATAAAAGTAAACAAATTTTTTAAAACAAATTCATGTTGAGTTGAAACTCAACAAATGGTGTATCGCAGCAAACTTGATACTCAAATTTTCTGAAGAGGAACCCAGAAATTAGTTTAAGGGAAGCTGAAGGAATCAATAAGGCACGAGCCATCGTGCCTTATTGATTCATTACAGAAAAATCAATTCGAAAGTGGTTTGCAGAATTAATTCAGTTTTTAACAGATAATAAGTTATTACAAGTAATAGAAATTCCTGGGAGAATATTTAACGGCGATGAGACAGGAGTAATGGAAAGAGAGTACTTTTCTGTCGTCTGCCTTGAATTCGCGAAGAAAACTATTCATTTGTTCAGTGTAAACAAAAAATGAGGTGGTCGAGAACCGAAACAAAAATGGTCGAGAGTTAGTAGGGTGGTCAAGAACCCATATTTTTGCAGTTTTTCCATCTTTGTAAAATTTCATTGCTAAAATTTGAAAATTTACGTTCAGAAACTCAGTTGGATGATCTCTTAGATTTTAAAGATTATGATTTTGTTAATTGGTGAACTTACCCTATATTGTAAAAAGAAAGAATAAAGATGTAACAATAAAGAATAAAGATTAACTAATTTTGATTTATTATTAACCAATGACAACAGAAAATTACAGATTTTCACAGAATATCCACTTCAATTGTTGGGCAGTGTAATGTGTCGAGAAATAGAAAATGTAATTTTAAATCCTTTTAATTTAGAAAAATGTTTCTAAAACTCTCAAATGCATTAAATAAAAATCATTTCATGAGTCCCTTAGCACATTCGTGAAAAAAATTCTTCAACATTTCATCAATGTCTAAACAAACGTTTAAAGCAGCTCAATAAATAATCAAACTTTTATATCTACTTAATTTAATTTTTCGACACCGACATTAAATTTCTGCATTACTTTATAAATCACGAAAAGTTTTTTATCTTAATAGTAATTCAATAATAAATGTCAGTTATGCATGTTTGTTAAGTCCACCTACTCCACAACAGTAGATCATTTGCATGAGAATATAAACTTAATTAAAATTACAAAATACTTTTTGCTATCTCTCCATTTTTATCAAAAGTATATATATTTGTTGTGGTTAACATTAAAAGTTACAATTATGTGTAGGTTGGTGTCTTATTTGTTTATCGTAATATTTTTAACCTAATAATAAATTCAATAGTATAATCATATAAACATGTTACGTAATGTACAGGATGTCTCACATGTGTTGCATACAACAACCCACTAAATATAAACGTACAATGCAATATGATCGAGTGAGCAATAAATTAAATAATTACAGGATTCTTTGAGCTTTAAGATTGGTATGTATGTAATATAAAAAGGGGTTTCTATTTGTCACAGAATCTACAGAGCGCTTCGATTTTAAACTGTATTTGTCAATAAGGAAAGTATATTGCAGTTTTTTTGCATACAAATTGATACAAGTACATTCATTCCCTACAAATTAAGTAACGAATTTAAAAGAAAATAGGTAATTTATCTGTTGCCAACTTATGCCATAAATGGTGGCAAACTTCTCCCGTTCTAGTTATAGCCTTCACTAACACTAGCCATTACTCCGTAAGTACCAACGGATTACCATTCTTTAATTCAGAATACAATATCTCCCTACTTAATCCATCGGTTCGCATTCCTTCATTTGAAACCTCTCCCAATTATTTAGTACGTTTTCATGGAGTATTCAATTCATTTTGAATCCAATACCGATTTCTGTTTTCATGATAGGGTTCAAATCGCGATTCAAATCGATTTGAAATCGTTTTGAGATTTGACATTTTATCTGTTATCTTTTATCTTCATCTTTCCACACATTTCTAGAATTTGACGAGCATGACATATTAGAAGAACTTTCCATTATTAAAAATCTTTTACTAAACTTTCACGTGGAGTGGTTTTAAGGTTATGTGGCCAGGACCTACAGTACACGATAAATTTGACAGCGAATATCACAGAATGCGCATGTTTCAATACGATCTCGGTTTTAATGTCTACAGGGTGTTTCAAAAAAAGGTAACACCGTCTCTAGGATAGGTAAAAAACTGAAAAATAATTGGGGTTTGCTTAGTAAAATTTTTTTCTAGCGCCATCCGTTTTCAAGATAAAGGGCGTTGAAGAAAATAAAAAATTACACATTTCTTACGATTTTGCCGAAACTACTGGCACCATTGCAATGAAATTTTATACGAATATGTTTTGGAAGTTGATATATCCCATGAATTTGTTTTTATAACTAATTCTCATAGAGGGCGCTAGTTACACGATTCATACAACGTATTATTCAACATAACTTTTTTTAGGGTAGAATTATTAGTCAAAACTCCAAGTGAACATAAACATCGTTTAATTCTACACCAAAAAGGTACTCTTGGTAAAACTCGATATTATGTACCGTTTTCGGAATATTTTGATTTGAAAAACTTAGAGAAAAGCGAACTTTATCATTAACTTATACGAGGAGCGATTATTACTTCATAATTTTCAAATTCCAGTGCTTTATCCACAACAACTGAAGAAATCTCTTATGAAAAATTGGAACAATGAATGGTCTAAATTTTGTAATGAAAGCAGGAATCAATATTGCAAAATATATCCCAGTCTTCCTTCATCCCCTATGGCTGAAAGAAGTCATTGGAATAGAAACATTAACACAATGTTCGTTAGATGTATGTCTGGACATGCTACTACAAAAAGTTACATGCATAAAATGAAGCTCTGTGACAGTGACTTTTGTGACAGTGATGGAAGTTATGATGATATCAACCATTGGATGTTCTCATGTAAAATTAATCAGAATGCAACTGAGTTTCTAATAAAAAGTTTGATAGCAAATAATCTGCCTCTACCCCAATCTCAAATATCTCTCCTATACCTTGCAAGTCGTAGTTCTGCCATCAGAGAAATTATGTGGGAATTCTTCAAACGAACCAAGCGAAAGATTTAATTTTAAATTGTTTTTGACTTTCTCAGAAATATGATTACCACTTATAATGTACCAATAATGCAGTAATTCTGACGTTGGATTTTATTGAATCATTGTATTATTATTGTTATTGTTAATTTTGTAATGTTTGTAACTTAGAGTCATTTTAATTAGCGTGGCTAAATAGGTTAAAAACCTAAAGCCAAAAAAAAATTAATGAATTTAAACGTTTGTTTATACTGGAACAATCGGTTTATTTTAAAATGCTAAATAAAAAGTAAGAAAGGAATTGAATGATGTGTTTGAATTGTTCCTTTAATTAATAGTTTTGAAGGTTTGAATATTCTAAATATGTTAATTTGTGATTTTATTTTCTGTGAATGTATATAAATTGTTTTCAGCTATAATGAATAAATAAATCGAGAAATAAATATTGTATATTGTATAAAAACAACACCATTGATATCAAAATGACTAAATAAATCAGTCGTAATGATAAATTTAATAAGATTACATTATTTTAGGAAAAATAGATAAAAAGTTCAATTATCACACTCATTTAAGATAATAGTAAACATCTTATAATATACACATCGGCAAAATCTAAGGATAAAGTTTACTTTACAATGAACCATTTCCAACTTTGATGAAATATCTTGTGATGGACTATACTTTAAATGAATATTTTAAAATTGTAGTTTTTTCTATTTCTCCCTAATATTCTGCAAATACATTTTTTTAATTTATATTTTCATTATTAATTTAATAAGCAATTTGTTTTAAACAAATTAATGTTCTAATAAGTTCTTAAAAATCATATTTATCACTGATAATAATCCCAAAGAAAATTTCAAAATTCTTTGAAACAATTCATTTATTTACATCAATGTTTTAAACAAATAGAGCCAATAATTATCAACTAAATTTTGTGTTAAAATATAAAAAAATAATTAGGTACCTAATTATGGACATCAGTGACAGTGAGTTTGAAAACACACCCCCAGAAATAACAGCAAAAGCTGAAAATGTCACCTAAGAGCTATTGCCAGAAATTTCAAGAAAGAAATAAACGAAACTCCAGGAATAATATTGAAAAATTGTTCTAATATAAATATAAATTATCATAACAATTAGTTTATAAGTACCTACTTGAAATATATTACTTTGAAATTGTTAAATTATATATTAATTTGCAGTCGTAGAAAAAGTATAGTGTGCAACTAGTGGGAAAAGCTCAATTTTTCTCACGAGTGCCGCAGTACTATTCTGTACCCTTGCCCTTGGCATAGTGCTGTTTGTACATCTAATTTAATATAATGTAGGTAAAACAGTTCTCTAAGTGATTGTAAACAACTGGGAGAGAGTTATATCTTATGCATTAGAATTAAGTGCGGAAAATCCTGTGAATCATTAGTATGTAGTTAATTTTAAGGATTTAGGGTTAAAAAATATTGGAAAATGTACTTTTGGCTAACCTATACAACATGTGTTTAAGACCAAAGTTAAATGTACCTCCTCATCACGAAAAAAAATTTGTATAAATATTAAATTTATATAAGAATAATAAAAAACTCTTCGTTTTTAAATAAATTTTTAAATAAATAGTGGAAGTTTTGTTAAAACGAAGAGTTTTTTATTATTCTTAATAAGATGGACTTCCAAAAAGTAAGGGTTAGTACAATCAATTTAATAAATTTATATAATTTATACTCGAATTTATTTTTAAATTTAGATACCTAATTTTATTTATATTTATAAAACATAATAATTATTATAAAATAACAATTTAATATATTTAAAAAAAATTCTTAAACAATAATGATGGGACGTTAAAAATAAATGTCTTATTACTGATATTTCTTATGAAATATATTGTAGCCTGGACCGAGAAATTAAATTTCAACTATATAATTTTATCAACAATGAATTGACAATGAATATTGAATATTGACTGTTGCCTTATCAATAAAAAAATTGTAAAACTTAAATTTAAAAGTTTTAATAAAAACATAAAAGTATCTAGGTAATAAAAATTAAACTACCAACCGATGTAAAATTATCCCTCGTTGTATTTATTACAGCTGACACTTTAAAAAAAATAGTCACCAAAAAAAGAAAACAACTGAAATAATCACGAAACAAATCGCTTAAAAACCACGCGCGCCACGCTCATTACACGAGTGAGACACAACCTCGCTTAACGATAGTCTTTTACTTTGTGGTTTTGTATTTCCTAATCCATCCAGTAACCTCGTACCTCACCATCGTAATATTTCGACGACGTGGTCACAGTATTTAATGCTAGCGACGCTGCTGTGACGATCACCATTTATTATATCCCATTGTTTTAGTTAGAGAGATGAGATAAAGACTTGATTATTTATAAGTGCGCTTCTAGATTAGAACGCCGCCGCGGGTGTAACTTCATTTTCATTTAGTCGCAGAATTGTTTCAATTTCACTTTCTTTCCTGATGATTGCAGCATGTTCACCACATTAATACTATCGTCGTTCCACGTTTTACCCCTAGGATGCGATTGGAGTGAAAGAAAGATGGGAATAAACTCGTTCGAGGAAGCAGTTACTTCAGTTCAAAAAATATGGAAATTAATATTGGCCTATTAACTACAATAAATAAAAAATTATTGATAAAGGGTATTAAGAATTTTGCAAAAAAGTCTATTACAGTTTATACAGTAACCATCGTAAAAGTATTTTATTAAATAAAGTATAAACAAAGTATTTTTTAAAAACATAACAATACGCCACATTATTAGAAACGTCACTGTTGCCATTTTTAGAAATAGGTCAAAGCATTTTATCCAAAAAAGCTTTTGCCTTATAGTAGTTAATATGCATTGAAGATTTTTATATTATGTATTTTCTTGTTTATGAGTTATTATAGTGCTAAATAGAGACATTATTATCGTTAAGGAAAATTTCCGAGTCGTTTTTAAAGAAGTTTTATTTTGTTTTATATGAAAAATTTTGCTTTTGAGGGTAAGTGATTTTATTTAAATTTTTTCTACCTAGAACAAAATAAAGCTTCTTTAAATATAACTCATTCTATTCCTTAACGATAATAATGTGTTTTTGTAGCACTATAATGTCAAAAAACAAGAAAATGCACAATACAAAAAACTTCATGGCAAACTAACTACCATAAGGCCACAGTTTGTTTGGATAAAATGCTATGAATTGTGTCAAGCAATGGCGACAGTGGCGTCACAATAATGTGGCGTATTATTCAATTAAGTTAAGCTAATAATGATCAGAATCAATGGGCGCGTTCAGCCACGCTAGCGCTAGACACACGCTGAATAAGCAGACGGCAAATTTGACCGCTAAGTGGCAGCACTAGCTCTAGCGGTCGCCATTGTTTCCAGCGGATTTATTTTCCGCTAAGTTGGTCAGCGGTTCGATTTATCAACAACAACCAACAATTATAACCACTAAGTTAAGTGAAAATTTCTATATTTGGTTTTTATTAGTGTATAAAGTTTAAATACGACGGAGAATACATATGCAACTGTAAAATGGGGGAAACATTAAACATTGGTGAAAATTAACTTTATATGATGTATGATGTATTATCTTCAAGCATAGACGTTCAGCCACCTTCAAGCGCTAAGTTTGCGCTAGAGTGACTGAACGCGCCCATTATAATATTGACTGAAACAAAAACTAAAACTAATAATAATTGAAGGTAAAGCGCGTTGTCATATCTAAAATTTTACGTTACCAGTTTATAGCAGAATCAAAATATTGTAGGTAAGCAGTAGAGTTGTAGCCACAACCTAGGTTGTGGCAAATTGTAGATAATACACAATACTAGTACGATTAAAAGGTATCATTTATGATAAAAAATCAGTAATGAGCTTGTAATGAGTAATACTTATAGGTTTCCTGATTACTGATCAGTTAAAATTCATTATTTTCTGTATAGTTTTAGGTATTTATTACATCTAGTGGCAACGCTGTACGCAACGATATTTCTGTCTTTGTTACTTTACCGTAACTTTAATCAAATCGTCGCAGGCCACAATAATGTAAATGCAAGAACGAACGTATCATTGGTTTGTGAATTATACAGTATAAATTGTACCAACAGACAACAACTTTGTGCATATGTGCTGTAATTCTACGAGTATACCTCCGAATAACCAACCGGGCATTTCTACATCATTAAGTTCCACAATTACAAAAGATAAATTAGTTGATATGTGCTCTGGTTATACCGGTGTACCAAAGGATGTTTCATTCATTCTTAACCCTCTCAAAAAATAAAAAACTCTCTCCCGATTTGCTGTCAACTGTGCCTACTTCTACTCTCAATCATTATTGGTTTTAGTATACGTTTATTTAGGCCTTTCGATCCGGATTCTTTGCACTGCTGTCACACAATAACAACAACAAACAACTAACCTCACAAAAAGCAGCTGGCTGCAAATGAAAATTTGATATTTCTGAAGTTAGTTCTGCGTTTCAAGTCAAGAAACTTATGCGTTTATTTGTTATTTTCAAGTGGCTTGATGCAAGTCAACCCTCCAAATTTTGGCTTGAATTGGCTTGAAAATTTCAAATCGCTTGAATTGCCAATCCTAAACGTTTATTTCGGTGATTTTAATGGTCAAGCTGCTTGAATTTCGATCAATGGGGATCGAAAGGAGGAATTAAAAGGTAGTAATTGTAATTTTTGTTTTAGTAACTATTTAATATTCAATGCCTAGTTATTGAAGCTAGACTATGAATTTAATTGGATATTTCTCACTTATTTGTATAATATATACGTCTTATTTTATTAGTGATATTTACCGATCGAACTACCTGTCAAAACATTATTAATTGGGGACTGGGTGACTGGGTTTACCTACCGAAGTTATAAAATCGCCCTTCTTCAACAACATAGGTGTGGCAATTTTTAAAACGCCTACATTAAATGGTTTTTGGGGATTAAGTTTATTTACAAGGGTTGGTCATAATTGTCCCGAATAAATAGGTCTATCTACAAATTCACACAAAATAATAATATCTACACATTTTCACACCACAGAGGTAGAATCCTAGGCGTATTTTTTTACGTGTGCTTTCTTGAAAGCACACTTAAAAAAATAGAACAATAGAGCAAAGAACAATAAATCAACAATAAAACAACCTAAATATTTGATTACCTATTATATCTATGTTTATTAGATATTTATTACATTTTTCACACTGTCGTTGACGGCTCATTTTTAAAATGTATTGCTACATTTTGATTTTTACCACCCTATTTATTTACTAAATAAAATATAAAATAAATAAATGTAGGGTCATTTTGATCCGAACCTAACAGAAAAACGTTAACAAAAATTCTTTTAGAATATTAAATTCAGCATAAAAACAATTAAAATTTATACCATCAAGATTAGAAACTGTTGGAGATTCAAAAATATTTCATAAATATTTTTATATTTTATCTTTAATTTTATGGAATGTTATTTATTATTTCTAACAACCTACCTAAAAGAAGGAAAAAAATGTTTTGAAAAGGGATTTTAATCCCAAACAAACATTTATTATCGAGGGTTCCAAACTAAGTGAAGTAAAAAAGGAATCAGTAGAGAGGTTGCAATAAAAAACAAATAAAACCGTACTGTATAATACACAGGCAATTTGTAAATAAAATACCTTATGCTGCAAACATTAAAGATGTGGGCGTGGACAACTGTTTAACTGATTTCAAATTTATTATTATTTAAACCGTGATTGGTTATACACAATAAATAGGCCACCCTTAAAATTAATTCAATGTAAGCGATTTGAGTTTGAAAATGTATATTATGCTATTCTGAAGCCGATGGTAATTTCAGTGATTTTGGGACTAATAAGAGAATTCATGTAATGTTAAACAAAATATAAATCATTGATAGTATATTACACAATATTAAGTTGTAAGTAACCCATTATGCAGGAAGTTGTAAATTTCATTATTAAAGGACATATTCTCAGGTAAAGTGGAGGAAATGTTCGTTTGGATACTATATTTTGTTACAAAAATTGACATATCTCAATCCAAAAGATATTTCACTAATACTAAAAGCTTTTATGTGTTTCAATTGACTAAAAGTATGTAAATAGACTAAATAAATTGTTACGTAGATAAAAATTTTATGTCGCCAAGGCATAAAAAAATATATAAATATAACGAAGAATAATAAAAAACTCTTGTTTTAACGTCAGATGCTAGTTATATAGCGAAACAGCTGTAATTGTAATTTTAAACCTAATTTGTTCAATTAAACAAGTTTCCAATGTGTTTTGCATTTCTTTGTCAGCTGTAATTCGCAAATAAGAAGTAATCGCGGTAAAGGTCTCAGTACCCCACGAAAATAAAGAATACTATCATATGCTCTAAACATTTTATTTCTGGTAAGTTACAAAATTAATTTTTAAATATTTTAACTTTACAGGTAAACCTTCCGAGTTATCTGATAATTTTAATCCACCCTGTTTACCTTCAAGGAAATAAATATAGTTAACCCTGCATATGTTGCTACTATAACTACAAACTAGAAACAATCGGTAACAAAATATTCGAAAAATTCAACTAAAAAAGATTTAATCACAGACCACTATAGATTTAAATACAGAACCATAAGAAAACATGATCCATGTTTGCCTCCCAGCATGGTGCCATAGACGTTTAAGTCTTGGATTGGCCTATTAGACAATCCAAACAACGTGACCTTCTACAAATGTAAGATGGCGCCTGGCTGACACACAAATTAGTTATTTTACATTTTGCTGTTATTTCGTTTATATTTGAATATTTTGATGATTTATATTTTGCACATACACACTTTTTTCAAACTCGTCCCTTCCAGAATGCAGTACTTAAGGAGCAATGCAATGAGAGGGATCGTTTTGGCGTTTTCCTCCGTTGAATCCATAAATATATGTATAATATGAGCTTATACCCTGTCCGTTCAGTAGTTATAAGTACTCTGTTAGTTTCCTATATATTCTTCTCCGGTTTGCGTATTTTCTTTTACTCCTAATTTTTCATCGAAATTGTAGGTCATATTAATTTCTTCGCTTGTGCTTCTTTTCTGATTCTAGTAAATTCCTTTGTCGTTTTTAAGAAAATTGGAGGTGGCCTTTTTCCTATTCTTGGTTCTTTATTTGCTTCCTTGTTATTTTTGTTCTTCTCGTTCCTTTATTGTTTTATTGTTCGAAAGACTTCTATTTTCATCACTTCGTTTGCCTGCGTCGTTTTCAAGTTGTTCGGTGTTTCTGTTCTTCTTATAGGTCTCCTTCATCTAGGCTTCTTCTAGGGCTCCTTGATCTGATTTCTTCGTCTTCCCGTATTTACTTTGATTTGCTTATTCGTATCTCACTTATTATTGAGGCTAGAAATCAATTTCGTCAGAAAGGTATGATTTTTCACCACATTTGGTTACCTTATTAAAACGATACAGAATTTGTGCATTGAAGAAAATGGAGATCATTTTGAATATTTATAATACACTTATATCCTCAAAGGTTGTAGACATTTTGTGTGATAATTAAAAAAAAATGGTTTTTCGAAAAAGTTATAGGATGCAAAACAGTTTTAAAAATAATGTGTTAAACTAATGGTGATACAAAATTCATTTGATTTGAACGTTCATAAAATATTTTGTTGTTTTTTTTTATAAAAAATGCTCTCAGAACAAGAAAGTAACGTGTCCATTTTTATTACAAAATGTCAAATAGTTTAGGAGATAATGCAAAAAAACAATTTTTATTTCAAATTAAGCTTTCAATTGCAGAACCAGCTCCTTCGCCAAAATTCAAAATTATTATCCAACTCTAACATTACCAGACACGACGACGGTTGGAACTTTATCGAACGGATCAGCTGCTATGTACAGGGGTTGTGGTTGAAATCATATTATGTGATTTATATGTGTCTGAGGGCGTATTTTTGCATATTCCATTGACTTTCTGTGCAAACCCTACAATCGGCTAATATGTAAAATAATTAATGTTCTATTTTTTGATGACAGCTCATCGTTTATGTGCCCCTTCAGTGAAGGGGCGAAAAGAAATTAAAAATGGTAGTATATACCTACCTACGTGACTGTTTTTACCCTTCTGAAACTAATAACATCATAAAAATCAGTCACTATTTCTGCAATGTTTGATTGGGTGAATTAATTGTTAATTTTGAATAAAGCATTGTACTCATATAATTTTGGGTTTTGCGAAAATGTTACCTTTGATGGTTTTATAAGCATTGTTAAAACTGAATCAGAGAATTAGATGTCTATCTGCAGGATAAAACATAACATATTCAAAATAAATAATTAATTTTCAAGTTCATAAGGTAATCTAAAATTAGGGTAGGTTAAAAAACGTATATGTTATGTTTAAATATGAAGTTCAATGAAAAATATTTGTGCTCCTACTATATAATAGAAATTAAATTGCAACTACATTGACATCTATTGGTTGATAGTAAAACTACAAAAACTATTAAAAACAGTTTCCTGTAGTCCTGTACCACAATAATGAGCAGCACCAACCTTTAGACTTTAAACAACCTTGAACTGTTTAGCATAAATAATTTATAACTTTTCAGTGCTTTCAACATAATCGTTATCTCACGTGACGTCCAAGTTAAAAAAAAATAAAGTTAATGTTTAAAATATTACAGCATTAAAATTTGTAAGTAGATATGTGTTGTGAAGGATTTTCCATATGTTTTGTTTTTATTTTTCTACAAGTGAACACCCCTGATTATACTGACAGATGTCAATTGTAGCTGACATTTATCTAAGTGACGTGAGAAGTGATTGTTTATTAATTATTTTTACTATCTTTTGTGATAAAATTGGTGTTTTTATTTGATCTTAGTATATGATTATACACCGTGATAGTGAAAACAAAGTAAGTAACATCAAGTTTGGTTATTAGTTTCAACAAATTACATTTGACACAGTTTTCCTAAGACGTTTGCATTCCATACATTCACAATTTTTTATGTTCAGCTTGTCATTTTAGAACTAAATTGCTTTTCAATGTCATAAACTTACTAAAATAATGTTCGATTAATTTTTCTAATAATCATAGGATGATGCATTAAGCAAAGTACTTGATAAAATTAATATCATTTTGATCATGGTCACAAGGGCAGAATCTGGAGACGCCCAAAGTTATAATGTCTAGACGATGTTGAAGTGGGGTTACGAATGAAAGTGAAATTAAATATACCTATTAATGCGGCTTCTTATCAAAAGGATTTATTTCTGAACTGTTTACTTCTAGTTTTTTTTTAATTCATTTAGGTACAAAATAAATAAAAACAACATAGTCAAATATATTGTTCAACTAGAAAGTGAAATCTTTGACACCAATAACCTCCATTGTAAATATTTTATTTAAATAGTACTTTTGTAAGAATCAGTATTTTTGAATATATCTATAACAATTCAATGAAGTTAAAAATTTGCTTTCAAATTCCTAAGATGTGCATCTATCTACATTCTTAAACAATTTAAAAAACTATGCAATTCATATTTTAAAACCTGATATTATAATCTCTATAAACTTACCCAACAATCAATTTATTGGAAATAACATTGTTTATGAAGTAATTATTAAATAAATTTGATTAACTTTAATTTATTATATATTTATTAATATCTTAAGGTACCTTTCAGTATCATTGTTTATCAATGTTTTTTTCCATTTATGTTATAGTGATGATTTTGAATTTTAACAATTCTTTAAATTATTATTCTTCAATAATTATTTTAATTTTATAAATCTAATAAATGACATACATGCTTCATTTTTTAACAATTTAAACTCACTTGCTGGTAGGTAATGGTATTATGTAAATAATATTTTTTTTAAACTAGATCATATTTTTACAACTGCAATTGAAATTAAATTTATTTACTGAAACACTAAATTATTATTTATAAATAAGTCATTTAGATCCTATGGTTTTCATGGTTCCATTTTCAGAACTCCAGTAATTATTTTTACAACATAACTTTTTTGGTAAAAAACTTCTAATTTGCTTTGAAACTTTAATAGCTTTTAAAAATGAGATCCCACAAATTGTTGCTACAATAATGTTATTGTTGGTCCAAAAGAAACAACTTTAATATTTTTAAATTTCATCTAATTCTTCTTATTGAAAATTAATTGTACTAAAAATGAATTCTAACAATTAAATATGGTGAAGTCTTTTAATGTAATTTAAGAAAAATTGCATATATTTTGCTTATATTTTAAAACATATATAAAATCTAAAGTATAATAAATCCTTTGATAAAATCTTCACCATTTAATATAAGATAGTTGCATTGTAGGGTTCAGGAAAAATGTCTTTTCAATATTGGACATGCAATAGGGTGTTTAACTCCAAATGTGACCCTATTTGTTTTAAGTTTCTAATTAGATTTACTTAATTGTTTTCCATATAATTGCATGATTTTTATTTTTTTTGCTTAATTTGCCAAAAAATGAACAAGAAAAATTTTTACGATTTTATGCAATCTGCAATACAGATACGTCACTGATGCTGGGCTCCTAGTATGACTCATTGTTTATGTCTACGAATAAAGAATAGAAAGGAAGGACTGTTGTCATATTTTAATCTAGCAAATAATTGCGACGGAAGTCGGCCATATTGAAGAACCAAATATGACTCATTCGAATGGTGACATTTGACATAAATAGTTTTTTCATGCTGTTTTATATATTATTTTCTGATTTAAGTAGTTAATCCAACTCTTAAATGGGAATTACTTTTCATCTGCAGGGTTCTATTTATCTAAGTTATTAAAAATTAACAAAATATTTTAATGACAACCACATTGTTATCATAGACGTTCCTTTATTTTTTATATAGACCAACTAAGTCAACTATTTATAATTACCTGCTTAGAAGTTTTTAATCTAAATTTATATTCCTACAACTTTATGACAATGTATATTACTGTACAGATAATTACAAGCGGAAAACAGTTATTTTTTTTAATAATTAATACGAGACATAAGTTTATAATACCCTGTGTGTGACACCACTGGTAACCGGAAACTTCAAGTCAGCCATATGCAAGAACCATTGCGGACATCGTCAAATCGTATTATACTCCTTCCTTTTTATTATTTATTCGTAGGTTTATGTTTACAGTATGCTGTCAAAGCAATGTTTGCATATAACTGTCAAAAATGAACGCATAGGCGTATCATTCAGTTCTTATAAATACTAAATTATTTAGAACATTAATTGAATTAACACACTTGATTGGTTGAAATTTATTAAAAATATAAACCTTGGCTGCCATATGCAAGCTCCTTTCTGGACTCAAGGTCATTTTGCATAATATACTCCTTCCTGTATCCTTTTGTTCTAAGGGTGGAACCTATGACATACATTTGACAATTTTGACATTAAACTTGTACCAAACTTCGCTTCGAGCATCTGTAACAAGAAATTTTCGCAATGGCGCAATATTCAAAAAGTACAAAATAATTTTTTTATTATTGCTCATAAAAATTATGTATGCAATTAAAATAAAAAAAAATAGTTTGCCGTTGTTTGTTCATACAGTACTAAGTATTTATAAGGTTTTAAACAGAATCTAAAAATTAGTTAAACACCCTATTGTGTAATAATGATTGTTTTTAAAATTATCAAAACCTGAATTCTAAGAAGGATGAAACATATCTTTTTTATTCATAAGAGATGAATAATGATGGTATGTAATTGACTTAAGACTTTTGATAACATATAGTTTATGTTGGTAGTTTTAAGCATAAGCTTAAAAAAATTGTGACTGCTTATTAACAGTTGTAACATCTCTGATTGACAGGTTTTAATAATTTGAACCAAAAATCCAGGTAGCAAGTAACTTAAATCTCAGATATTTTTGCACCTATTTTCAGGTACTTCTTTTTTTAATTATTTGTAAATTTAATTTTTTTGTTCTAGATGCGTTGAAAATTACTGTATCACAAAGATAATATATAATCACAGGTAAATACAACTCAATATTTATTATTAAATCTAACTAATTAAATAAACTTTTAATTAAATTAAATAAAAACATTTTTAATTAAATGCATTTATATTACAGAATAGAATATAGGTAATAGAGGAATTATTTTATCTAGTACCGAGCTGGGCAAAGCACCAAGCCCTTTGAAAAAGTAATTGTAAGCACCTAGCACTTTGGAAGTACAAAACAATTACCGGGGAAAGTAATTACACAATTCAATTACCTAGAAGTGCTTGAAATCATCATTGATTTCTTGCAGGCACTTTTTCTCAAATCAGTTACCAAACAGTTTGTTTTATCGATAATACAAACTCTAAATCACCAATAAACTCAAAACAATATTCAAACGCTCAAAATTTTGCCGCACATAGCAAGAGACGTCACAATTTAAGGGGAAGAGAACAACACTGTTGCCACAACAAGGTTCATGAAGTGAAAGAACAATTTGTAAATCTCACAATTTTGTTGTTAATTTTAACATAGTTTGAAATTTAATGAAATGCTAGATTCTCAAGGTGGGCTCCTGGCTCCAAAACGGTAAAATCGATTTGGCAACTCCGCTCCGCTATATATTCCGTCCGCGGGTTACGAGGGAGTTATCGTAATATTTAAAATATATTATTATATTATTTTCATACTAATAAGTCTTGGTATTAATATTTATATAATACTAAAAGAGGTCGGAAGTCATAAAAACCAATAATAATAAAAACATTAAACAAAAAATATTATTGATTCTTACATTGGAGCTGATGGGTAGGTAAATGAAGATGTCCATCAATGAAATTTTGCAAAAAGGTAGAAAAAACAATTCTCGTTCATCTGGTGTATTCAAAAGTTACTTACAAATGTTCGGAGTAGGCTAAAAATAGATTATAAGTGAATTCGGATATTAACTTTTGAATATACCTGATGAAAAAGAATTGTTTTTTCTACCTTTTAGCAAAATATCATTCATGGACATCTTCATTTACCCACCAGCTCCAAAGGAAATATCCGAATTTGCATTAAAAATTAACTTATACTTAATTTTTACCACACTAGGAACATTTATTAAGTATATGTAAGTATTTAATAGTAGTTTGTGCAACATGTGCGCAAAGTGATACTTTTCCCACGAGTGAAGATCGAACCGAACGAGTGGGAAAAGTACTTTGCGCACATGTTGCACACAATACTTTTTCTTCGATCACGATTTATAATAATTAAAATAAGAAACTTATTTGAAATCTGTGACCATTTTTATTATTGTTAGGTACCTATATTCCAGGAATGCAAAATAATAATTATAGCACTTAATTTAACCCAATTTAAATGATTATGTTAAAGTTAATTAAATTTAAGACAAAAACAATAAACATTTTTATTTGAAATTATAATTTATGGTGAAATTTGAGCAATTTTGAAGTGTTAATCCAGGAGTCTCTCTATTTTTTACCAAATTCTCGGTAAGTGTTAAAATATTTGCCGGTGATGTGGAAGGTTTTTCTTCTTGATTAATTGGGGAGTCTACTGTGTTTACAATTTTATTGACTATCTCTATTTTATTGGTGATGGCGTCATCGACATAGCTTTCTGCAATATTGCTTGATCGCCATTCACCATGGCGTTTAAGAGTTAATAAATCTCATGCGTTTACTAAAATAGTTGCAGAGGAGCGTCGAAAAGAATGGCCAGTATAAAGATTAGGGTTCGGCAATTGTAAAAATTCTGCCACTTGTTTAGGCATATTGCCAATTTTGTATGCCAATCAAGCTAGCACCCCCACACTGACTAAATTAAAAAAAAAAGTTGCCCATAATTAAGAGCTAATTAAAGGCTAATTAGTACCACAAAAAGTTAATCTATATTATTATTTATAATGTCAAAAAATAAAATCGAATGCTGTAAATACCCACTATTCTCAGAGACGGGATTAAACCGTCTATCTAGCACAGGTTTAACTTGAGAATTGTAAACTGTTGTTATAGGTTATCGTGTAACTAAGATCCCGTTCATACGACACCGAATCAGTACTTTTTCCGAATTGGCCCAGTGTTTACTTTTTATTGAGAATTTCTATCGATTCAGCGATTGTAAATCATTACAGTAGTACAGGGATGGCCTATTGGCAGGAGAGCAATTGTGCAATGTGCACCATACTAGAATCATCGAATAGTACCATATATTAGAAACCATAGATGTACGCCACTGCCACTCCAATTTCTCCGATATTATAAACACTGGATATTTATAATAATGGGAAAATGCGGATGTATGGATTTTTAAAAAGGGACAGTGACGGGAAACACTATTTTTAACTGGTTTTATAATATTGACAAATATATAAGATTTCAGCGCATCCGCCACCATTTAATACGACCGCAAAGAGTTAAATTCAATCGGCGGCTTTATATTGAAAAGTATAAAAATTTCTTGTGTGGTACAAATTTGCCTTTAATTAGTTTTATAATATTGTGTGTTCATTTTTTGAATAAACGAAAGTGTGGGTGCCAAAATTATAGAGCAGCGATATTTACAGTATTCGATTTTATTTTTTGACATTATACAGATTAACTTTTTGTGGTACAAATTAGCCTTTAATAAGCCCTTTATTTTGATGTAATTGAATTGGATTTCGATCAAGGTGGGGGTGCTGCCTTGATCTCAACCTAGCACCCCCCATTTTCAAGGCGATTTTTCTCGATTATCGCGGTGGTACAAATTTTAATTTTTGTGGTACAAATTAGCCTTTAATTAGCTCCTAATTATGGGCTACTTTTTTTTCATTTAAGCAGTGTGGGGGTGCTAGCTTGATTGGCATCAATTTTGTAAATTCCGACAATTTGCCTCGTGCATTTACCCCTTTGATAATTCACAAACAGGCGTCTGTCAATGACGTTATCAGGTCGCAGACAAGCGTACTTTTTGTAGATATTAAAAAATTCTCCAGTTACCTTAAAGGATCTTTCAGTTTTAGTTTTCGTACTTCGAAGCCTAACCAATAGGGCAGTCCCTAAAACTTCCAAGTCATCTAATTTTAAATTCCACAATTCTTCTCTTCGACAAGCACCAGTTAAACCGATCGCAAGAGGACAGTCTAGAAGTTAAAATAATTATATCATAAATAATAAATCGTTTATTTACCTTTGTTAATAAATATTTATAATCAGGTGCTTCTTTCAAAAATTTATGGATTTCTTCAGATGTTAACGTTTTTGATTTTTTAGGCTTGTAATTGTCATTTTGTCTTTTCAGAAATGCTTTTAATTTTACATATTTCGAAATATCCACATTGTTTTTTATACTTAATGTACTTCGCAACATTGAATATTGGGACCATAGTGTCGAAGCTTTATAAGATTTTGTTTGTTCTTGAAAATAAGCAAGCATTACATTTTCAGAAAATGATAGTATTTCTTTATTTTCTTTCCATTCCATAAATTTTCGATAAGCGCATTCATACTTTTCTCTTGATTTTTCTGGCAAAAGGTTTAGAGTTGCATTCAAAGCAATCTCCAAAATTTCTGGTGGTGTGTTTTCCATATATTCATCTTCTGAATATGAATTATTATCAACTACTTCCATTATACTTTGAAACAATTACATAATGATTCGTTGCGTTGTCAAATATTTAGAAGTTTATATAAATTCTTATGTATTATTTTTCTATAAAAATAATTAAATGTGGCTAACGTCAAAATATATATTACAAATTACGAACTGCTCAGCCTCCTACAGGGCATCCTACGATAGATGCGTGGGAGATCGAATAGGTAATAGGTATCCGCATGTTCAGAATGCGGTACAGAGAATTCTGCACACTTTTCCGCACAGTGTACGAAATTACTAACTTTGCATTGAAGTAAGCCGTGTCTATTTACATTCTTTTCATAGTGATCGTAGAAAAATAATATTTTATTACAATTTATATTTTTTGTATTCATTTAAATAAACTTTAAAATGTTTTTTATCAACCGCTAATTATCATGGTTCCCCCGTATTCGAATGTATTATCATGCACGAGCGTTCAATTTTACAACTTGCTGGTCGAGTGGATTTATATGCGCTGTTGCCAAATGGGTTGGTTGTCGTAGTTCTGCGGTAGGAGCTAGGAGCCTATGTATCGATACCCTACTTTGAAAACCTCGTAAGTACCTAACATCTGATTTTACCGGAGCAACAAAAAAAACTGCGGTATTTTAATTGCGAGAACAATTGCTAATTAAATTTTGTGTTAATGCATTAAGTACAAAGTTAAGTACAAAATTTAATTAGCAATTGTTCTCGCAATTAAAATACCGCAACCGTTGCTCCGGTAAAATCAGATGTTAGGTACTTACGAGGTTTTCAAAGTAGGGTATCGGTATGTATGTATGTATGTATAGGGGTGATAAGCACACTGCGACCTATAGGATCTATTGTGTCCCCCCTTACTTGCCATGTTCTGATGTTTTTTCAGATTTATAGCAGCTCTTCGAGTCCTATTTTCCTGAGGAAGTTTAGGACATCGTCGGGCTTCAAATCAGGCAGATCCCCTTCTTCTATTTCATGTGCTCCTAGGTATCTAGCCCTAGAATTCTGCAAGGCAGGGCATTCTGAGAGTATGTGTATTGAGGTTTCATCCTCTTCCTCACAGAATCTGCACTTTGCTTCATCTGCTAACCCTAGTTTCTTCATATGGCTTCTTAACCGGCAATGCCCGATTAATATTCCCGTTAGAATTCGGAGCCTTTTTTTACTGAGGTTGAGGCAGCTAAGAGATCTCTTCTGGTCATAGTTCCCCAGTAGTATCTTAGATTGCCTCAGTCCTTCCAGCTGATTCCAGGACTTGGATTTTTCCTTCTCCATTTCTTCCCTTAGTTTTCCTAAGATTACTCTACTTCTGATCCCACAAGATGGTTCTGGTCCCAAATGTGGGGTTTCAGCTCCTTTTTTTGCCAGCTTATCTGCTGTTTCGTTCCCCTCTATTCCTATGTATCCCGGGACCCATACGAGGGTGACAGTGTTCTTCTGGCCTAGTTCATTTAGTTTGTCTAGGCATTCCCAAACCATCTTCGAACTGATTATATTTGAACTCAGCGCTTTGATGGCTGCTTGACTATCCAACATGATCACAATCTCTTGTCTGCGATAGTTTCTTCCAATATTGAATTCCACACATCTTTCGATGGCGCGGACTTCTGCTTGAAAGGTGCTCGGGTATGTGCCCAAGCTTTCTGAGTATTTGGCTCTCGGTCCAGAAACTCCTATCCCAGTTCCCTCGTCTAGCTTGGAACCGTCCGTATACCACTTTATGGCATTCTGGTATAAATTCTGTATGGTGTCTTCATCCCATTCAGATTTATTACTTAACTTTATGATGAATTTTCTCAAAAAGTTGAATTTCTTTGGCATATCATCTTAGGGCATTTCCCAAGTTTGATCAAATTGAAGTGATCGAGGTTTTTCCCTGATAATTCCTTCTTTGATCATTCTATATATTGTTTTCTTCCTTACACTTTCTAGCAGAATGTGCAGTGGGGTCAAGTTTAAAATCACCTCCATTGCAGCAGTGGCGTAAGTCCCCATTGCTCCAGTGATACATGACGAGGCTAGTCTCTGAATCTTCCAGAGATTTTTCCTCGTTGTGCTCAGATTAGCCCTTGCGCCCCAAGCCACTGCCCCATATGTGATTAATGGTCTCACTATTGCTGTGTACATCCGTTGCAGAATACGTGGGTTACATCCCCAGTTCTTCCCTGCAATGTTCCTGCACACCATGAGGGCCTTGGTTGCTTTGTGTATTACTTCGTCTTCGTGTTTATTCCAGAGTAACCTGCTATCTACGATTAGCCCTAGATATTTTATCTCTGTTTTCCACTCGACGATGTTCTCTTCTATTTTTATGATTTTTAGATTAGGTTCCTTTTTCCTTGTAAAGGCTACTAGTGTGGTTTTGGTGGGGTTGATGCTGAGTCCCACCGAGTCACACCATTGTTTCGCAATGTTCAGTCCTGTTTGAACAATATCACAGAGGACATTTTCATACTTCCCTTTTGCCAGGATAACCATGTTGTCGGAATACCCTTGACATGGTATGCTTTCTCTAGTCAATTGAGAGAGTAGACTGTCCACAGTGAGACTCCACATAAGTGGGGATGCAACTCCCCCCTGTGGACAGCCTCTGGTCACATTAATGAAGATAGTGTCTTGTCCTGCCTCCATTTCTGCGATTCTTGTAGATAGCAGTTGCGACATCCAGATGGAAGTCGTTCTATCTACTCCTTTCTCAATCAGTGCTCTTTTGACTGCCTCATGTGGCGTATTGTCAAAGGCCCCTTCTATGTCTAGAAAGGCACATACCACGGTCTCTTTTTTATTCAGAGCGTCTTGGATTTCGTCAGTCAATTGTGTTAAAGCGGTTTCCGTGGACTTTCCCGCTTGGTACGCATGTTGACGGGGGTGCAATGGCACCTGTTCCAAGATTTCTGTTCTAATGTAGTTGTCTACAGCTTTTTTCATCGTTTTGAGAACAAACGATGTGAGGCTGATCGGTCTAAGGAATTTGGGGTGCGTAGTGTCCCGTTTCCCTGCTTTTGGGGTGAAGGTGATTTTGGGCCCTTCTCCACGCTTCTGGTATGTATCCCAGTTCAAGGCTGCTCCGACTAATTCGGATCAAGTGTGGAATTATTGCCTCTTGGCCCTGTTGGAGTAGGGCAGGAAATATTCCATCCGTTCCAGGGGTTTTGAACGGCTGGAAGGTGTTCATAGCCCATCTCAGCCGTTCCTCACTGCATATGTGTTTTGCCATTGCAGTGTCTTCCCTGGTAGGTCTTTTAGCTTTCTCACTTGTTTTTCCCGAAGGGACAATTCCTCCGGGAAAGTGAGTTTCTAACAGGAGCAGAGCTCGTTCTTTTTCGCTTTCTGTGAAGCTTCCATCTGGCTTCCGTAATGCCATTACAGTATCTACTTTTCTTTTTGCCAAGACTTTGTGTAGACTTGCTGCAGAGGGTGTAGCGTCTATTTCTTATTATATGTTGTAAGTTTCTCGATGTAGCTCTGCCAATTTCCATTACGTTTGGCTCTGTTGAAGAGCTGTCGCGTCTCGGATCTTAAGTTGACAGATGACCGTTCTACCATATCGCATCTTTTGCTTTTCTAGTCCTCTGGAGAGGACAACTGGATTCATAGGCATCGAGTATTGCCTCGTTCAGTTCTATGAGATCATTTTCTAATGAAGCTAGGAGCCTAGCTTCACCCCGATAAATGAATCAGTAAATTTCATTCAGTTACAGGAAATAATCATAATTGAATTTCAATTATTGATGTTTTGAACATTAATTATGAAGTGTACCACTAAACTGTTATATGTTCTCTCAGATACAATGATGATGTGCTCATAATATTCGGTATTTTATATTAAGCATTAGGTGGTAATTCGTACTTGAGAACATTTAGCTTCATTAACGTGACAACATGGCAGCACACTTCTCAACCAATAAATAAAGAGAATAACATAACATGTTGCCAAATTTCTAACGAATATTTAGAGAACGTTGTAAATGAGGGTCAAAAATCAATTTCGTAGTTCTCCCACGCTGCTAATTCTGAGATAATCATCAGAAACGTATCCTATGTCTATTGATGAGATGAAGTATTCATTTCAAAGGAGTTTTTGGCATTTCCGGTTAACCTGTTTTTAATAGGTGATTTGGCAACATTGGATGTCAAGTGAAAATGGGACCAATAAGGACACCCCTTAACAAGTGACGTCATCATAAATACAAATTGGCGTCCTCTGATGGATTGTTTAAAATAGGTTATGAAATTTCATGATTTCGAACAACGAATAGGCTCATAAATCGCATTAATAATAGTTTTGATGGGATGCAAAAATTAATTAGGGTCTGTAAGTCCAGTCGCCTATTAACAATAAGATTTATTGTACTAACCCTGACTCTGTGGAAGTCCATCTTACTAAAAATAATAAACAACTAAACTTTAAAACCAAACTTCCACCTTTCATTTAAAAAATTGCTTTTTAAATGTAATGACAGCTCGTTGTAGCGAAACAGCTGTCATTGGTTTTCAGAAGCTATTTTTTAAGTAAAAGGTGGAAGTTTAGTCCAAACGTTTAGTTGTTTATTGACATTTTTTTTGTGGAAATCCAAAAATTTTTGGTATCAAAGTGTATGCCATTTTTAATTATGCCAATTTTCCAACAACTTTAGATAGATGTAAGTAGTTTTCATTAAATTTGAGCAGCATATAAATTTCGACGCATTGGTGAATGTAAATTCAAAAACGAGATTATCAAAGTTCCAGTAAAATTATTTTAAAATTTTAAATTTAGGTATATCAGTACTTGTTTTTTACATATAATCTATAAATGCAACTTAATACAGAGTGTTTCATTAAATAATTTTGTAAATAACTAATAGGAATATTTTAGTCGATTTTATTATTAACTGACTAACTGATCTACTGAGACTGAGCTTTTTTATCACCCTGTGTAATAATTATTTGTTAAATCTTCAAAACAAACTAAATGTTAATAAAATATTAATATATTAGAAATTACATTATTCTCTAAAACAAGTTAATTTCAAAATTTTGAAAACGTACCTATAATAGCAAAAATCATTTAGCATAATTTTGTGTTTCAATAAAAAATTACACACTAGAAATATTGAAACTTATATAACATAATAACAACAATATCTATTATAAATACAACACCTTCTCTAAAATTCGAGTCTCTAGAATTTTTTTAATATTTCTTATTATTTATTTTTAGTATATTAATTTTAAATTTCTTGCAAGTACTATGAATGCATGAGCTCTTTAAAGAGCTTGACATGCGAAATTCATTAACCAATAATAATAATAAGCTTTATTATCGAAAACATTTTTAAAATTTGTGGACAAAGCTGTTAAAAAAAAACAAATCACATAGAACAAAATATATTAAAACAGTAATACAAAAGTATCTACAAGTAATAAAACATACAAACAAATAAAACTTCACAATATAAACATTGCTAAAGGTCAGTTAAAGAAATAAATGTAAATGAGTAAATGTATACTTTATGTATACATTATACAATGAGAAAAATAAATAATAAATAGTATAAATAAAATTAAGATTTTATGTAAACGTCAACTGCATACAAAGCTCTCTCTACCAAGTATAATCTTAAAGCGTTACGAAATGCGGTTTTTGATGAAATGGACTTTATTTTAAAGGGTAGATTGTTGTAAATTTTCTTACATTTATAAAAAATAGAGCTTTTGATTAGTTCCGTGCGTGGTTTTGGTAAATAAAGGCTATACTCTGCACTTCTATGAATGAAGGTAGTTATGAGATGGTCGGTCTGAGACTTCAGGTAAATGTTTCCGAATTAAGGAAATGGATTCAAACATAAATAGGGATGGAATTGTTAAGATTTTATGTTTTTTAAAGAATTCCCTACAGTGAGTTTTACTGTTTACCTTCAGCGTATACCGAACAGCTCTCTTTTGTAATTTAAAAATACGTTCAAATTGAGTCACACAACATGTTCCTCAAAAAAGGAAGTGCATATCGAAGATGTGACTCGAAGAGGGCAAAATAGACTGTTTTGGAAGCTGACAGGTGAATCTCCCTAGATATTGTTCTCAGCGCGTAACAAGAAGAGCTTCGTTTTTTTTTGACAATATGTAAATCCCATTTTAGAGAGCTGTCAACGACAAGTCTCAAAAATTTCACAGAGTCAACGACCTCTATAGTGAAATTATTTAACATAGTAGGTTGAATTGCAGATGTATATGGTAAAACTTTTGTCTTAGAAACGTTCAAACACATATGGTTAAAATCACACCTTGATTTGATGATGGTTAAGTCATGTGAAACGATTCTATGAAGTTCGGTGATATCCGGGTGATTCCAAAAAAGCTAGTGTCGTCTGCGAATAGACAAATTTTACCGCTGACGCTTAAGTTAGTTATATCATTGATAAATAGCAAAAACAATATAGGACCCAATACCGAACCTTGTGAAACTCCATATTCTATTTGCTTGCATGAAGATCATAATTCATCAACTCGTACAAGCTGCAGTCTCTCACTAAGAAAAGACTCGAACCACTTGATCCAGGGGCCTCTAAATCCATAGTACTGCAATTTTTTAAGTAGTATTTTATAATCCACGCAATCGAAAGCTTTTGAGAAATCACAAAATATTGTAGCTGTAGAGTGTTGATTGTTTAAGCTGGAGTGGACATTATTAAAAAAAAGAAAATATTGCATCATTTGTGCATATACCAATTAAAAATCTAAATTTATTTTTAGCTAGAATTTTGTATTTGACCACAAATGAAAGAAGCCTTTTTTTACCAATCTTGGATAAGGTAGGAAGGAGCGCGATTGGGTGATAGTTAAAAACTTGATCTTTATCACCTCCTTTATGCAAAGGAATGATTATGGCTGTCTTAAGGCAAGTAGGAAAATTACCAATTTGGAACGACTAATTACTCAAATATGATAGAAGATCCAATACGCAGTCCGGCAGATTTGCTAACATTTTGAGGGTAAGCCCATCTACTCCAGATGCGGATTTGTTTTTAATGTCTCGAATAGTACTACGAAGCTCTTCTGTTACTACAGGTGAAAAAAAATAACTGTTAAAGTTCTCATTAACATTCGGTAAATAGGAAAGTGGATCAAGAGTGGATGTTATAGAATTAGTTAAGTTTTTGGCAACATTTATAAAGTAATTATTTAGGCTCTCAGGAATAGTGCTGGACGAGGAAACTTTATTTTTTAAATCATTAACTATGGACCAAGCACTGCAATTTAAAAGTACTTGCAAGCATTGGTCTTGAAGCCCTTCTTTAAGTACTTTTGAGGCAAGCACTGCCCAGCTCTAATCTATTATATTCCTTCCTGTACCTTTAGAAATATTTTTAAAACATAAAATAATTTAATGTTTTCTTGTCCTACTTATTTCTATTTTTGGGACATCCTATACAAGCAATGCTTTTTGTCGAAGTTTGTTTTTGTAATAATTTGGATATAAAAAATTTTGTGTAAAAAAGTCTATAAATATGGTAATTATTGGTTTACTCGTTCTTTTTGACGATCGGTGGTACCCACGCCTGCACCTATCTAAGACTATACCCCAATTCGGGGTAAATATTTCAAATCCAACGCACCAAAGAAGCCTGCAAAAATGACTTTTTGGTTTACTTGGTTGTGGCCGTAAGTAAAACCTATAAAAATAATAATTTTATTGTCTTATACATTTCTGTCTAGTACTGGTATACCTAGTTTTTTATTTATCATTAACATTCCAAATTGGGCTTGTTTTCACAATTGTTTTTAAATAAGATAATTAAAATGTTCATAGCAAATAAGAATATTTATTTCTATTTATTATTTTAAAATAAAAATGCAAAAACAAACTTCAAATACATAATTTGTCGCAAATACAAAAAAATGTCAATGAAAAAGTTGTTAAACTTTTTTTAAAAATCTTGTTGATTGCCATATTGAATGTGATCAACCAAATTTAAAATTTGTTTATGTTTCTTGAATCTTATGAAACGTCTGCTTTATACTGGATGTCCCCATACAAATGATAAAAACATTTTATATCTGATAATAAATTTTCACTTTGCTTAATTTTCTTTATAATTAAGAACAAAGTTAATTAATTAAATTCAAAAACTACTTGTAAAATAACTAGTTTTCCAATTGTTAAAGATATAAATAAAATGTAATTATTTAAGAGTTTGGTGAACTCTCCGATTTTTTATAAAAATTTTATGAGGGGTCTAGGACATTGTAATGAATACGAAAATCAAGTTTTTTTTCTGCGGAAACACTTAGAAATATTAAAAATTGCTAAAAATGTAGGTTTAAAGTAATCATAACGTATCACTATTCGCGATTTCGACTACCGTTGAGGGCGCTAAGAGACGTAAACAAATATGGAGGATTGTGAGTAATCTTTTTGTTTGAGGTGTCGAACTTAGTGGTTGAGTTGTATGTTTTAATTGTTTGGTGGTAATTTTACAAAAACAAATAAAATAATCAAACATCAACCTCCACATAACAATCCAAAATAAAATTAAAAATAATTTGCGATTACTCCAGAGGTCGTCTAGACTTTCGAAAAGGCGAATTGTAAATGCGACAATTATATTAAACTTGAGAATATTTTGGAGTTATATAAACATTTTTAAAATAATTTAAAACAAAAAAAAGTAAAATTACCATTTGGAAAATCAATTCAGGAAACTCTAATTAATGTTATTCCGCAGAATCTTTAAATTTATTGTTTATTTTAACAAACTGTCAATTTTGTTAAAACCTCTTATTGGCCAATCTGGTTAAAACTTCAAATGATGTTACAATGTTGCCAAGATTTACTATAATTGTATCAAATATTTGAAAATTAAACAGGTATACTTTTAGTCGATTTTAATTTGTCCAAATTTTAAGCTTTGTTTTTTATAGTTTTGAATAGCTAGTTTTGTTATAAAAAGCACATATATCTGGAAATATTTTTAAAACCAGCAGGTAAACTGTACTATCAAAATAAGTTTCAATCTCCGGAAATTTGTCCTTTTGATGATGAAGGTTTATTTTGAAATTAAAATTTTTTATTTCTATCAAATATGCTGTAACACTATTGTAGCTAATTTTTAATTTTCCCACTTATTTTTTATTTATATTTATTTAATCTATTGTTGTTGTTAGGTAGGTTAGGTCTAGGTTAGGTTGGGTTGGGTTGGGTTGGATTGGGTTGGGTTGGGTTGGGTTAGGTTAGGTTAGGTTAGGTTAGGTTAGGTTAGGTTAGGTTAGGTTAGGTTAGGATAAAACTAAGTATTTAGAGTTTTTCATTTGGAGTTTTCACTATTTTATTTCAGATATTAAGGTGAGCGATAGTAGTTTATCATACAGTTTGGTCTGTGTCAGTTGGTCGGGAAGAGGAATTAAATATTTTTGTTTCCTTTAAATTTTATGTCTAGTGTAGAATTTTTTTTGAGAATGGTTGGTTTTATTTATTTTGTTTTTAGGGAACGAATATTTTTATATTTATTTTTTTTTTTTTCATAAATGCATTAAATTTGGTATTGTAGGATAGGTTAATATTTCCTACACATTTCAAGCATACATTTTATAAGTCGATAATTATGGAATTTATTTATTTAAAACTATATAAATATTAAAGTTGTGGAAATTTTATTGACTTTAAAAATGATGTAATTATAAAAAATAAGGTTTTTTGGAAACCATTTAATGCTGCTAAATATAAATTAATTCTCGTATTTACAACAGGTAAGCGTTAGGTTATGTTTATTTGGGGTTGACATTTTTAGCATTTTTTACTGTTTCTAATTATTTCCGCGGAAAAAAAATTTCATTTTCGTAATTATTATGGTATCCTAGACCCCTCATAATTTTTTTTATGAAAATCGGAGAGTTCACCAAATTCTACATTTTTTCCCTGTTTTAATCCTGTACATTGATTTTACTGGTAAAATTTTGATGAAACTAACATATTTTTTTTTGTTTTCAGGATGGACACCACCGATCAACCCTCAGATCAACCATCCATTGTTCTACCAATAAATCAATCAACTGATCAACAAACTGATCAACCAACTGATCAACCATCTGATCAACCAAACTCAATCTGTCACGTCAAGTCGATACATATATACCCGCTACAACCATCTGACATACGAGATGTACCATTTACTCTACTGGATGGAGAAACGGTACAACATTTTGGTCAATCGGTAGACGGGGCCGTGGTGGTGACTACTTACCGTCTATACTTACAATCTAGAAACCAACCATTTCACATACCCGTTTCCCTAATTGAAGCTGTGGAAGCTAAAGAATTTACTTTGCATGTGGCATGCAAAGATGCCAGGGCATACACGTAAGTCATATTTTTGTTTTGCTGCAACAATAATCTTGATTCATTATCATTTTATCAAAATATGTAACTCACACATAAGTTTATTATTAATATTGTTATAATGCGCATTATTATCATTAAGGAATATTTCGAGTCTTATTTTGTTTTGTATAAAAAATTTTGCTTTTGAGGTTAAGTAATATTATTTTAATTTTTTCTCACCTTAGAACAAAAGAAAACTTCTTTAAATACCTATAACTCAAACTATTCCTTAATGACAATAATGTGTTTATATAGCACTATAATGTCAAAAACTCTACAAAAAAAAACAATAAAATCCAAAATACAAAAAACTTCAATGCAAACTACCATAAGGCCATAGTTTATTTGAATATAATGCTATGACTTATGTCAGGCCATGGTGACAGTGACGTGACAATAATGTGGCATAGTATATTATATCTCTAGTATAGAAAGTAATGTACGAATCGTGGAAACAATAACTAATGCTAAAAGACACTTTCTAACTAGTTGTGTACAGTATTTTTTAAAATCCCAGCATTTGTAATAATATTTAAAATTTTTAAACTTAATGAACATGTCAAAAATTAGTGGTAGATGGATGTCTGTTTCTGTTATTAGTTTCTGTAATGATTTTTTAATAAAAAGTAATTTCATTCATAGAAATAAAATGGCTTGTATCATTGAATTTTGTGCAACAGATTAGATTAGATTATCTTAGGTTGAACAAGCCATACAGCAGGGGAACCGCCGAAAGTTGATAGAAAGAAATTTTCTACCTATTTCTATTTCTATACCAAAATCGCACCGGGTAAGCATCATCGTACAGAATCGGGAGATCCGAAAGAAATTCCGAATGTTAGGAAATAGAAAGACCCTAAGAGGTCTTTCTATGTCTTTTTTAACCTCACTTTCGCCTCACTGTCACAGTCGTCATAGTTTTTCGTTAACTTTGGTTGTTTGTTGTAATAGTTTGTGTGAATTTTTAAACATGGTTAGGTTTTAGTTTTTGTTATAATGTAATTATACAGTGAACGGCATAAGTAAGAAATAAATACATTTTTGGCCTTGTTATTTTTTTTATGAAAAAATATCGTAAGACATTAATTTTTAATTATTTTTTAAAACTTTTTAACGCAACGATTTAAATTCTGACGTCAACAGCTTCTTAGGGGTAGCAACCCGTTATTTTTTTAAATAGAAAGGGGTAGCTTGCAATACTTTATTTGAAAGATAATTTAATTGTCTTTTTGATACTATACTGCAAAAAAATATTAAGCTTCAAACTGATAAAAATTATGTTAAAAAACTGAAATTAAAATAGTATTTGATAAATATTCAAAAAACTTGTAATATAGGGAAACGTAATTGTAATTTAATATGCCAGTTCTTGCCTTTGCTCTTCTTGTTCTGCATCATAAAATTCATTGTAAAATGCAGGTATCATTTTGCCTATAATAAATATGTTTTAATAGAAAATAAACAAATAAATTAATAAAAAAATATATCTAATAAAAATTATAAAGAGCTTACCCTTTGAAATTTGTTTTTAAATAAAACAATACAATTGATCTACAGATATATCTATCAAAAATAATACCTCAAAATAACACTAATAAAAAAATTTAAAAAATAAGACAAGAAACGAAAAAACACAAACATGAGATCAAATAAAAACGTTGAAAATGTAGCACAAACCAAATGTAAACACACCCCGTGATTACACTCTAGAAAAAGTTAGGTTACTGAAATTTGAAATATAACCATGATATAACTAAATTCCCCAAATAAATCCAATGTTTTTGAAAAGTTAGTATAATCAAGTAAGAGAACATAGAGAAACCCGAACGTTTCCGATCCATTGTAGAGAATTGTTTCTGTGGTGCGCTTAGGCGATAGAAAGACATTTCCTTTCTATACCTATATCTTGCTCTTCTCTATTCTTTATAAGTTACGCGGTTCCCCTGCTGAGATCTTACTCAAACAGATAAAAACTACTATATAACAAGAACAATAAATAACTGAACAGTTACACTAAACTTCCACTATTTATTCGAAAAATTCGCTTTAAAATTCAATTATAGCTGTTTCGCTAATAACTAGCATCGTCAGATTGACATATTGAAATTACATTTTGTTTGTTTGTAACTAGGTACTTGATGTTGATAAGGAGTTAAGGCTAGACCAATTAAGGAAGTAATAAGACATAACAATATTAAAGCCTAGATGTTATTAGCCCTAAGGGATTATTCCCTCTAAGATCAGTATAACTGTGCAATGATATAGAAAAACCAGGAAAAAACTATATCATGCTGATCTTTACAATAACTTAATATATTTATGTTACAATAATGTCTCATCTATGTATAAAATGAAGACTCAATCAAAGTAAACAGTTTAAGGACGGGGTATCGCTGTACATCAGAATGGCACCTGCAGACCAAAAGTTTATTCTAACTTTCTCCGTTATTACAACTCAAATCGTTTTATTTTTTTCACTAAATTGCATATAAAGGTCTAACTTAGGTAAGGATTGCATTGATTTTTTGTTAATTTATTGTTTAATATTGAAAAAGAGATGTTGAATGCGAACTATTTTAGACCTTTACATTTGTATAAATAAACAACAATCTAAATAAATTTTCTTAAAATGAAACTAAACCTTTCCTAAGTTGAACATTTTTCTATCAAATAGCCCAATCAGAATTTTCTAAAGAGATCAGACCTAAGAAATAGTTAGAAACTAAAATCATGCTGCATTTTATTTTTATTTTTTCACTTTGGATCAAAAATGGACGTAGTTAATGACGAAATAATTGTACTTTAGTTTATAACTTTTATCATAGATGGAACTAGGCACTACGTATTTTTTTCCTTTTTTTTAACGAAGTCAAAAAATTTTTTGTATTATAAATTAATGTAACGTTTTTTAAATATTTTGCGATATTTACAAAACAATTATTCAATAAAACAAATTAGTAAAATGAAAAAAAGAATACTGATTTGCGGATATTGATTGTCAGCAGACCAGCTTTATCATTGTTATTTCTTGAAGAAATTTTAATTATAATATGCCCAGCGTACGGCTGGCCATCTATAGTTATATATGAGGGTAAATAAAATTATTGTTTGTGTGCCGAGCGATCGCTTACAGAATAAGTGTTTACTATTCCATTTTCCCAGCAACTAAAAAACCATTAGACACAGAATAAACATCGTTGTAAATAAATCTAAAAATTATAAAATTGTTAATAACAAAAAACTGTAAATTCAAAATTCTTGAAAAAAATACCCATTATTGGTGGCCATATAGACACTTCTTGGTCAAATTTTGGAAGAAATCTGGTCACAGGTTTCTGAGAGAAAAAAATGTTAGCGTAAATTTTTTATACGTGGTATTCTGAATTAAGTAAAAAGAAAACTGGCATCAAAATATTTTATTTAAAAAATATACTTTTATTATTTTTACATTTAAATATTTTCTGGTGGATCTTTATATTTTTATCTTTGGCCTCTCCTGTTTAAAATAACTTCCGGCCCAACGCAATCCTCATAGAATCGTCTCAACTTTTCTACCATATTGTTAAAAAAGTTTCGTTGAAATTTATATTTTCGGTTAAAAGTGGATTCATATCTCCTGTAGGTATAAATAATAAAATGGCATGTTTTTCTTCTTGTGATGCCGAGTTGTCCTTGTATCTAAAAACAATAATTTGTAATATTCTAAAAAAATTAGTAAAATGAAAAGCCAGTAACAAATCTTACCTGATAATAATAATTGTGGTTTTCCTTCAAGTGAATTTCACTATTTTCAATTTTTAAGCAAGGAACCATACGCTTTTCTACGGCCTCTCTCAATGATATTTTTGATGTGACTACTTTTAAAAAACATTTTACTTCAACAAGTTCATCTGAATCAATTAAACCTAAAACATAAGTTATTAAACTCTGATATGTATATAATAGTTACAATAATTCGTTTACCATCAGGCGATGCACCTAAGAAACCGTATTTCAAGTCAACAAATAATCCTGAAGGGTTAACATTCGGGTAGTAATAGTGGGTAGTTTCCAGCACTTTATCAAATTTTAAAACATTAGTTTAAATCCAGCAACGTTCTAGAAAACATCATTATTCTTCATAAGTACCTAGTCTCCGAATTTTCGACGCAAGTAAATAGGTATTACAAAATTAAAATATGTTGACCACTTTAATGTGTCATTTGTAAATGCATCGCCTCTAAGTTAATAATATTTTATTAATTTTTTGACACTTACCTAGAACTGATCTAAAAAGAATCACACACAACTATAAACTTATAAAAATAATTAACTTATTTTTATTTAACTTTTAATTAACCAGTATATAGAATTAAAAATACAAATAAAAAATGTTTTTAATAAAAACTAAAGATAAAAGTAATAATTACTATAGAGCACCTATTGATATTACTAAATGTTGATCTACCCTCGTTCTTTCCCGAGATAAAATACAAAATATATTTTGTTGGCTGGCAAGGTCTAGAAATGAGAATTATATAACTGGTTTTTACCCTAAAACATGTGTTTTTAGCAGGTCAATTTTTTTCCGATGAATTGAGCAATTTAGTGAAAGTATTCTATTATTATTTCTGTTAGTTTATCCTATTACTAAGAGATGTCTGCACTTCATGGACAAAAAAATCATTGACACATTTTCGTTTCAGATTGCATGGGATACGGGCTCCTTAATAGTGGAGAACTTCCAAGATTTATTTGTTCATTAGCTACTTTAAACTGTTGATTTGCTAGATGTCTTTTAATTTCAAGTTCTTCCAGAAAATCTAAATTTTGTTTTCTATCACAAATGTGTAGTATATGAATGTCATTGGAGTGTATAAGTGAGTTTGGATGTTCCAGTAGGTGTTTTGCATAGTTCGACTTATCTGGTTGTTGTAATCTATATGCTCTAAAGTGTTCATTAAATCTTACTTCAAAATTTCTTTGTGTTGACCTATATATACTGCATTACATTTTGGACAATTAATTTTGTAAACACCAGATTTTTTTAATTTTGGTAATTTTGTTTTCACATTTAACAATTTTGTTCCAATACTATTTTGTGTTTTAAATGATATTAATGCTGATGTTGCCGAAGATATTATTTTTGAAATTGCATTGGAAATATTTCCACAATATGTAATACTTTTATAGCTTTTAATTTCTTTAGTTTGTTTTGGTAATATTAGTTCTAGTGACACTTTTTGTTCTTTCTTATTAATTAATTTATTTATCAAATGTATTGGATAGCCATTAGATGTAGATATTTGTTTTATGATCTCAATTTCTTTATTAAAATTATTTTTGTTCATTGGAATTAAAAATGCTCTATGTATCATGGAATTATAAGCTGCTAATTTATGTGATAGTGGATTATTTGAATTATATGGTATTGTTTCATCTGTTTGTGTAGGTTTTCTGTATATTGAATAATTTAATGAATTATTAACTTTTTTCAATTCTTAAATCTAGAAAATTAATTGAATTATTTTCTTCAACTTCTAAAATAAAATTAATTTTAGAATGCAAGGTAATTTCAATATGTCAATCTGACGAAGCTAATTATTAGCGAAACAGCTGTAATTGAATTTTAAAGCGAATTTTTCGAATAAATAGTGGAAGTTTAGTTTAACTGTTCAGTTATTTATTGTTCTTAGTAAGATGAACTTCCAAAAAGTTAACCTTTACTTTCAATCCTTTACACAATCAATTACTATACAACAGTTCAAGAGTTGGTGTAGAATACACAGACTTATTATGAATGAAGATAAAACTGAGTTGATTCACTTTCATTTGTCTAATACTCCTCAGAATCTGGGACCATCTTTGCAACTTAAAAGTACTGTTAAGTTATTAGGCACCTATATTGATTCAGATTTAAAGTTCACTTCACATGTAGATCAAGTGTATTCTCAACTAAATAAAGCATTTTATGCAATTTTACAAATGAAAAATGTTTTAAATGAAGCAGGTTTGTTAAATATGTATTACGCATATGCATACAGCCACATATTTAATATAATTGCTTGGGGAATTTCGACAAACTGGGAACGTGTATTTAAATGCCAGAAACGCATAATTAGACTAATATTCAATCTGAGTTATCGAGAAAGCTGTAAAGAAACTTTTAAGTCGAAAAAAATTTTAACTTTTGCTTCGTTATATATTTTTAAATGTGTCACTTATGTTAGAGCGGCCTTTGATGATTTCTTAGAGACTAATAGCGCACGAAATAGGAATCTTATAGTACCTTTGCACATAACATAAACCTACAAGAAGTCACCATATTACATTGATTGTACTAACCCTTACTTTTTGGAAGTCCATCTTACTAAGTAATAAAAAAATCTTCCTTTTAACAAAACTTCCACTATTTATTTAAAAAATTGCTTTTTTAACCTCAATGACAGCCGTTTCGCTATTCAACGCCCTTCCCAACAGTTTAAAAATTATTAGTCCGTATTTTAAATTTAAAAATGAAGTCAAGAAATTTCTTATTTACAATTGTTTTTATATCCCAGATGAATTTCGTCCTACATACCTATGTTAGTTTGTATATTTTGTTTCATTGTACTTTATAATTGTTTTTTATCTTTACACACTATTTTAGTTTTTTACATCTTTTTGTAATATGTTTTGACTTGCCTTTAATATGTATATATTATTAAGGTTAATAAAGCTATTTACCTATCTATCTATCTATATTTTATTGTAAGAAGACCTAGGATTTGCTTTAAGTCTTTTTTGTTCCCTTTGAGGAGGCTCTTTGCTCATTACCTTTTAGCTTGTCTCAAAACTCCCCATCATTATCTAATGGCATTTATATACCTTCAATCTATGTTTTGAAACATTTCTTATAAACATTTCAAATGTCCATTTTCTGTAAATTTAATAGTTGAATGTTGGAATGTAATTCAATGTCCGTTGGGGCATACAGCCCAGGAATTAGTTGTTTTTTCATAGAAAACGGTCAAGCTTGGTATAGAAACTATTAAATTTCTTTACCTTGGGTGCAGGAAGAAATAATTTTCTATTTTTCAGTTTTATTATTGACTGCAGCTTATCTGAAATCATTTTCAGTATGTATTTGTTTGAATTTTTCTAATTTAAAATTCTTTTCAAGGTCATCTTTAAAAATGAGAGTTCTCGTTTTCTTAAATATAATCTAAATTAAAATGTTATTGAAAGTTTTCCTAAGTGGTTTTTACTCATTTATAATTTAGGTGAAAGAATACTATCTAGGTTGTCTATAAATTAAATAAACAAAGATGTGGAGAAATTATACAATTTCCACTTATGTTAAGCTGATTCTGTCTGACTACTTAGGTTATTGTGATAATTTCAGGGCATTAGAATATTTCCGTTTATTTACTTTTTATTAACGGCAGAATTTATAAAACAAGAAACTAAAGGTTAAAACATAAATACAGTTATTTTATATTCTTTTTATTCTGGTGTGTACCTATTTGCATTGTATTGCCCCATTTTATGGTATTCTAATAATGTGTTTTTATATTTTGCACTTATAAAAATCATTATTATAAAACGCATTTGCGTATCGTAATGTAACTTTTACGCACGCAAATTTTTGTTTTAAATGGTTGGCGACATGAGTTCATCTAATGACAAGACTATGACAAATGACATTTGGGGCTAATAGAAATTTATTAACTTTATATTGTTCGTTAAGAAAGTATTTGTGAATATCTTAGAACAAAAAGATACAGGAAGGAGTATATGCAAAATGACCTTGAGTCCAGAAAGGAGCTTGCATATGGCGGCCAATTGTCAATTTTAATTTCCGTTTCCATTGACGTACCGAAAAAAAAAATAAAAATGATATCAAGGTTTTTATTTTTAACAAATTTCAACCAATCAAGTGTGTGAATACAATTAGTGTTCTAAATAATTTAGTATTTATAAGAACCGAATGATACGCCTATGCGCTCATTTTTGACATTTATATGCAAATATTGCTTTGACAGTATACTGTAAACATAAACAATGAGTCATACTAGGAGCTTCAAGATGGCCGACTTCCGTCGCAAATTTTCCTTAAAGTTAATATATGACAGACTCCTTCCTGTTTCTTTTTGTTCTAAGGTGAATATGAATATCATCTTTTATTTATATAATATTCAGGGTGTGGCGCGACCAGCTTTGATTAAAAGTAATGGTTATGTTAAAAATCTGAAATTACAAAGCTGTAGGTTTTAGATGACGCTGAGTGTGGCACTTCCAGTTATACCGGAAATAGACGTCAACTTTGTTATTTTAAATAGAACTTAATATTTTTTGATTTTATTTTCGAATTCTACATGAAGTTTTAGATAAAATTTGTGCACAGTGGAGTTTTAATGTTTTTTTTGCAATAAAACTTATAAATGATTTAAATTGTACATGTTGGCGGCTATGTTTAAAACACCCTGTATGAAATTTCAATGAGTTGGACATATGGAGTTAACGGGCAAGTCCTACACTAACTTCATTATTAATGGAGATATTGTTATCTAATGTGAACTAAGATTTTTTCAAAATTTTGAAAAAAAAACGAAATATCTCGATAATACTTCATTTTTGGTATAGGACATGTGCACAAAAATCAAAACTTGTCTCGCCACACCCTGTATTATTATTAGTATATTATTCATTTTAAAATATTTTAAGAGGTAAAAATTTGATCATTTAAATTTCAATACTGTCAAATGTTTTAAATTACACAGTGCTACCGACATACTTTTTACATACAAATAATAAATTAATTTAAAAAATTATAAAATGGCAAAATATACAAAATTTTATAAACAACTTATTTCATATGAAAGCCATATGAAATGCGTTGTTTAAAAGACAACCTGATAAAGTAATCTTTTAAGAAAGTGGTTAAAAGCACGGACAAGAGATAAAAAATTTATTTATGACGATTCATTGAATACCTATATAATTTTTTTGACGTGATAATGTCCTATAAATTGGTGAATACTGGCCCAAGCGTCGACTTGTACAAAAATTGTTTTATCTCTCTTCTCGTGTGACATCTGGGGCCCGGTCCTGGAAAATGTCACTAGTGACAAAGACAAAAAATGTCGCTAGTCGTCAAATGTCAAATAAAAAAGTTGACCGCAGACACAAAATTCATATTCTTGAAAAGGTGAGAATATTTAGTAACTTTTTCTATTTATGGTTGGTACTCCCGTTGAACGGGCTCAACAATGGCACTAATAAATTTCTAACTGAATTTTTGTCAAGCCGAAATAGTTTTATAAATGGAACATAACTCCCACTGGGGTCCTCCTCCTTCTTACAACCTCTTCTTCTTCCTCATTTTCATCTATATCATTTAACATGTTCAGAAAGATGTTTAAGTCCATTTTTAATAACAATAAAGCTTGTAAAAACTTTCACCACCACGTAATTAATCGTAACTTTTTGAAGGTAAAAAAAATAAGGTTATCCTTCATGAAAACACCTTCGACAGTAACCAAATGCGCCGAATCGGAAAAAAGTCTCCACTACTTTACGAGAGACATTTAATGTCACTTCAACGTTGCCAGTTTGCAAGCGACATTTTTTGTCATTGTCACTAGTGACATTTTCCAGGATCGGGCCCCAGAGGTAGCAATCCAATATTTCTACTATTTGAACGCGGATAATAATAAATAATTCATAAATAAGTCTTATTAAATGTACATAAATCCATCAATTAGCGTGATTATATTTAAAAAACAAATTATTTCAATTAAATTTGCAAAAACTGTTATTAGTATATCCAATTCTTATTATGAATAATATTAATAATTAAAATTATTTATAAATATTATTAAATTAATAAAATAATTAAGAACTGTCACTTTATTAAAATCAATTCAAAATGTAAAAAAAAAAATCTTAGAGGGAAAGAGTTAAAATATAGTTCGTTCGGTGGATCTTTTCCCATGACCTTGAACCATATACAAACGCAATACATCAATACATTAAATAACACGTAGGTCGTAGATTGATAGTTTAATAAGGATATGGCTAAAGTGACGGTGGACGTTATTTATTATTGTATTAAAGCTGGTGATATTTGTAAATATTTTAGCAATATGCTGCCTAAAAATGAAAACTATTTATCAATGGTTCTGGTTATCCAGAAAATTAGGTCAATATTTTCTACTTTGGTGAAAGCAAAACGTGTTTCATATAATTCAGTTTGATGGAATTCTATCCAGAATCATAATGATATGTCAATTTAAGGTTAGTTTTCATTGCAAAATAAATTAATAAGAAGTAGATACATAATATTCACTTACCACAATTATTTGAACACTCAGGTATAGGTTAGTTGTTAAAACAACTGTTTTTGAAATAAATTTATATGCAAGGGGCAATAAAATGGATAAAAATCTAAAATAAAAATGTAAACAACGTATTTGGTCTGTCAATTTACAAATTCACGGATAAACCACAGAACTTTCATTGTGTAGGTTACACCTATAATCGACATTCGTTATATGGCTATCTCTGTTTGTTATATTATGCTGTATTGGAACAAACGGTTCAATTTTGGGGTTTTAGTTTCTGTGAGTGGAAAAGAGACGTACTACAAAAAGTAGTATGTTAATAATTTCAGCCATGGGAAAAGATCCAGCGAACGAACTGTATATATTTCGTCGGTTTGCAGCATAAAGTCACTAACTGACATTGTTTTTAGAATTGTGTTTTATGAGAGATAACTACTAGTTTTTAATAGTTCTCTAAATGCATAAAGTAATTAAGTGTGAATAAAGTCACTGTTAATAATACATTTGAATCACTAACTATAAGGTGAAACAATATTTCAAAACATTAAGTCATTAAGTTACTTTTTTTAACTCGATGTATTGCGAAATGTTAATGTCACTTAATGACTTTATGCTGCAAACCGACGATTTATCTTTTGGATCACCTTACATTTAATGAATTTATTTAAATTAGATAATGATATAGCTGCACTGTAAGATTGATAGTTTGGCTATAATAGGTTTTTGAAATTTTATTTCAATAAGTGATCTAATGGAGATGGTGCCGTGGACAAATGAAATATTTCTAAAATTGGGAATGTTGTTATAACAGACCACAGAACAATAACCTAAACAGAAGCGAATCTTACTGGCGGTCCCTTTGATGGGATGACCTAAATATTTGACCTTCAAAACCATTTACAGAACAAATACACTGATAAAAAAAGTATTTTTACTCTCAAAGATTGATTTATATTCAGAAAAATTAAATCGGAGTAATTTTTATATTTTTCCTATAAATACAAAATAAATTAACAAAATGATTCTTTCAATTATGCTATTTATATAGTTTTGTCATCATTCAAAATTTTATTCTTCTTCGCAAATTTAATCTTTAAAATGTTTTACTTTTGAAGTAAAAAATATAAGTATGTTTAAAATGTATGGATTATCACTTATTACATGTTAATTTTTTCCTTCCTAATTTACACTATTCATGATTTAAAGATAATTAAAATTATAAACACGTTTCTTATTAATTTATGGAATCTTAAAATAATTTAAAAAATATATTTTTAGATATAAATAAAACGAATAATAAATATACAAAAAGTATATAAAACTACATCAATAATTACATTTAAACATTTTCAATACGCTGCTATAGCAAAAAAGTTGTCTCTTGTGTGGATATCAAGAGAAATTCTTCAGATTAGGTTTTCACTCACTGTCATTTAAAATAAGAACTTTTACTTTGAGTATTTCATCGTATTTTCGCTTGTTCCATTTCCTACAAAACAGAGCTTGTAGTATGTAGAGAGTGTTTCACAAGATTTTTTCTTCTCTATCGTATCCAATTTTATAATGAAAATAAACTTTATCATTTTTCTTTGGCTCTAACAAAAAATAAAAATACAAATTTTAGGTCTTAATTTAAATTTATTAATGAAGAATAATACAATTCCAGAATAATAAACTTGCTTCTGACTGTTGTTCGAAAAACTGAAAAGAAAATTACCTGTTTTGGACTAATAATTCAAAAAAGCACACCAAGTTTCGCTTCTAGAAACTATCACAGTCAATTACTACGAGGGTTGCCTTTTATATTTCGGGATTTGGCAACCATGGTGATGCAATCGGGCAACTGACAGCTCTATAGTAAAGTTAAACATTTTTGAGGTTATACGTACTCAGAACGTTTTGACTTACGAGCGCTATTTGACGAATTTCGTGCAGGTCGTCCAACATCAGTTGTTGTTCCGAAAACCATTGATGCTGTGCGCAAACTGATATTGCAAGATCGTCATGTGACCTATCGTGAGATTGAGACAACCTTAGGCATTAGTGGGACCAGCATACATTCAATATTGTATAAATATTTGACGGTCAAAAAAAATTGTTCGCGTTGGATCCCACACAATTTGTCAATCGCTCAAAAAAGGCTCGTGTCGATTGGTCGAAAGAAATGCTCAAAAAATACTTCCAAGCAAATGGTCGCCTGTTTTTTTTTTCAGAAATGTCAGACATGTCGCAACCGTACCACTAGAACAACACAGAACAGTCAATTCTCAGTGGTACACAACTATTTGTTTGCCAGTTGTCTTCCAAGAAATCAGGAAAGCCAACCGCCGAAGACGGATCACTGTCCACCACGATATTGCGAGCTCCCACACATCGGCTCAAACAACTGCATTTTTGAGCACCCAAAACACCGATTTGATGAGTCATGCGCCGTATAGTCCTGACTTGGCACCGAAGGACTTCTTTTTATTCCCGTACGTAAAAAACAAACAGAGGTCAACGTTTTTCGATCAGAAGAAGTGGTTGCTGCATTCAGAATGCATGTTTTGGAGATACCTCAGAGTAGCAAAAGTTCTTCGACAATTGGTTCAAACGCATGCAAAAGTGTATAGATCTTCATGGGGAATATTTTGAAAAACAATAAAGTGATTTTTGAAGCTCGACAATGGCCCTTCTCTTATATTGGGAGTGAGATACATATACTAGCACATTGTTATAACGTAAAAATATCATAATAAACAAAAGTTTTGAAATCTATTTGGGCTATTTTGTTTTTTAAAGTTGAAATTCTTTATAAAAAACGAAAAATTGTAGAATTTCAGTTTTTAAGTTATATTATTTAAGTACTTCGAGGAAATTAGGATTTAGACAGACTTTTGTCCTCAGAGAAAGCAGGCTAATTGAAAACAGCTAAGTCATATTACCAAATTATCATAAAGTAAATTGTAGTGGGGTTCTTAGGTATATTTTGCCATTTAAATTTTTTAGCAAAAACTAAATTACAATTTGTAAACAGGCCGGTCCTGTTTTAAGATTTGTTTTTATTACACAGGAAACAAATCTACGGAAATAAATAAATATACAATCAATAAATATTAATTTTATCAGAGATCTTGAATTAAATGTTTTTGCTAGCGTTGGTATTAATATAAGCTTAAATACATCGCGTACTCTTAAAAATGTATTTTTAAATATTGTCTAGGTTTTTTTTTGGAAAAATCTTGACCTAATTTGACAATGTAAACTGTAAACACGACATATATGTTAAGAACATTAAACAAATAACTTTTTAACCTCCAAGTTTGTTCCGATGTCATCGTAAGATTGACATAATAAAGTTACATTTTATTTTATGATACAGTTATCTGATGTTGACTGAGTAGTTTTAAAACTAGTTCAAGTACTGTAGTAATAAAACATAACAATATTTAAGCCTAAATGTTAAGGGATTATCCTGGATATATTTCCCTCCAAGAACAGTGTAACTGAGCAATGATATAGAAACAGCAGGAAAATACTATATTAATTAATTATTATTTCGTCAAGTTACTATCATTTTTGAAAAATTGATGAAATAAGCTTTTCTGTGACGTATCACTCAACCAACGTCGCTATTTTAAAAAATGCAAGATGACGGCGATACTGAAAATGGTAGAAAAGTGTATTATTGTCTCGGATCCATTAAACAATAATAACTTTTCTACCTTGGCGCATAATTACTATTTCAATCCCTTTCTGCCAATATTCTTCAGTGATATTTTTAGGCTTAATGCTTTATTTCAATTTTTCAATGAGGGATGAGTCACCATAGTTTTCAGCAATACTCACGAGAGCATGCAGTTTTTCAAATATTTTGTCGGGAAAAGTTCAAGTATGTAATTGGTTTTTGATATAGTTATCTTCAAAGTACAAATTGTTATCCATTAAAAAAACTTTTTCCACGTGGACTGTGGACTGTAGACAGTCGGTTCATTTCCATTTATTGGTTTTCTTGACTTTGGAGCACTGCTAATTTCAAAGGGTAACAAAGATGCATCATAAATATCATCATGAATACAGGCTGTCCCATATCGATGTTCTCTATCGAGTTTATGGGGAACGGATAATACTAGATGAATGAAATTTGGTATAAAGGGTTTTCGATATTTCTGAATTCAACTAAAATATTTAAAATAGAATACTCATTTTTTTTTTCTTTTTTTTGGTTAGACGATTATATTTAAGGGCCACTTTATGTAGGGTACCAGGTACTAAAATTGTGTTTATTATTTATTGTAACAAATTTATTAAAAATTACAAAGAATAATTTTTTGTTTATGTGTAATAAACGAATAAAAATAAAACTAAAATTCACAATAATAAAGGAAGGAAATCCAAATTAAAATTTTGGTAACCAAAAAAACCTAATTTCCGCCATATCTTACAAATAAATGCATAAAAATTGATATAGGAAAGTAAATACAAACTTACTTTATTTTCATAGGAGGAATTACATAAAAATATAAAAAATGGAGGGTTGCAATTTAAAAAAAGAAGAAATCGTCGTTTTCTGAAGTTAAAATGTAACTCAACATTGTAACCACCCTGTACAATTCATTTCTTTAACATTTATCATTTAGGCCCTTAGATGTAAAACGATGTAATAATTTTTAAATTTTATCAACGAATTAATTTATATAATTTACATTTTACTAAGCATCTTTATGGCATTTAAAAAAAATCTTAAATTTTTCTAAAACTATAAGTTTTAGGTACCTGATACAATACATAAAGTGGCCCTTAAATTGAATTGTCTAATCAAAAAAAGAAAAAAAAATGGTGTTGAGTCAAAAACATTGCGTGGGCATTTAGTAAGGTAATATCTAGCGAATGGAAGAAAAGCTTGATATACCATTTGATTGTCTTACGAGTGCAATCAATACTGCTAATCATCATGTCTGTCCTGTCAACTGCATCCATATTACTGTTTTACTCCAGAAAGCATACAGGTTTCTTTTTGTTTTCTCCTGTCACTCTGCATATCTTGAGAAGTGTAACAAAGGTATTTTCATGCATCGTTGTAAGCATAATGACGTCGCGGCGGTCTTTCCATTTCAGGGCCAACAAAGTTTCGCTGCTTTTTCACTCGGTTTCGCCAGTTTTCAGCATCTTCTCAAACCGTGGAATCTACTTTCGATTTTTTCTAACCGTGCCGCAAGAGTTTGTTTTGTTTTGGAACAAATGATTTGACAGAGATGGACTTGTATAAAAGTTATCAGTAAATAAGCAATATTCTTTGTTTAGATAAGGTTTCAAAAAATTAGCAACAATGGTTAATGGTTAATCAAGATTCTGGTTTTCTTGATTTTTCACTTTTGTTGCTTTACCTGCATATGTTATAAAATCTAAAACAATGCCCGTTTCGCAATCACAAAGAACGTACAATTTGATTCCAAAGCGATGTCTTTTAGTTTTGATGTATTGCTTGAAGCTCAACTTGCTTTTGAACAAGACCATGCTCTCATCTATAACTAAGTTTTTAAAAGGATAAAAGTTGCTCTGAAAGTTTGCAATATTGGGTTAATTTTATGCAGGCGATCATTTTTTTGCACTTCCTCGTTGCTAGAAAAGTGCAAATAACGGCGAATATTAAAATATCTATCTCTTGACATCTTCTGCAGGAAAAAATCTTTGTATGCAATAAATTATTCTGAGACCAGTACTCTTTTATATCTAATTTCCTGACGCGTGACATCAACATATTTACTGCAATAAAAACGTACACTTCTGGAAAATCAACATCTTTCAAATTTTTAGCATTCTATTGGGCAGCATACCTGTTAATTTCTATCACAATTATATTTACAATTTCATCCGAAAGGCCCTTCAAACCTCTTTCACTATCGTCGAATTCGTGTACTTGAGGGACAAATTCATTCATGGTACAGAATATTTCCTGTTCGCTTCGCTCCACAATAGCTTCCAAATCCTCAGGTTCCTCATTTTGTTTAACTTGTTCGGGAACCTCATAATAACACTTTCACTTTCTGAATCAGGATCATACTCGCTGCCGCTGTCCTGAAATGGCTCCTTTTCCTCACTAAGCCACAATAATTGTTTTTACTTTTTTCTCCACGTTTTTGCCTCTTAGAGGGAACGGCACACTCTTCCGCCGACATTTTGAATAAGGCTGACAGCTAATAATTTATGCAAGCATGTGCTGGACGATGCACGATTGATGAACATGCTATGTTGCCAGTTGCGGTAATATGAAATGGTGTATATATACGTCAGCCGGACGGTACGCCATTTTTGTTCCTGACGGATAAACCCGTCAGCAGTACTGAAAGGGTAAATTCAACTAATGTATACCAAATTTCATTCATGTAGTATTATCCGTTCCCCGTAAACTTCTAGCTGAAGGTCGATATGGGACCGCCTGTATTTCCCTCATATATAAAATATCATAAGCGCAATGCAATTATCGAAAAATTATAGCTTTAATTGCACTGCGAAAGAATTAAGGCACCATAACAACACATTTGAAACTGTGTCGCTAGACGCCAGTAAACGACACAAATAAACAAATAAATGTTAGATAGATATTAAAAATAACAGGTCGGCTGAAAAGTCCCCGGTCTGACCTATAGATGACAACACTAGAATTAAATCCATTTCATTTTTAGATAGTATCAACCTTCAAAAGATTCGTGTAAAAATTTGACACCTGTCGGACTATTAGTTTGTGAGATATTGCATTTTTAGTGAAGCAACTTTTGTTATTTTCAAAAAGATGGAAAAAAAGAATTTCGTGTGCTTATTAAATATTGTTATTTGAAAGGAAAAAATACAGTTGAAGCAAAAGCTTGGCTTGATAATGAGTTTCCTGACTGCGCCAGGAAAATCAACAATCATTGACTGGTACGCAAAATTCAAGCCTGGTGAAATGATAACCGAAGACGGTGAACGCAGTGGACGCCCAAAAGAAGTGGTTACCGACGAAAATATCAAAAAAGTCCACAAAATGATTTTGAGTGACCGTAAAGTAAATATGATCGAGATAGCTGACACTCTAAAGATATATAAGGAACGTGTTGGACATATCGTTCACGAATATTTGAGTATGCGGAAGCTCTGTGCGAAATGGGTGCCGCGCGTGCTCACAATCGACCAAAAACAGCAACGAATTGATGATTCTGAGCAGTGTTTGCAGCTGTTAAGTCGTAATAAACCCGATTTTTTGCGTCGATATGTGACTATGGATAAAACTTGGCTCCATCACTACACGCCTGAGTCCAATCGACAGTCAGCTGAGTGGACTGCGGCCGGTGAACTGCCACCAAAGCGTGGAAAGACTCAACAGTCAGATGGCAAAGTTATGGCCTCAGTTTTTTGGGATACACACGGTATATTGTTCATCGACTATTTGGAAAAGGGAAAAACAATCAACAGCGACTATTACTGTGCATTATTGGAGCGATTAAAGACCGAAATCGCGAAAAAACGGCCCCATATGAAGAAGAAAAAAGTGTTGTTTCATCAAGACAATGCACCGTGTCACAAATCATCGAAAACGATGGCAAAATTGCATGAATTGGGCTTCGAATTGCTTCCTCACCCACCGTATTCTCCAAATCTAGCCCCCAGTGACTTTCTCCTTTTCTCTGACCTGAAGAGAATGCTCGCGGGAAAAAAATTTGGCTCTGATACTGAGGTAATCGCCGAAACTGAAGCCTATTTTGAGGACAAACCGAAGGAGTACTACAAAAATGGTATCGAAAAGTTGGAAGGTCGTTATAATCGCTGTATCGCCCTTGAAGGCAACTGTGTTGAATAAAAAAAATGAATTTTGTCAAAATATTGTGTTTTACTATAGTAGACCGGGGACTTTTCAGCCGTCCTTATAGAAAAAAATGTCGCGTTTTGGTGATTGCTCCTTACAATCTATAGAGATTACCAGATAATTTTGCATTCAAGAGCGTGATATCTTATACAAGCTGCATTCAGTTATTATCATACTTTGTAAAAGAGCCCTTGTCCTTCGGATATCACGCTTATTGGTCATATTTATGTACTCGTGCAATTATAACCGTTAACACAATAACCTCTAACAAGTCCATGATTATTTGTCATTAATCTGTCAAATCCACAACATCTTGGAAATTTGTCAATGATTTTCTGTGTGAACAAACCTAAAACGGTATAGAGAGTCAGTAATCGTACTTATTCCTAAATTTAGAAACCAGCTTTCGTAAATGCGATTTAAATTTTCTGAATTTCTGACAATCATTTAGGCGACTGAATTAAGTAAGGTCTAATATACCTTTTACCTAAAAATAAAATTTTTCTTAAATTTCATAGATCGTAAATTTCAATAAGTATTTGGATAGCGTCCAAATGGCAAGTTTCTTTCCGTAACGGAATCGTTATGTATTCCATAAAGAAAAATCTTTAAAAAAATTACCATATAAATGTCGGTCGGTTTCAAATCAACCTCGACTCATACATAAATATTAGTTGTATGTAGTTGGGTTATTTGTGAACTAAGAAAATTACAGTACTATAAAAAACAGTACGTACACCGGACTTTTTTAAATCGTATATTTATCATAAAAAGACCAACAAACAATGCATTACAGTAAATATAATTTTTTAAACTAGGTTCAATGAACGAATAAAGAAATTGAACCTACGTATTCGTGGTAGTGGAGAAAGTTCGAAAAAAATGAAACTATTTATTTGGAATAATTGTGTTCGGTTTTTCAATAAGGTTTCTCCGCAAAATAGATAGATTAACATCCTGATATTTTTGCTGTCTGCATATTTCGACAAAAATTCAAAGTTTTCAATTATTTTCTGCGTAGCAGATCTTAAATCTAATAATACAGCCATATACACACACAGTGTGAAAAAAAGTTGGGGGGTGAAAGGGGTGTTGATCCACTCTGAAAATCCATAGTAAATCAAAATAATTGAATGCAATTAAATTGATTGTACTAACCCTTACTTTTTGGAAGTCCATCTTATTAAGGATAATAAAAAACTCTTCGTTTTAACAAAACTTCCAATATTTATTTAAAAATTGCTTTTTTAAAAGACTCAATGACAGCCGTTTCGCTATTAAGCATCGTCAGATTGACATTTAAGTTACATTTTGTTTGTTTGTAGCTAGGTACCTGATGTTTAGGTAGTATTAAGGCTAGACCAAGTATGGAAGTAATAAGACATAACAATATTAAGACGTAATTGTAACACAAATATATTAAGTTATTGTAAAGATCAGCATGATATAGTTTTTTCCTGGTTTTTCTATATCATTGCACAGTTATACTGATCTTAGAGGGAAATACATCCAGGATAATCCCTTAGGGCTAATAACATTTAGGCTTTAATATTGTTATGTCTTATTACTTCCATACTTGGTCTAGCCTTAATACTACCTAAACATCAGGTACCTAGCTACAAACAAACAAAATGTAACTTAAATGTCAATCTGACGATGCTTAATAGCGAAACGGCTGTCATTGAGTCTTTTAAAAAAGCAATTTTTAAATAAATATTGGAAGTTTTGTTAAAACGAAGAGTTTTTTATTATCCTTAATTGAATGCAATTGTTTCCAATTTATTGGGTATTCTCTACTAGTATTTCCTACATTATCGTTAAATCGTTTTAGAGTAATGTTAATGTTATAGGTAAGTGGGGTTATAACATATTTTTTACCACAGTATCTGTGGTATAATTTATGACCATTTTTTTCGGGACACCCTGTATATACATAGGCTGCAAATTCGGAATTTTTTTTATGAAATAGGCGATTGTGTTCTGGTGTTATATCATCTGTAAAAATGTTATTTTATGCATTTCTGTTAATCTAACTATTTTTATGAATAGCAGTCAACAAAATTTAAGCGACAATTATAATATTGACAATATCCTGCAGTTATAATTCGGTGTTTTCATTAGAAATAAATCAATGAAATTCCTTTGTAATCATGTAGTAAATTATAAATATTTAATCCTAAACTCATTACAACGCAACAATTTTGGTTATTTTTTATATAATATCAAATTGAAAGTAAGTTAAAATCGATAAATTCAAATAGAGAAGTCGAAATGCACCTTCATTGGTAGTGACGTCAAAACTCATATCGATGACAGTTTGTTTATGTTTAATGTGTGGTAATTGAGAGAGTTGGACTTTTATTTTTGATTTTATTATGAATTATTGGTTTTATTTGTGTTATGCAATCATAAAATGGCGTCAGTAGGGTTTGTTGAAGCATTGTCAAACAATTTACCATCATTCGACATTTTCATGGTTAGGTTAGGTTGGGTTATGTTAGGTTTGAATGCAGCTGAATTTCGAAATGTAAAAGCAACAGCGTAAGTACTTATTTTGTGCTTTTTGCATTAAAAATGTCTAACTGACTTATTTTTATGAAAATCAACAAAAAATAAAGATGAATAAATATAAATATAAAACTTCGCACAATCTCGCAGATACACTGTTTACAATAAAATGATGGCGCTTCAATGACACATATGAGTAGTGACGTGTAGTGTTGGATCTAGTCGTTTACGCGGCAAATTTCTGAATTTGAATTTGAGGATGGAATAACTATGCTACAAATTTTTTTTAATTTAAGTTTTTTTGGTTTTTGGGGTAATTGATTGCTGCTGTCTTCCTGCATGATTTTGAAAAAAATGGAAAACTCCGAATTGTTACAAACCGATTTGCTGAGGCGTTTTTAAGAAACTAACATTGCTGTAATAGTTTTTTAAAAGAATTTTGGTAATAAGATAATTTTTTTTGTTAATTTTTGTAATAAATTTAAAAACAATACCATTTTTGAATAAAGAATGAAGAGACATTTCAAACAATATATCACAATCCCATACTTCCCATTTAAAAAATTGGGGGTTATAACTGTCACTTAAAGGGGGTTGAAGGTAGGGATCACATTTTTACTTTAAAGAATGCCAATTTATAATTCAAATTTGACGTGTTTCGGGATTTTATATAAATATGTACAGTAACCGAATTCATTTCATTTGACTTTTCTACACTGTATATGATTCACTTGAATTTGAAATAATAAATCTTATCACAGACCTAGAAGTATGCGTGGTGAAAATGTTCCTGCACAACCTATAACTACCTATAAGCATGTTTTAGTATTATTATTACCCTCCGCAATAAATCCAACAAGTGCATCTCGAACCTCCCCCTTAGAAAAATTTTAAATTATATCAATATCTCTCTCATTATTTTAAGAAAAATTTAATTTATGAAATATCCATTTTAGAAGAAAGGAAAAGACCAATGTCAATGTCACAAAAGTATTTATTGATATAAACAATTGTACTGCTGTTACAAAGCTACCAGTTTCGGTCTAGTTAAAGACCATCATCAGGCTAAAAATAAGAATACCATACAGAAACATTAGACTTAACATGATAGTAAGTTAATTAATCGTACCTGTACATAATACATACAACCAAAAACAGTTGAATGTGTTGCGGCAACAAAGTTGTCCAGAATGGAGGAATTAAAAACATTAGGGTTTAATTATATAATGATTATAAATTGAACATTTTCTGGTGACATCGAAGAAAAAAGAAAAGAAAATAAATTGTATTTGACACAATAAGCTTATTGGGGAAACAATTAATTAATAATTAGAAAAGATAAGGAATTAACTATTATTTTGGGGGTTGATGTCAGAAGCCAAGATACTTTTCCCGGGAGGAACGTTAACTTTTCTTCTTTTCTTGTTTGTTCTTGTAGATGTAATGGCTTGTCTCTTTAAATTCAGGTTTTCAATTAATCTTTCATTAAGTAGTGCTTTTACTTCAGGGAAGCCTTCAACATTATGCATGGGCAATCTTTGCAATACTTATCCTTATCATAAACAATGAAAACAAACCATAAAACTAAATCAGAATCAATGAAGTCTGTCACTTAAAAATTTGAGGTTAGGAAAGTCTAAACCAATCCATCTAATCTTGCTCTTAATTTAGATAAGTTGGATGAGAAAGATGAGATGTCAAATAAAAATTTGTCAGATGGTGGGGAACTCATCTTAACCGAAATAATTAGTCAAGGATTACTTGAACTTATTTAGATGAGTTAGATTGGTACGAAAGAATACCACTAATATCGGTACATCTGAAAATTATGGTTTCGGCGCACTTGAAGTTTTGTAGCAAAACTTTGTGGCACATTCCTACTTTAGAGGGCACAATTTCACCCCATTTTACGGTACAAATAATTCAAAATCTATCCTTACAATCACATTATTGTCACCCCAATCCAATACCTTTTAAACATGTCGACTTTAAGAAAACAAGAAAATGCTTTCAATAAATATTTTTCCGAAATAACAAAACACTGAATCTGTAATTCAATGGAACTTTATAGATGCATAAATCAGCCGTTTGTCTTTGTACATCGTCATTCCCAAAGGCCCACACAAAATGGGAAACTTATTTAAGTTTCAAAATTTCGAGTAGGTACCTACATAAAAGTTCCAGTTTATTTCTGAATTTCATAGAGCGTATCCCATTATAGAAATCAACTTATTGCTTGTAAATATTATTTTTTAAACTTTTTTTTCTGACAACATAATTTATGTAAGAGATTAGATAATTGGGTTTTGAAAACTTGTTTTTTACGCTCATAATGTATTGCTGAATACAATTAGTAAACATTTTGTTTATTCATGATAACAAATAATATTATGTATTTTTAATATATAAAACGTACACTGCCGTGCAAAAATTTTAGGTCACTTAAAATTATTTAAAAAATTGCAAACAATTTAAAAAATTAAATGTATCATCTTATATTTGCAAATGGTAAATTTACAACAGACAACATAATTATTTTTTTTATGATTTATTCTTGAAAAACCGAGTCATTACATTTTAAACGAAGTTCGAATATTGTTATTGGGAACGAAATAAAGTAATAAAACTTAAATTATTAAAAAATTGATAATAATAAATTATAACAATATAACTAATATCGTGTATTACCCCCTCTTGCATTAATGACCGATTGCATTAGACGAGGCATACTCTGAATTAAATTAAGGATTACATTCTGATCCATGTTATTCCACTACTGCGATAGGAACTCTCTTAGCTCCTGGGTAGTTCTTGGGGCTGGTGTATGACTTTGATTACGCTTCCCTAACTTACCCCGACATGTTCGATGGGGTTCATATCTGGACTACATGCTGGCCAATCAAACCGCCTAATTCCTACATCATCTAAATATTCACTGACAATCCTGGCAGCGTGTGGCCTTGCATTATCGTGCATAAAAATACCTTGCTCGTCCATAGTGACCATAAAAGGTACAACATGATCTTCCAGGACCTCTGTTACATATCTGTGATGTGTATGTGCTTCTGAAGTAATACCTCCCCAAATCATAATAGACCCACCATCTATCTTTCTCCAGGTCTTCTCCATACTCTTCGACGTCCGTCTGGTCCATTGAGGCAAAAACGAGACTCGTCTGTAAAGAGTACCTTGCTCCAGTCGTCATCGTTCCATAACAAGTGATTTCGAGCAAAATTCAATCTTGCAATTCGATGCTGGCGGTTCAATGTTGGCCCTGTAGCCAACCTTCTGCAAGACAATCCACTAGCACGAAGCCTTCTTCTAACTGTCCATTCGCTAACATTAACGTTTCTAACCTCTTGAAGCTGATTACGTAGCGAAACTGCAGAAGCTGTTCTATTCCGCAAACTTGACATTAACAAAAATCTATCATCTCTTTGACTAGTGGCTCTTTTTCGGCCAGATCCGGGTCGTCTGGTTATAAGACCATTCTCCTGGTAACGTTGGTACACATTTTGTACAGCACAGAGGCTCTTGCCAACAATTCTGGCGGTTTCACGTTATCCTCTACCATCTTGTATGAACGCTACAATTCGTGCCACAATAGTAGGATCTAGAGGCACTTTGGACCAGTAAATAAACAATAAATATCAATGAAACGTTACTTTACACGATAAACCATACAACGGATCGGTTTTAGAGAATAAAATTGAAAATATGAATTCGTAATTAGTGCTAAATTATTTTGTTAACAAGGGTTGCAAATAAGGTGTCAGAATGGGACAGACGCGACAAATAGCATGATAAATGTCATCGCCTACTATGCCCATGACTCCCTAATTAGTTTTATTTTTAAGATTATTTGCCATTTCATAAATTATTTAAAATGACCTAAATTTTTTGGTCGGCAGTGTATTTTAAGAACATATATACTCAGAGAAAAACTGTTAATTGCCAGGTATTATTCAAAATTTGCAAAACTGTTTGTTTTGTTAAATTTTAATGTATTTAATTATAGACTGTCCCTCGTATTTATAAACGTAGTTTCATTAGTGAATCTGCTTGTTTGATGCTGTAAGGGTAAATATAAGGGAATACCGTTAAAAGTGGTCTCTATCAGTATTTAAATTTTAATTATTTTACAATTTGTAATTTCCCTATATTTTGTTTTAGTTGCACATTTGAAAACAATGAGAAGTGTCAATTATGGTGTGACCAAATCGTCAAAGTTGTAGAAGCACCAAGACAAGTCGAACAACTTTTTGCATTTTACCATTGCATCTGGTCAAAGGAAAGAAATAAAGAAAAAATCGCTGCTAGATTAGAAAACCAATCTCAGTATACATTCGGAAATAAACTTTTCACAATGGAGGTAATTGATATCTTATATTTATTTAATGAAATTTATTGTACTAACCCTTACCCTGGGGAAGTCCATATTGCTAAGAACAGTAAAAATAAAGCTTTTTAACAAAACTTCCACTTTTTATTTAAAAAATAGCTTTTTTTATCTCAATGACTATACTAGTTTTAGGGAAACAGCTGACATTGAGTTTAGAAAAGCTATTTTTTAAATAAAAAGTGGAAGCTTTGTTAAAAAGTGTTATTTTTACTGTTCCTACAACGCCCGGTAAAAAGTACACAGCTGCAAAGTAAATCGCACGGCTTCCCTAGTAACCACTTAGCAACTGTCAACAGAGGTCAGCATTTTATTCAAAATTTATTTCGTAGGTAAAGTATAATACGTAACTCGTGCTGTAAAGTATTTTAAATGCTTCTTACACACGTTACGTAATATACTTTTATTATTCACTTAACTATAATTGAGTCTTTTCATCTATGATACTAGATTTGTAATGAAGGTCTTTACACCTGCGGGCAGATATAAAGGGAGTAATCATTATTCCCATTTTTTATGACCCACCAATTTTGTCCAGCAATTTATAATAATCAGGTAATAATTGAGGAGAATTAGTGAAACTTTATGTAACCACAATACACTATTATTTTATTTTGATTATTTAATGTTAAATACACAATAATTAGAAAAGACACCATTAAATACAAGCTCACTTCCTTCCAATTTTCTTGATTCAATCCAGTAGTTTATAATAATTATAACGCTCTCATTGACAGATACAAACCAAAGCAACATTTTTTGGATTCATATTGAATTATGAAACATTTTTACCAAAAATCGTGTTAAAAGTGAACAATAAAACGTTGTATGCACTGCGGCCGTAATTTGATGTCTCCATCCTTATTACACCCTTGGTACATAACCTAAAAATTTTGTATTTTGTCCACCCTGTACCAATTTAAAGCAACGTGTTATATACCTACATTTTTGGAATCAGCTCAGCAAGGAAATCTAGAAATTGAAAAACGTGATCACAGGAAGCTTCACTCTGCATGTTGTATTTATAATTTAAAAAAATTTAAAAAAAAATTGACCTGCCTTAGAAATTTTTAACATTATTATTTATTTATTTAATTGTGACTGGTTAATTTCATTATTTATTTTTAGATGGAGCGTTTGGGCTTTCAAGGGCATTCTTGGAGGATGTCTACGGTTAATGAGAAGTATAACCTTTGTCCAACTTATCCGCCCTATCTGCTTGTGCCGTCGTGTATTAACGACGACATGTTGGAGAGCGTTGGCAAATTCCGTAGTTCAAGAAGGATACCGGCTGTAGTGTGGAGGTATATATAATAAATGTAAACAATTGTCTACTTACTATATAAATTTGTTTAATTTTTCGAAAATAATGATTTCTCCTTTTAGACATTCTGGGAATGGAGCCGTTATAGTACGGTCAAGTCAACCGGAAGTTGGATGGTTAGGTTGGAGATCTGCAGAAGACGAAGATCTTATCAGAGCGATATCGGAAGCTTGTAATTTTGATCGATCTTGTAAAAACGACCCGAAAGAATCGAATTTGTCATGTTCGCGCGGTTCGTTACATTCCGACGAATCCGTCATACCTAACAACATCGACACTCCGGAAAAAAAGGTATACGTCAGGTTTATTATTATTTGTATTTAAAATAGATTTATTTTTGTCAATAGACATCCATTAATTTCTTATCATTAACGTAACAATCTTATTTGTTAGGTACCTTACTTATACCATGAATCAAATTTAAGGAGACTTCTTGGCACCAAAGGTTTAAAAGTTTATCCTAAATTATGGTTTTGCTGGATAAAACTCTTATATGGAACTCTCATTTGGAGTAAATGTCCAATAAAGCAAAGCTCTCTCCTTAAACATGTAGGATATGCAGTAAATTAAAGGGAAATGAAACACAAATGTATTAGCTAAATTTGGAAGTAATATGGACTATAATAACGTTTGGTGCTCCGAGGTCTGGAGGGATAAAAGTCAGCAGAAGACTACCAGAGAGAAGCTGATTAAGATTTCTCAAACATGCTTAACTATATCGGAAGCTATGTCTACGGGAATCTGAGCCACAATTTTGGTAACCTATTAACAATCATCCACACAGAGGAATAGAGATGCTGAAAAGAGCTGTTTAAACATAACTATAAAAAATTATTTCCGATAATTAGGCAGAAATTTTCGCTGCTCAGCTAGTGGTGAGCTACCATAGAACCTTTCAGGTCGAAGTGGAAAAGACGTCCATCGACCACAAATGAATCCCCATCTAACCTATCCTAAAATAAATTTCAAAGAATATTTTCATCATAAGCCAATGTTAAATTATCCGAAGTCGATTTCTTATTCGCTCTTAAATGTTTCAGTGTTTATTTTAAATTTCCATTTTAGTTTTTAATCATGGACGCTCGTTCTTACACAACGGCAGTGGCCAACAGAGCTAGAGGAGGTGGTTGCGAATGCCCTGAATATTATCCAAATTGTGAAATTCAGTTTATGAACCTAGCCAACATACATTCCATCAGAAAAAGTTTCCATGCCTTGAGACAACTTTGCAATTCTCCCGAAGACCAAGTAAAGTAAGTAGAGAATTAAGCGGTTATGCCAATAAAATTTTATAGATTTCTGCATAACATTATTTTCTAGTTGGTACAGTCAGTTAGAGGGAACACGTTGGTTTTCGAACATGCATGGATTGATGAAAGCCGCAGTAACGCTCGTGGCAGCGATAGACAAAGACGCTAGATCTGTTCTGGTGCATTGTTCTGACGGTTGGGATAGAACACCACAAATTGTAGCTTTAGCAGAACTTTTATTAGATCCTTATTACCGCACCATCGAAGTAAGTATAAAACTGTGAATATTTTGATAACATCATCCCGTCGTATGTTATGTACGCTATTTTATTAAATTCATTTTTAGGGTTTCCAGACTTTAATCGAACGAGAATGGTTGGCTTTCGGTCATAAATTCGCCGACAGATGTGGACATCCTCCCGGTAGCTTAGATTTAAACGAACGATGTCCTGTTTTCTTACAATGGTTAGACTGCGTACATCAGCTACTAATTCAGTTTCCTTGCGCATTCGAATTTACAGAAACGTTTTTGGTAAATACATTTTTTAATATCTATTGCGTTAAAGTACACCAATCAGGCCACTCACTGTTAAAAAAGTCACAGTTTTAGTAATCTAGTAATCCCATAAATCTAACCATAAAAATAGGATAATATTTTTATTCCCGCCATGCCATGCCTGTCTGCTATTAAATGCAGAAGTGCTGCTAAATCTAACAAATCATCAACTGAAGAAAATCAGTCTACGACCAAAGAAGGCTTATGTAATACTCTAAGTAATGAAGGATGTTTTCAAACATTGGTGGTCAATTTGGAAGGCAAAAATATAATTCGTCCTGTAAGAGTTATTAGATCTCACAGATAATATATCATTAGCAGAGTAGCCACAGAAATGGTTTATGAAGTGCGGTATTTGGTATTTTATCTAACGCTGCCCCTCACAATTGCTATCATGTCTCTCTGGAAAATTCCGACAAAAGTTGTCATTTTGAAGTTTTGGACGAATCAGTCAATCAGGGTCGGAATTCTATTTTACGATTCGATTACTAATAATCGAATTGGCCGACAAAACAAATTCTATTTCACGGTTACATCGTGACAACTCGATCAGAAAATTCGATTGCCCATAAGCAGTGGAATTGTCACTTTATCTCTTCTGTTCAATTTCTGTCTGTTTTTAACTGAACATTCTAACCTCAAACAGATTGTTAATTCTTATGTTTTTTTGGTCGTGATAACATTAATATTTCGTTCTTGCATGGTGGATAGATGTAATTTTCTGCGATATTAGAAATAGCGTCAGTGACCATATAAATAGTTGTGTGTACCATTGTTTGGCTCAATCCACAGTTATATTCTCCGCCAAGACAATATTTGATAAGATCTTGTAGGTAGCAAAAAATCTTGATGCACATAATACTTTGTTTTCAATAGTAACAACTTTCCTATTGATTGGTTCAATTATAAATGGTCCCAGATCTTCAATTAGCCTTCTCACTAAATGTTTATTGAGGCGAAAAAGCTCAATAAACCTGTTTTCTGTTAGACTAAAAGGATCACTAGTTGCACGTAATTCTTGTCGTCTAAGAATTAATCTCAGATTTTTTTTTCGATTAATTTCTGCCAAAAGACCTTCATGGAAAATTGGTAACATTTTGATGATTCAGATAGTAAACAAATGGAATATATTCTTGAAGCTTTAAGATTCCCGCTGTTAGTTTTGACAACTACTGCAGTGCGCAAGTGCACTGTAGAAATTCCGACGATTACCGAAAAGTAATTCGATCGTGGAACAGAATTATTTCTACTCACAATATCGAGTTTGATATCGTTCAATTCGATAATGTATAATAGTGAAACAAAATCCCTCTCCAGTACCAACGTATTGGGTATCTGAAATGGTCCATGGATGAAAGAACTGGAAGACCTCAATATGACAAAAACCAAGCACCTATTGAAATCCTAATTGGTGCTGACCTAGCAGGCGTGTTAAAATAAAATAATAGTGCTTGGAAAAATATTTATGAATAGTAACCAAAAATTTTCAACAAAAATCTTTAGTAGTCGTTGATAAACTATAATTATATCCGTGTATAATGGCCATTATTCCGCGGGTGATTTAAGCAACTCGCCTGTGGCTTGTGAATAATACACCGCGTGAATAGTAGACATCATTATCCATTGTTTTTTTATGATGCGGCCATAGGATTTTACAAGTTAAATTTTGACCCCCGTTTAATCCCCCATTAGATATGTAACACGTGCGTGAAAATGTAAAACCCTATGGCCATATAATCTGTATACTTATTGCTAATATACTATAGTCACCGTACATGAACAAGACTAGTAGAACAACTCACCCTTCGGTCTTTGATGTCGATGCTTCAAAGTAAAGCCGCTATCGTAAGTGAGATTATCGAAAAGAAGCACGTGCCTTCTATTTACGAGTGTTGTACGATTATAGATTGATGTTTTAACGATTAAGTGTTTGCTACGGGGGGCAGTAAATACGTACCCTAAAGTGAAAATAAATAACTTTTAGGAAAATTTGTACAAGGGAGGTTAAAAGGTACATTTTCAAATATTTCCAGTAGATTTTTTCAATACTATCTTTGCCAGCCATTTTATTAAAGTTGTCCATGAATATATTTTCAAGTTGTACTACATATTCCACAAAATTGATAGAGGGTACTGTCAAACCTCCAAAAGGCAAATTGTCTTTCTAGACATATATATTAGGAAGCACTTCCAGATATGTGTGCTTCCAGCCACTTTATATCCTAAACTCTTTAGATCTATATCACGTTGCTATAGTTTTACTGTTCTTATTAATATTTTGACTTGACAAAATATATTTTACAAAGAAACATTTTGGTTTACTTTAATATGGTAGTAAAGCAATATAAATATTAACAACTGTATATTCGTTGCAAAGATTCGATTAATTATGCAAGCCGCAGGCGTAAAAATCGAAATCGGTCGACTCGACGGTCCAACTAACTTGCACACATGGAGGTACAAGGTAAAGCTTTTGCTTAAAAGTATTCCAAGCACGCTAGAAGCAATAGAAGGCAAGTTAATTAAGCCTAAAGATCCGGGAGTAACGGCAAAACCCGAAGACATACAAAAGTATGATTATGAAATGCAAATGTTTCAAAAATGTGACAGTCAAGCGCTTCTTATTCTTACTACGAATATGACCGAAGAGACTTTACAAAAAGTAATGCGATTTGAAACGTCATGTGAAATGTGGAAAGAGCTTCATAGGCTTTATGATGGGGCAAAGGAAGACAATACACAAGACTGTATGGTGTGATTTAAATAATGAGATTGACGCAAATGATCTGCCTGAAATTTTATTGATATGTAAAACATTGGATACACTTCCGGAACTATACTCCAGTTCTAAGTCAAGCTGGTTATTAATGAACAAAAGTGAGCGAAATATTGAAAACTTGACCACACAAGTATGTGCTTACGAAAGATCTCTGATACAAAGTAATGTAGAAGAAAGCGGAAGTGCGAATGAACTTCTTATGCGAAAAGGAGATATACGATATGAGAAGCAAGGGCAAAGCAAAAATAAATGGAAGAAATGCAATTATTGTGGAGAAGGCATTCATAAAGTCACATCATGCAATAAGTGGATTGCGGACGGTAGATCCCCCAAAACCCCAAAGCAGTCTTCAAATATTGGGATTGGGACAGGCTTTAACATGTGATACTAAGAACACAGAGAAAGACTCGTTTTATGTGGATAATGGGGCTACGAACCATGTTACCAATAGAAGAGACATATTCCAGATCTTCGAAACATTTGGTGAACCTCATAAAGTTATGACAGCTAACGGAGAGATAATCGAAGCCATTGGCAAAGGTTCTATCCAACTGGAAGCTGACATTAACGGCCACAAAGAGTTACTGGTCTTAACAAATGTATGGTACGTTCCAAGCATTGAAAGGAATCTATTTTCTCTGCTAGCCCCGCAAGATGCGCTAAAGAATAGCATCAGTCAACTGTTCAGACATGTAAAATGAAGAATGGTGGCAAAGTCATTTTAGTCGGAAATCGCAACAAGTATGGTGGTCTATACAAACTTAATGTTAAAGTACTTATACCTAAGCTTGAGATAAACCAGCTAACGACGTCACAGAATCTTCAACTCTACCATGAACGCTTAGGACACCAGAACAAGAAACATGTAGCAAAGCTGATACAAAGAGAGCTTGGAGTGAAGCTAGACTCAAGTTGTGCTGATATCTGTGAGGGCTGCGTCTTCGGCAAGAGCCATAGGCACAAGTTTGGAGAGAGACCAAGAGCAACTAAGCCTGGAGAGCTAATCAGCACGGACGTATGCGGTCCATTCCCTTACTCGATCTCAAAGTCCAGATACTATGTTCTCTTTAAAGACACCTCCTCAAAATATCGATGGATCTACTTTCTGAGACACAAGTCTGAAGTACATGCATGCTTGAAGGATTTTCTAGCTGAAGCAAATACTTCCGAACACATCGTGCAGGAGTTGTTGAGCGATAATGGAGGCAAATTCGATAACGAACAAGTACCCAATCGTTGCACCTCTATCCAATAACGATGAAGTAAAGTTGTATTGTAAAAAGTAATGTTTTATTAAATCCTGTTTTTCGTCATTTATTCATATTTATTTTTTTAGTAAAATATTCTTAAATATGTAAAATTTTAACTCTTACCTTTGTTATTTGATACATTCAACGAAGGAATAACATTGCTTTTTAAACTTATCCTCATTCGATCTTTAATAAAGCTGTCTTCCGGAAAATGTAAACCACAAATCCTTATAGTGTTGTTATATTGCTCTGCTGTTAAATTTGCATATTTATGTGAACCATCCAAGAAAACCACATTGTTAATTACTAAAATAATTGCCTAAACACTTAACAGGCAGACGTGTTAGTATATGTATGTTATTAATTTCTAACCTAGTTTCATCCTTCGGAAATCGAAAAAAGGAGACATCTAATCCTCTTTTACTCTTCCAACCACCAGCAGGACACAATAATTCCATTTTTATAAATTTTTATTAACAATAATGACACAAAATTACAACGCAACAGGAAACTACAACCCGTATAACACTTACTCAGCGGAATCTGTGGACAACTGGTATACACGAGACTCCAACGTAGATAAGCTCTTGGCCCGACGGGGCCCAAAATTGGAGACGGGGTAAGGAAGAAACGTTTATGGGCGTGCCGTAGAGTTGGACTTCTAGTCTTTGTTAATGTTCGGTGCTAGCTCAGTATTATAATAATAATGTTTATTTACCATATACTTACAATACCATACTTACAATATTCAAAAAACCTTTGATGGGATGGGGGTATACTTTTGTTTAACTTATATTTTGCATGCTAGTATATAGAATGATGAAAAAGTATTTATTTTTATTCTACTTTAGGTTAAATTAGTACATCACGTGTATTCTAACTTATTCGGAACGTTTCTGTGTAACACACAACAAGAGAGATCCAAATTGGTGTATGGAAAAACATTTTCCGTTTGGGACTTTTTAAAATCACCCTGCTTTAGAAATCATTTATATACAACCTCAAGTCCATATAACAAAAAGGTAAATTTTTCAACTTGTTGCTTTGTGTTTTATTGCTATTTCAGTAAATTTACATAGTCGTACCAAAATATAATTTTTTAGGTATTGTGGCCTCGATATAGCGTTAGAGATTTACATTTATGGAAAGCATTATATTTAGGATCTACGGACGATTATTATAATACAGAAGAAAGTTCAAAATTACCTCCTGAATTGTACGAATCATCTCCAAATTATATGACAAAAACAAGATCTTATGGAGATTTGATTAATGATGGAGAAAGCTCTACGGCTCCTCACAGACGGTCTAGTGACCCCAGTATCAAACGTGATCCGTAAGTACTTTTTATCATGACTTATGAATATGAATAAGGTGATTTTGTTTAAATTTGGTTTGTTTTTGCTTTAGCATCGAATGTTTAAAAAATATATTTTGTTATAGAAAGTTGGAAGTTCTTACATCCAACGAACCAACAAAAAACGGACATGATGCAGTTCATATAGTCAATGGAAATGATTCTTTGGAGGACACTGATTGTAGCTCTGATTGTATGTTCAATGATAGCAAGAATTCCACCTATGAGCAAATAGCCGAATTGGAACAGTTTGATGAAAAATCGTTTGATCCTACTGGTAGGTTACAAGATTCTTTCAACCTGTATTTTATTATAATATCCCGTTTAATTTATTTCAGAACAAACAGATTTCGGCCAACCTCCTCCCTTGGTACCAGAACTACATCGGAATTCTCTAGGACTGGAAAGAACATCCGAAGAATCTAAAAAGCACGTAGAAAACTCCAACTATTCAAAACATTGCAACGGTGCGATAAAAAGGGATTCCGTTGATATTTCCAAAGACGTAAAGGGTGGAGCCCCGTTAGAAAATGAAAAGACTGTCGATAATGGTGATATTTTGAATCATAATAATAGGGGGGGAAACGAGACTTCATATAAAAAACAATTTAACGATAAGTTGCAAAGTAATTGTGTTAAGTCTGTTGGGACTAGTTTAAACGAAATATCGAACGAAACCAGTACTGAGACACTCGTCGATGATGACAGCATTACACCGTAAGTTGGTCATAATTAGCATAATTGGTAAAAAATAGAATGGACGAGGTTAAAAATATGTATAAAATTTATTTCCATCCAAGATTTGGATAATTTTGCTGTAATTGAATGCTAAGAGAAAACATGCCTTAATTTTTGATTTCAAGGCATAACGCTTTTGATTTATTTACAAAAATGTAGAAAAAAGTAGTAAACGAAATTAATTGTGTTAAGTCGTATTTCTGATATGCGTGGCTCTTAAAAGACATTTAATTATGAGGCGAATAAGTTTTATCTTTCCTTCCTCAGTAAAAAAAATTTAAAATTAATATTAACTTCAGTAGATTTTCGACTATTTCAATTAGTTTATATCGATTACAAATGCATTTCAGTTGTTAGCAAACAGCAGGTTTGGGTTTGGACAGCGCCACAATCATACATTTCATCATTAAAATACACTTACTTTTTCAGGTTGTATGTATATTAGTCCATTACATGAAATTTGGGAATTAGTCTTAACTTACCATTAACTTCAAAAGGGAAATTGACCTGAACTCCGCTATTAGTGCAGTGAACATTTTTTTTTGGGATCGATAAAATACTCAATTCTAAGCAAAAAGTGTTCTATAAAGTTTTTTTCAAAAACTCAATGTTTTACAATCCTGCCTTTACTTCTCTTAATTTTTCATTGGTATCTTCGTGTGGAATTAACATACTTTAGTTTTTTTTTCATTTGACTTCAATTGAGTAATTTTTATTGTCAAGTGATCTGGTTATCTAAATTTTTACAAACAAATCATAGATTAATTAATGATTTTTTGGTTAACAGCATCATATGCTTATTGGCATGGAACACTCCACAAATAGGTAGATACTTATGAATACATATAAGGTAGAACGTGTTGTGGGACACAAGGTAAGAAGTTTAGTTCTTTTTAAGTAATAACCAAATGTTTTTAAATTATTTCGTAAAAAACTTTGTAAAGTTTAACGCGAAACAGCGACAGTTAGACCAGAATATACTACACACAGCATTGGCTCTATAAATAAGGCAAGCGAATATAGTTTTCTGAGCGCCATCTGGCAACTTTTCGATGTACCCTCTTATTATACTTTTATCCGTTCGCCATCTGCAAACTTTTTGATATACCCTCGTATAATATTTTTGTTAAATACTATCCGTTCGCCATATACCAACTGCATTTAACGTTCAGCATTTTTGCAGCGCGACCCTCCTCCCTCCAACATGACATAAAGAACTAAAGTTCTAATAACTGCTAGAAAATATAAAAAAAAACATACAAGTAATTTAATTCTTTAAGGTTGATAATTGACCCAAAATAAACTGTTGTACAACTAATGTTGATGTTTTTCTGTATGAAAGCTCCATATATCAATTTTTTTTGGTTGGTTCACCCCTAATACCGTAAAACCTTACAACTTTGCCCAAGAATTTCTTGATTTTGACTAATATCGTTTTGGAAGAATTTATTTGCAAATTGCGATTATGCCAAAAGTTTTGTTTTAGCTTCACATATCGTTAGCTACAGTGTTGTTTGGCTTAATCTCGGGGAAGTACCCGAAAAAAAAAATAGGTTGGGCAAATTTGTAAGCAAATATTACAACTTAGCCCTTGGACAATGATAACCGCATTAATAACCAACTTTGCCCACAGATAATGGTTTTAAAAAGTTTTGTGCATGTATGGGAGATAAAAAATCAAAAGAATAAGTTTTAAAATATTTTTTTTATTACAAAAATGAAAAAAATCACGAAAACATAGTAAAATAAAACATTTGTTCGTAGAAAAACTTAAAACTAGGTTACAGTTTTACTGTAAAAAATAACAAAAGTAGAATTCTTACTTATAGAAAAAATCACAAAATAAAAATATTTTTCCTAGGTGATAGTCAGTCTAAAGCTTGAATCTTTCGAGGTTTTCATTAAAAAAATGTCGACCTCTTTTTATATCTGGCTCATTAAGTATCATTTCTATATCTAAAAAAGTTATATCAGTGACATCATCACAGTTGGGGTAAATATAGTAACTTTCGTTTTATGGTGTAAGTGTCGTCAGCATCAGACACCGACAAAATTTTGCCAATGAAATGCTTCATGGTCTTTTTTGTTACAAAACGAACAACCTAGATCATGGGCTAAATTCGTTATTAGGTTTATTTGCCTACTTCTGCCTCTTCTTCAATTACTTCCATAGTGTCTTCTTCATCATCGCCTTGAATATTGGCTTTGGATGATGTATGCGCTTCTGACTCCTCTTCAAACATTTCAATGTTTTCTTCTTCAATTCCATTTTGGTCTGGCCAACATTTTTCCAGTGTTTTTCTTTATCCTTGTTAAGAATGGTTTTGCGGGGAATGTTAAATATTAATATTATTATTGATATTGTTGCTATTTTAGGTAAAGAAAGCATCCAAAACAAAAAAATAATTCATTTATGTTAAAAAAAACCACCGTAAATTTGGGTGACAACATTGCCCATTTCTTTTCATCGCCAATATGATATTTCTAATAAATGCAACTCAAATTAAATATTTGTTGGTAAGAAAGCATCAAAGTATACTTATAGCAAATTTCGTTAAATTGTGTTGAATAACAAGCTTTTCATGTTAAAAACCGCCAAAAATCTACGTGAATTTCCTTATCTGATTCCTAAGAACAGCCTGCTTCGTACACGTTAGAAACAGTACTGGACGCGAAACTAACTTGCTTAGAAGCGTTCGCGACGGTTAGGACACTTTCACATTGTTGCCGAAGTTATATAAAAATATAGTTTACGACCTTGCATCTGGGCAAAGTTGTAAGGTTTTACGGTATTGATTTAGACATAGTCATGAAGCCCATAACGCTTGTCTTACCTTATTTAGCCCGAACCTGCAGATTTGCTGTTCTTGAGTGATTGGATAGACTTTGGAAATTAATTGATCTGATGCATGGTCTTCTTAATCTTACTCCTATTATTATTTATTTGATCTTGCATTGGTCTTACTATTTAAAATTATAGAAAATATTAGGGTTATTTATTTTGGTATAAAGTTACCTATTTATGTGCTGTAATGTGACAAGTAAATCCTTGATATGTGACCTGCTTTTTGTCATATACAAAAACGTTATTTCCTGCAAGAAAAACACGATTTATAATTGTTTTCAATGAATATTAACTTCTCTGGTGGTGATATGGGTTGTTCAAAAGTAGTATTTATGTAAAAGTTTAGTGTTTAACCATCACAAATATAACAAATTTCTGATTATCAAAATTTCCATTTTCCACCTCAGTAGATAATATTTTAAATAACCCAGTTTTATTTAATCACTTTTACTGAGTTATGTATAAATTATCTTCTGTTCCATTCAAGGGTTCCATATTCACAAAAACCGAAAATGTTATATTAGATTGTATATTAATCAATAAACCTAAACAATCCAATCAGTTTTTTGTACAAAATACATCTCGAAGGCGAGAAGCCAACTAAGTGGCATTACATAGTAGTACAGCATGGCTGTTTAATTTAGTTGAAACGAAAGTGTGTTGATACGGGATTTAAATAATTGAACTTTAGGAAAGTTAGAGATAATATCTATCGGAATCACATTTCATAAACTAGACATATTGTAAATAAAAAGCGACTGAAATTGGCAGTTAGTTTTTTTACAAACGCTGTAGAAGAATCAAGAAACGGCAGAGATTGCCCAAGGTTCGACATTGGGCAAATGGGTCAGTTTCAAATTTTGTTATATTGAAAATACCTATTTAAAATTAAGTACTGACATGGTTTTGTTTTAATACGTATATAATTTACGCTTATTCTCAATCTATATAATAATATTCTTATAGAATTTTGTTTAAATCATTTACAACTACTAAAAAATGTATTTTTAGTAACACTAATGGTAGTAACCGTAATGGAATCCGAAAAGAAAGAGAACGATCGAAAAACTCCAATTCTTCAGAGGTGACTAACGTTAGTAATGGTTGGGACCATTCGTTGCATATCCCAATGCAACAGAAAAATAATTTTGCCTATCAAAACCTGTTAGGCGAAGATGGATTACCTATACTCAAGTGTGAAGTACAAGAAAGGTTGAACCACCTAATTGAAGAGAATAAGGTATTTTTGCATTTCCTAATAAGCAATTTCGCTTTTCATTTTTCCAAACACCAGTAGCAACGTTGAAAACTAAATTTGATTTGGATGTTTTCGTATACTGTGAGTTCCTACAAGAGTGATTAATTATATGGAATATTTTATTATTATAGTTAGTTGCAAATTTCCTCAACTTCACACTCGCTTGAAAGTACACACCAAAAAATTAATATCAATTGGTAAATGCTTTTCGATTAGGTCCTGTATTAGGAAATAGAGCTTTTCAAATATCTGCTATAATTTCTTAGTGTGTATTTTTTCATTTTTATATATTTGTTAAATGTACGCCCTAGTATCTATTTTTTATTATTTCTTCTAGAAAATTACTGAATCCAATAGTTTATCCAAATAACCTTGTTGCCAACAGCTTTTAATTGTCCCAGGCCTATATTAGGTGTAATTTAATTGGTAAGGATTGTGTTTGAACTATTACTTTTTGCAGAGAAAGGTTGAATCACTTGAAAAGGAATTGCATATCACAAGACAGAATTTAATTAAGCAGTCTCGTACTAAATTAGACCTGGATCGACCAGACGATAATGTAAGTATAATTGTTTTGTCATTTAACCAATCGCATTCATTTTATATACATACTAAAAACATAAATACGCATATACATAACGCCAGTACATTCCATCAACATTACCACATTATCCAACATTGTTTCAGAATCGAGGATCATTGATAAAAATTATTCTAACATATAGGTTTTTTTTTTAAATTAAATCATTTGTGAAATAAAATATTGACAAATTGAAAGTAGTTGAATTCCATAAAAAGTTTTTCATCAGTAATTGTTAGGTTTCATTCATCATAAAATATTAGGGGAGCGCCGGGAGGGTTTGGACAATATTTAAATTAATAATTATGGCATGGACACGAGTAAGAAATAACTACAATTTTGGAATCAGACCGATTGATATATGCGTCTTATATACATATTTGCATTTTTTTAAAAGGGTTACATTATTATGAGTTACATACATATATGTAGCCGTATGTAATATGTCCAAACCCTCCCCAATAACGGGCAGGGTCTGGACAATTAATCAATAAGCAAAAATATTATTCAAAATATTTATTTGACAAAAATATCTTTAAAACCCTTAACGTCAATCATAAAGAAATGTTTATAAAACAATAACTTCAGCATTAAGATAAGCTGTACTCAGTAAGAGCAACATTAAAATAAATCATATCTAAATATCGAGCACTTCGGTCTGTCAAAGGATTTGGTAACTTCAATGTTGTAGCCATCTTCAACAACTTCTATTTTAGCAGCATAATGCCTAACTGATTTTTTCCCAAACACTTTACAAACCACGAAACTGTTGGCTTCAAGTTTTGTAAGGTTCTCAAGCTCATCCTCATCCTGTTCCAAATCCAAGTCTGAGGATGAGTCTTTGTAAACCACTTCTTCCTCATCTGAAGAAGAATCGCTCATACCTTTTCTATTTTCTTTTGATCAATTTGTGGTCTCTTTTTCATCAATTTTTTTTCGGCAATTTCATCACGTTCTGGAGTATCGGTTGCTATTATGGATTTTCTTTTTACTGGACCTTTTCTAGTTAGTTTTCCTTCCGGAGCTTTCGGGTACGGTCTTATTTTGGATGGTGATACAAAATTTTGCTTCTGCTCGTTTTCGAATGAAATTTGGGGCTCTGGTAAGGACTGTGCAGAAGTGCCAGGTTGCAGTGATTCATCTACATTTTTATTTATGAACTCATTTGGAGGAGAAGTGTTGTTGGGTTGCTTTTCTGGTGCTGTTCTGTTTGTGACAAATGAGCAAAGGAAGTCTTCTTCGGTAAAAATCGTTTTATCAAATGGCAAATTCCAGTACAGCGGAACCCAGATTTGATATTGGATGGAGTTGCAGATCGATCCCAAGCTTTCATGCATATTGGTGCAAGGTCTTAAATTGACAGTGTCTGTCCTGGATGAGGCAGCATCCAGGTTCGACTAATAAGATACAAAATTCGTTGAAGTATGTTTATATGCCTTAAAAATAACAACAAAGTTTGATTGTTAAAGCTTACCAAATACAGGCAATAAGTCAGCAACTCAAAAAACACAAATACAGTTTGTTAAAAGCGCAGTTAAAAACCAGCAAATAGAACAAACACGTGGATTAATCCGAAAATGGCGATGCGTCGAAACGAAGCGACCTACCTGCTTCGCGTGTACATGGGCACTAAGAACAGTCAAATGCGCTTCGGGTTATGTATCCATTTTGAGCTGTTCTCATATTAGGCGGCAATTTTGAGTGTGTCCAATACCTCCCGCTATCCAAACGCTCCCGGCGCTCCCCTACACAACCAGAAGTAATTTCACTACTTTCTATTAACTCAGACACATAATTAGTCTAAATAATTGTTTGAATAGAGCTGAAATAAATATTTGTTTTGAAAAAATGTTGGAAGTTTGTATTAATTCTGTAAATTAAATAAAAATTATAAATTTCTCATGTTTTTGTGTTCAAAAGGGTAAACGACTTTTCGTAGTGTTCAATCAGTGATGCTTCACTATCATTCTCATTTTACATCAATTTGTTTCCAAAACATTAGGTGGGTGAGTAATATTGATCAATACATTTAAATTATTGTATCAAAAACCTTATTAATATTTAATTGTCTATCAATATCAAATGACGAAATTTTAATTACAGGATTAAAAATTGTAAGAACATTTTTTGTCAAGAAATGATTCCTCAGATTAGAATAAATATGTTAACTGTTCCAGAATTCCGTCGTTGAATCTGTTGGTAGTACCAGCGAAGGACCAGCGTCTGCTGCTGGAGAATCCTTAAAGTCTGATTTTTCTTGGCTTGGATCTGAAGAAGCTTTCGCACCCGAATGCCAACAAACCTTATGGGTACCTGATCATGCAGTTAACAGGTGTACAGGATGTAACACAGAATTCTGGATGGGCAGAAGAAGGCATCATTGCAGGTATGCATTGATGAATGGCTCAAGTTAAATTCTAGATACATTAGAGATTGAAATTATTGCATGGAATAATGTAGATATTAAAAATTGCACCAATTTAAGTAGCAATAATTAACAGCTTTCTTCACTTTTTTGTAGCTTGCACTCATTACTAATTTGAACCATCATCATGCAAACCTATTAAAGTAGAATCTCTAAACCTCCTGTTTAATTTATTTATTTCTACAATCTTACTTAATAAACAAATTTTATAATATTTTTTGTTTGAAGTACATCGCGAATTCTTTAAGGTTCTTCTTTTCGCCCACGATTCGATTTTCTACAGTGCATTTGTCTACTCGTATATTCACAATACCAGTTTCACTATCTTCTATTAAAATAATGTTATATGGTTAACTTCATAAAAAAATCCCGTACACTCGTACAAAACAAAGAAATAGAAATACTACATTTGTAAGTAAAGGACTGTAGTACTTAGTAGAGGCAGTTGAAAATCTCATGGGCTATGGCCTTAAAAATGTATGCGCCGAACTTAATGGCAACAATGGTCAAAATGATTAAAATGCGATCTGAAAACGTTGACTCAATTGCACGTTAAATTCAATAGCCCAGTCGAAGTTGGTTGATTATAGAATTTTTTATTTAATAAAAATTGTACATTATATAGATAAATAGATTTATTTAATCACATTACAAATAAATATAAAAGTTTGTGACAAGTTAAAATACACAAAAATACAAATCACAACAATGGTTGACAACCCAAATCATCTTCATCGTCTTCATATTCCGATTCGCTCCCGCTACTTTCGTTTCTGTAACAAACAGGTAAAATAAATATATAAATAATGATTCCAACTTTCCAAATAATTTACAATACCTGCATTAAAATATATATTTCATTTAGCGATTTTTTTAAATTTTCAATTGCTCATATACGGAAAGACAAAATATTTTACAGTCTTTACTTTTTTATTTTTCCTGATTAGGGCAAAAAGTAGCCGAAACTAGTCGCTAAAGGAAATATTTATTTTTGGGCTATTTTGTGATTCATTCTCGTAATATTAATATTTCATCGCTTGAGATAACACAAAGATATGTTTTTTGATAAATAAACAATTTAAGATTCTTAAGTTAAATAAACTACTTACTTGACAGTTTCAACCAGCACTTAACACTAAAATTCACTTAAGTCTTTACTATACAACTAACTAACAAAATACTAATGTTCAAATACAAAACCACAAAAATAAACTATGAAAATACTAAAACTTCGACTGTACTAATACTCCGTATGCGACACGATGTTCAATCACTGGCAATTTAGTTTAGACTAAAATTATCTACTGATGTTTTCACAATAGTTAATAGGGTTTATTAGAACCGAATCGTGTAAACTGCGCAAGGGTGACTCATAGCCCATGAGATTTTCAACTGCCTCTACACACTTTGGATAGAGTGGGGAAAAGAGAGAAACTTGTATTTTTAATAAGTGTGTATATTAATAATTTAAAATTTCTTAGCTAAGCGCTTTCAACCATAAAATAGACCATCTTCAGAGCTAAATTGGAATTTAGATTTAGTTCTCAAGATGGTCTATTTTATGGTTGAAAGCGCTTAGCTAAGAAATTTTAAATTATTAATATACACAGTTATTAAAAATACAAGTTTCTCTCTTTTTCTCCAGACACTACATTTGAAATAAAAAGCAATTTTTTTTATTGCTAATTTGCAATCTACTAAATTAAAGTAATAAGTAAATGATTTGTCGTTGATACATGACTTGAGTCAGGTTACGTCAAATAACAGCTCTCTGGATTTTACTTCATAGATCTTCTTACCAGATTCTTTTAAGTCTTCTGTCCTCCAATGGTAGGTTGAAAAGGTTATTAATTAGTTCGTTGTCATGGTCTGTGCATCAATTAAATGGCTTGCTACAGCCCCATAGTTCAATCTCATATGGCCAAATTAGTGTTAGCATCCCTTTATAAATTAAACTTTTATTTTCCATTCATTGTGATTTTTTGTTGATCAGTCAATACAAATTTTTAACTTTTTAATCGAGTTGTATTCTTTTGGTTTTGATGTGTGTGCACTATGTCAGTTTCTGGTCAAGGTGGAGTCCAAGATATTTGACTTCATTCTTTACAGGTATGAAAGCTTGTGGGGTATGGTAACTTGTGGACAGAAACTCCTTTTTGTAGTGTAGGTAATTTGAAAGGACTTATTTGTATTTACGTCTAATTTCCATTTTTTAACCGCTAGACTGCAAAATGTTTATATAATTTTGTAAGTTGTTGGAAGATTTTACAGGATTAGTATCAGATGCTAAGATTGCTGTGTCATCAGCGAAAGTATAAGTCTTTCTCATCAGTTATTGGTATATCAGCTGTGTATAATAAAAAAGAAAAGGGCCCAGGACACTAATAATGTTGGTACAAAATGTAAAAACAAAGTTACTTAAAATGCAACGAAGAGATATGCACTTAAATCTCAAGATAAGCAAAGATAACTTCAGAATAATTCTGAAAAAGTTATTATGATCGATCTTCAAAAATGTTTACCTACACCTGAATTGCATAACTCTCAAAGCTTCTACTCGCTAAAGCTTTGGACCTACAACCTGACAATTCACGACTCAACACTTGAAAAATATTTCTGCATGATGTGGGACGAGAGTGTAGCTGACCGCGGCGGTAACGAAGTCGCATCGTGCTTATTGAAATTTGTGAGCACCTCTGTTACTGACGAAATTGAGCAACTTACAACTTGGTCTGATAATTGTACTTCCCAAAACCGGAACGCACAGATGATAATGTGCTTTATTTGGATACTTAATTAAAACCAAACCTGAAAGTAATCGATCATAAGTTTTTGGCCAGAGTACATACTCAGTTAGAAGCAGATGCCGATCATTCAGTAATTGAACAGGAACGAAAAAAAATTCCTCAGTTGCGCATTGTCACACCTTGTCACATTGGCAACAGGTGGTAAGATTATGCAGTGTCAAAAATCCGTTTACTGTCGTTAATATGGAAGTAGAATACTTCAAGGATTTCAAACCATTGTGTGAGGGACCACGAGCACCTTTTGTAATGAAAAAAAAATCCGAAGACAATGAGGACTTTTTGATATCAAAACTAGTTTATACCGAAACCGTTTACACTACCACTACACCAACACACACTTTTAACCGCCTGACGCGCGTTTCGATAACCAAGTTATCTTCTTCAGAGACCGAAGGTAAACTAAAGCTATGTCTACAAACTAACCTTATATATATAACATTTTTAGCGCCAAAATGTTTTCGCGGTAAATCTTTAGCGGCAACATTTTAGTTAAAACTAGTTCACTTTCAAGTCAGACAAGACAGTCCAGGAGTGGTGTTCTTCAAAACTGGGTTTGATGAAATCACTTTTCGAAAACTGGATTTGAATCGTAGAAGCAAACGAAATGTTCCAAATATTCCTAAACATTTTAACCAAATACGCAATAGCACCAGACCGATTTCCACAAAAAAGTATAGTAGTCATCTACAGAAATTGTTGCCTTGGATTCCGCAAAAGTTTCATAATTTTTACATAACCCTCTCTCGTGGCGATGACGGCGAAGAAAACGACTAAAGGTGTTATAGTATACCTGTTATACAATGATTTTTTTATGTTTCCTACAAGAGTAAGTTGTCCGTTAGAAATATTATTCAACTTTCTAAAAAATTTTGTAATACTTACTTTTGTACCAATTCAAAATATGCTGTCAATAATACCATTATAATCACATCACATGTATTTTTTTCAAAAAAAAGAAATGGGTATTATTCAGGACTTAACATTTTCTGCCTTCAAATAATTGTCGTGCTGGTGGACTTGACTTGATGTCAAGTCCGTTGACTTGTGTGTTTTCTGGAGGAAAACTATGTTAAGTCCAGTTTTTTGTTTTTAATAATTGATTTTCCAAAAATTATACTTTTGGTACAGAATGACTATTCCAATAATTTGTATAATGCCCAAAAATCAATGTTCTATCTTGTAGTGTCATGGAGCTATAGCAAAACTGTTGTCAAAAAACTTTAAAGTGCTCTCCTGAAATATTAACCTTTTGGACTTAACATAGTTTGCCTCTGAGGTACAGATATATGTATACAGGGTGTTTCATTAAGAATTATCCATATAGTAACTGGAGAAACCTCATCACTAAATATGAAGATTTAAGCCAAAACACTTAAATAAAATATTCCTCCTAACCGAGATATAGGGTGTTTTATTTTAACTATTCTAAATGATTGTATCCCATATTTTTGACACCTTCCAATATTATTTGTTCATACTTGGCAAAAAGTTTACACATATTAGATTACTTTAAAGAGTGGCAAAGGATATTTTTTCTCGATTACCAGAGGCGTGCGGTAGGGGTGGATACTTTCTTTTATCCCCCTAAAATTTACGCCACTGTCGTAATAATTGTTTCTGCATGTTTTTTTGATTCTCCGTCACTTTCTACGTAAATATCATCCTCTTGTCTCAATACGATAGAGTGAGTAGTTTTCGAGTTATTTGCATTAAAAGGTAATGTTTAAAATATCCATTTTTGTTTTATTGCTTATTTAACATGAGTTTCCTTAATAATCTAACCACTTTGATAATAAAATTTGTTAATTCTAATCGTAAATTCACATAAGTCAATAACTATTTCACTAAATAAATAAAGTTTATTAGTTTCAGTAAATTTCATTTCAAAAGATTTTTTTCATATTAATGTTTTTCAATTTTAAATTTGTGAAAATCCAGAAATATGATTTTTATTATCAGATACTAATAAATAAGATAAAATTCGCAGCATTTTCATTTTGTTACCATAATTCTTGTTGGGTATTATCAACATTACAATGTAGGGCTTATTTATTGACAAAGGTTTACAACAAGTAGGCTGATGTTACTTATTTGCGTTACAACTGTCAGACAGATAATTTTAATTGAAAAACGTTTTTTTTGTGAAAATGCCTCGTCATAGTAATTTCTCAAATGCAGAAATGCGTTCGAAATTATCTAAACAAAACCTTTCCTCATAGATGGATAGGGCGTGGGAGTGAATTTCCATGGCCTGCTCGGAGTCCCGATTTTAATCCCCTAGACTTTTATTTTTGGGGACATATGAAGACACTTGTGTACGCTCAAGAAATTAATACCCGACAGGAATTATGACAACAAATAGAAAATGCTGCAAATTTTATTAGGAATCAACCCAACATATTTCTAAAGGTAAGGAGAAATTTTTCCAAAAGGATTAATAAATGTATTGAAGTCAATGGAGGCCACTTCGAAAATTTACTATAATGTTAACTAACTAAAATTTTTTGCTACAGTAGTCTAAATAAATAATTGTTTCAGTACGTTTATTTTATGTATTCATCATATTGTTATTTCATAATAAAAATCATAGTTCTATTTAAAACTGTAGTTTTGATAAATATTAATATGAAAAAATCATTTGAAACTAATAAATTTTATTTATTTATTGAAATAATTATTGACTTATCTGAATTTACGATTAGAATTAACAAATTTTATTATCAAGGTGGTTAGATTATTAAGGAAACTCATGTTAAATAAGCAATAAAACAAAAATGGATATTTTAAACATTACCTTTAAATGCAAATAACTCGAAAACTACTCACTCTATCGTATTGAGACAAGAGGATGATATTTACGTAGAAAGTGACGGAGAATCAAAAAAACATGCAGAAACAATTATTACGACAGTGGCGTAAATTTTAGGGGGATAAAAGAAAGTATCCACCCCTACCGCACGCCTCTGGTAATCGAGAAAAAATATCCTTTGCCACTCTTTAAAGTAACCTAATATGTGTAAACTTTTTGCCAAGTATGAACAAATAATATTGGAAGGTGTCAAAAATATGGGATACAATCATTTAGAATAGTTAAAATAAAACACCCTATATCTCGGTTAGGAGGAATATTTTATTTAAGTGTTTTGGCTTAAATCTTCATATTTAGTGCTAAGGTTTCTACAGTTACTATATGGATAATTCTTAATGAAACACCCTGTATACGGTATCCGCCAAAATAAACAGTACCGAAACAGAGAGTGCTGTGAAGTTGTTTATGTAATATGGATTTGTCATATTTGACTTAATTGTCATTAGTTGATATATTAATAGTACGCTGCAGTTAAATTTGATTTAAAAATGGTTCTAACAACGGAAGAAAAAGTGTTCTTGGTAGAGGATTATTTTCGTTCATACCGAAAAGGTCGTAATGATGGTAATGGAATGATTGGTCCTTATTTTGTTGAAGATGATAATCAGAATCCATTTACTGTCAACCAAGAACGTTATAGAGAGAACATTATTATACCTTTTTTGAGAGATCTAAATAACTTTTGGCGTGCACGAAATCTACTGTTTCGCACACAATGGTTCCAAGAAGATGGTGTAACGAGCCGTACAGCTGTGCGCACCTTAGACTTACTCCGTCAGCATTTCGATAACAGAATCATTTCTCGGGGAACAGACTTCGAATATCCTTCTCTTTCACCTGATCTGACGCCACCTGACGCATACATTTGGGGTATAATGAAGGAAAAAATATTTCATTTGGAAAATTCGCCGGCGAATATTGCCGAACTACGGGAAAAAATACAAAATATTTTTCGGTAGTTCTATCAACCACTTTTTATAAATATTATGTTTATTGACTTACAAAATCGATATGAAGCTTGTTTGCGTCAAAATGGTGAACATTTTGAACACTTACATTACAGAAATTAAAAATTAATTTTTATTTTTATTTTCGGTACTGTTTATTTTGGCGGATACTGTATTACAATAACCAGAATAGTCAAACTATTTAATGCACCTGCTTGAATACACAGATTCGTACACAAATAAAAGGAAATTGAAGTACTATACTTTTGTCATGAAAATTAAAATTTAGATTTTCTTGAAAACCTTGAAATATAAAGACAATTTAGCAGATCAGCAATTGAAAGTTGTCAATGAACAAATAAATCTTGGAAATTCTCCACTATTAAACTGTTTGGTTTGATTAAGTCTTCATTTTATATATATATAAACATAAATTTAAAGATCAGGACAATACAATAATTGTTTCCTGGGTTTTCTGTATCATAATGATCTTAAGAGAGAAATATATCCAGGATAACATCTAGGCTTTAATATTTTAATCTTAGGGTGGAATTTTGAGCACTTCTTATAAGCTACAGAATCTGTAAGGTATTGGGTTTGCCATGTTAGTTTTTACAGATTTTGCTTACAGACCTTCCAGATGTGCTCAGAAACCCACTATTACTGTACCAATAATAAATAGTAGTGGTAGAAAATATATTTATATTAATTTTATTTTATTCCCAATTAGCGTCGCTTGATAGTAATATTGGTCTATCTGAATTGCACTATTGCTTGCATATTCTGGTCTACTTTTTGCATCTGCAAGTTCGTGATATATCAAAATATTCTGATAATAAATTATTCTAGGAATTCTAGGGATAAAAAATGATTTTGTATAATTTACCTAAGGGCAAATGTGCACCTAAAAACTATTTAATATTTTACAGGAAATGAAAAAAATTTTAAAAAGGTATATAACTTAGTTGACTTTCCTCTAAAGCTAACAAAAAATATAAAAAAAACATTTTGGCTTACTTCGTTCTTATAGCCATGACAAATTCACCCTTCGTAAAAAATGTTGTGTAAGTAATTATACATACAGTGATGGGCATATGTGTGGAACCAAGTGAATATCTCTGGAATTGTTAAAGATATCGAAATGAAATTTGGAACGTAGGTATTACAGTATATTGCGTATTTGTTTGTAATTTTTTTAACGATTTTCCACTTCCGGTTTAACCGGAAGTGATGTCGATTTTAAATTTTTTAATGAAACACCCTGTATATTATTTTATTTTCAAATAGAACATTTCATTGCGATTACAAAAATATAGGGTTCGATATTTTTTATTTCAATGACAACCGAGATAATATCAGAAAAGTATCTAATAGGAAAACGCTAATGATATTTAGTACTCTACTAAATAATCATATTATTAACTTAAACTAAATAAATTATAGTGAAATAAAATAGGAGTATCCTGTAATTTTAATGTATTAAATGTTCAAAATGAGCGCCGTTTACTTCTTGACAATAGGCAAGTCGGTTTGTAAATTTTCATGGACTACTAGATATTAGCTTTTTCCTTTCTTTAGATACTTTTGTGTTAATATTTCGGTAGGTATTGAAATAAAAAATATCGTACCCTATATTTTTGTAATCGCAATGAAATGTTCTATTCGAAAATAAAATAATATACAGGGTGTTTCATTGAAAAATTTAAAATCGACATCACTTCCGGTTAAACCGGAAGTGGAAAATCGTTAAAAAAATGACAAACAAATATGCAATATACTGTAATACCTACGATCCAAATTTCATTTCGATATCTTTAACAATTCCAGAGATATTCACTTGGTTCCACACATTTGCCCATCACTGTATATAAGGTAATTAATTTATAATATGGAGGTAAGTTAGGCTAAATCGACTACTTAGTTTCATCTCTAAAATGTAAAGCATTATCAATGTAGTTGAACCCTAATTAAATGTTATGCTTGTTTCATGCATGTGATAACGATAAGTGGTCGGGATGCTTTACGAAACTATAATTTTCAAAGCACTAGAAATAATGTTAATGGAATTGTGCTGTCGTCTGCTTAAATATTTAAATTTGGTGTTGGTGTGATAAAATACTGCATTTTTTCTTATTCGTGTTTTTACCAAACAGCAAAACAGATTTTATGATTTACTCAGATATTATGATTGCAGAAAATGCGGCAAAATATTCTGCGCGGATTGTTCCGACCACAGTTCATCTTTACCGTCGGAGCAGCTGTATTCTCCCGTACGAGTATGCATCAATTGTTTCGCTGATTTGCAGAGGAACTGTACCGAAATTCCTAATCAATGTAAACAAACTAACTCTCAACCTACCAATGCAAATACCCAAATTGCAGCTTCAAGTAATTAAACAAAAAATCGTATTTTCTTATTAAAAAAATAATTGTGTTTGTTTGCGATACGGTGAAAGGGACGTTAGAATGTTTTTAAACTGGTTTTAAAGTGTATATAAAAAGTTTTATAGTTGCACCAGGTTCTGCGTCGTCTTTATTTTTTATGTTAAGATCAATTTAAACGAAATAAACTGCATGTTGGTATATACTACTTTCATATAATCAAATTATTATTAATAGTATCGGAATTATGCTTCAAAAATCAATACTAAATTTACTTATCTCACGTTAAAGCTCAAATTTGCAGAAACTACTCAACTGTAAAGTTTTTTATTAATTAGTGAAGTTCTAATGTTGTGTATTTTACGTTTAAAAATAATTATTCATAATTTAAAGTGTTTTTATGTTTTTAACTAAATTAATGTGCGAAATACCTATGTTTAGGAATTTTTATTTCTATCAGTATTTGTAAATTTCCACCAATAATGTATTTTTAATTTAAAATATAAGCAAATACATTCCTTATTAAGTAAAAGTAATGTAAACTAATAAGGAATATATTTTATATTTTCTCATACAAAATGTAATTGTTAATTTCTCACATTGACTACCATCAGTAATGTAGCACAAACTAATACAATATAGAAATTGCCTATTTTTTTTCGAAAAATATATTGAGAATACCATTCAGTATGACAAAATCGTTTTTTTGTTAAAGTTTGAGCCCTTAATATTATTTTTGCGAGGTAGATAATCGCTATTTTTGATTTTTAGTCATAAATAATTGTTTTAGGTCATAACTTTTGGAAAAAAAACTTTTTCACTTATTTTTCAAAAAAATAGTCAGTTTTTTTAGCTCAGTCTCAGTCTAAAAAAAAAATCTTTCCTGAACCAGGGGGGGGGCCAAGGCCCCCCCCCCTGCCCCTCTCTGCCGGCGCCCATGGTCTAATGTACAGGATGTCTTCTGACAAATATTTTATATAGTCATAATTTTTATCATCGAAAAAATACTAATTTATAACTGTATCATAATTTGTAATCTCCCTTAAAGATTTACAATGACAAACATTAAATTTGTCAATTTTCTAACAATAACAAATAAAACCAGTTTCAATCGTAAATTGTCTTTTTTCTATGAATCACTATTTGTACAAAAAGTTAAATTGTAAGATAACTAAACATCTGCACCGTTTTTGATTAATTTAGACTATTTAAAATATTTCCCAATAATCGAACCAGTATGGTTTTTTAAATATATTAGTATATATACAATGAGACGATAAAATTGTATCCTCTAACCTTGTCAATTCCTTTATTTTAAAAAAATCTATACATAATGGCTTGTACACGTCGATTTTTAAACTTGTTTTAATTTCTAACATTTACCTATTGTTAGATATTAAAACAACTTTAAAATAAACGTGTCCGACTTATTTTCTCAATTTTTTAAAAATAAACGAGTTGTCAGAAGGATCACATTATACCATTATTTATGTCTCGCTATTTTTAATGCCTCTTCCTACATACCCTCTGTTTGTAATTATAATTAAACTTTAGCTAAACATTTTTCATGATCGATAAACCATGGTAGTCAACGTGTTTTAAAAAATATATGTAAATGCGTTTATACTTGTTCAAAATATTGTCTTAAATTTTTGTTGGTAATATTCCTTTCACGTAGTCGTAAATATTTTTTTAATTTGGATACCTTTCAGATATTTTGTAATGAAAGTTCTATATGACATGTTTATTTTTCAATTTGACACTACAATGTTAACGTTAAAATGCCCAGAGATAATTAATATTAATACATTTGTCATTAGGTATATTGAAGATTAGTGAATAAAAACTTATTTTAAAATTACCATTCTAGTTTTTTTTTACAAAAAAACCTTTCGTTGCAGTAACAAAATCTTTCGTGGTTAAATTTAGTTGCTTCAAAGGGTTTTGTGGTACCTACAGTTTTCAAAAAAAACTAAAGTGAAATAATGACACTACCACTACTGTTATTCAATGAAATCTAATAAATCCAAACTATACTGCTAGGATCATTTTAACAAAAAACGTCGTTTTGTTATTTATCAGTATGTCATTAATGTAGCAAGTTTTTTATTTTATGAACTTTAAATATCATGGAAAGGTGAAATAATAAAATCTTCTACATACAACATAGTACAGGAAATGAAGCATTTCACCTCGTAATTCTTTGGTCCTGCATGAATCGACTTGAAATTTTAACAGAAGTAGGTGATAGCACAAGAATCAAAATCTATTACGAAACGAAGGGCGCCAAAACATTGGGGGGTGATCAGTGGCGGACTGGAATTTTATCAATAAATATAAATATGTTATATATGAATATGAACAAAACTTTATTACTAATACAAATATAAACATTTTAATATAATAAATACTGCATAACTCATAAAAATAAAAAAGACTTCTTGAGGAACTTTTTATAAACGATATTGTACGTTGGCTGACTAGAAGTAAAAATTAATAAATCAATAATAGATATCCGAATATGTATAAAATTTTAGCTTACTGTAACAACATGGCTGGATTCAACCTTCTAAATATTTTCGAATGCCTGGAGCAATATTGCATATTTCTTGAATAATGTGTTCTATATCAATTTTTTCTAGTACTTCTTTCTCCACGCTCATCATAATGAGGGATTCCAAATTGTCTTGTCCTTAGTGTAGTCCTTAATCTATCCTTAATTATTTTCAATTTTGAAAACATTCTCTCACATGCAATCACTTGTGTTGTTGAGATTGTTAAAACATATTTATAAACAAGGAAAATATTCTTATAAGCATTGCTAAATAGATGCATCGAGTATTGTTTGCCTCTGCTAGTACATGCGAGTTTTTATGAACAATGCGTAGTGTAATGCAGAGAAATTTTACGTTTTGAAGTGGCCGAATTCTGAATTAATATTTTTATTACTTAACTAACACATATTTTCATTTATTTTGAATTCATTTACATGGTGAAACATTTTATAAATTTAAATTGAATATTATTATTCAATATGATTTTTTTCACTTAAAAGCGACAATGAATATTGTTGTGCGAGTACGCCCCTGGCGCTATGACCCAGACGCGAAGCAGAACGTTCTGGAATATACGACGTCCGATGAGCGAAGCATCTAGACTCGATACGATTACCAGAATAGACTGGAACAATATTTACCTATATAAAGGACCGATTCGAATGTTTGAGTTAGTTAGTTAGTTAGTAGTATATTGTTAGATAAATGCGAATAGAAATATTGTCTTACATAAATTAAAGTATTGTAAATAAATTGTGTTATATAAATTAAACAGTGTTAGTGATTTAAATAGTATAAAAATAAATTAAAAAGACTAGTAAAAATAAATAAACGTTACATTGGTGTCAGAAGTGGGATATTGTAAATAAATAGTGTAAAAAAAAATAAAATAAATATGTCGAAAAAACTTTGTGACTTGAAAGTGACAGAATTGCGTCAAGAGCTGGAGGATCGTGAATTGGAAACAACAGGAAGGAAGACTGAGTTGTTGGAGCGACTTAAGCAAGCATTGGAAAATGATGGTTTAGATCCAGAAAATTATATTTTCGTAGACGACTCTTCTGCTACAATTATTTCTTCCTTAAATAAAGTCTCTTCCGATATGTCTTCTTTGAAGAGTGATATCTCTTCCGACATGTCTTCTTTGAAGAGTGATATTTCTTCTTTGGAAAATAAAGTTTCTTCTGACATTTCTTCTTTGGAAAAAAAAGTTTCTACTGATATGTCTTCTTTAAAAAATGATATTTCGTCTTTGGAAAATAAAGTATCTTCTGACATTTCTTCTTTGGAAAACAAAGTTTCTACTGATATGTCTTCTTTAAAAAATGATATTTCTTCTTTGGAAAATAAAGTTTCTTCTGACATTTCTTCTTTGGAAAACAAAGTTTCTTTGGATATTTCTTCTATGGAAAATAAAATGTTTTCATTTGAAAAAAAAATTGAAGAGAAAATAAGAGAAATGGAAAAGCAAATGGAAGAGATGAAAAAAGGAGGTAAAGAAGATATGGAAGATTTAGGAGAGGAAAACAAGGACGAAATGAGAAGCTACAAAGTGGAGCGGAAACCGAAATTGGAAGGCAACGAAAGTTCTGTTCGTGTTAAGGCCCCAACCTTTGACGGAAAGATGTCTTGGGAAAATTATATCAAACAGTTCGAAACAGCTGCAAGAGCGAACGGATGGTCCCAAAAAGAGAAGGCAATAAACCTCACCATCGCTCTGAGAGGAGACGCTTTGGATGTTCTTCAGACCATACCAGTGGAGGACACAGATGATTTTGAGCAACTGAAGAAAAGCTTGAACATGCGATATGGTCACGAACACTTGGAGAACTTGTACCGATCGCAGTTAAAGACTCGAAAACAGAAGCGAGAGGAGACACTTCAAGAGTACGAAGTAGATATTGCCAGATTGGTAAGATTTGCTTACCCTTCAGCTCCAGAACAAATGATGGAATGTTTAGCTGTTGAAGCATTTCTTGATGGACTTCGTGACCACGAAATGGCAAAGACACTCCGATTAGCCCACCACAAAACATTAGTTGACATCTTGTCTGCCGCGCTTGAGTATGAAGCGGCTTCGAAAGCTTGTGGAGGATACAGTAAAGTAAGGTCTGTAACGGAAGAGGAAGATGAAAATAAGTTAGACCAATTAGTAAACATGATGAAGAACTTTACTGATAAGAAAAAGAAGAAGACCATCAGGCGCTGGAATTGTGGTGAAATAGGACATACGGGCCGGCCTAGAGGGGGTAGCTTCGACCCGGAACGTTTCCAAAGAGTACGACTTTAGGATCGAACATCGAGCTGGGATAAATCACAGAAATGCAGACTCCCTTTCCAGAAGACCGTGCCCAGAAGAGTGTTCTCACTGCAGTAAGACAGAATTAAAAGAAACTGCAATACTACGAACAACTGTAGTTAACGACGACTGGGCACCTACTAGAATTAAAGAAGAACAAGATAATGATCCTGTTTTAAAGAAAATGAGAGAATGGAAGATAGAAGATCGTCGACCTACTTGGCAAGAAGTGTCAAAATTCTCTACAGTCCTTAAATCATATTGGGCTCAGTGGGAGTCTTTCATTTTGGAAGGCGATTTATTAAAGAAAATAATTGAAAATGATGACGGTTCCGTTAACAGAAAGCAATTAGTTATACCAAAGAGTAGAGTAGCCGAAGTACTACGACAGTTACACGACAGTCCATCAGGAGGTCATCTTGGTGTCAAGAAAACCCTGCAGAGAGTTCGTGAAAGGTTTTATTGGATGAATAGTTCCGATGATGTTAAGGACTGGTGTAAGAAGTGTACCATCTGTGCTGCTAGTAATGGACCTCAGAAAAGAGGAAAGGCTCCCATGAAACAATATAACGTTGGTAGCCCATTTGAGAGAATTGCTTTAGATATTGCTGGACCGTTCCCCACTACTGAGAATAAGAATAAATACATGTTGGTGGTAATGGATTATTTTACGAAGTGGGTTGAAGTCTACGCCATTCCAAATCAAGAGGCAGCAACTGTCGCAGACGTGCTAGTGAAGGAGTTTATTTGCCGATATAGAGTGCCCTTGGAGATTCACAGTGACCAAGGAAGGAACTTCGAAAGTCAACCCTTTCAAGGAATTTGCGACAATTTAGGAATGAAGAAAACAAGAACTACAGCATTGCACCCACAATCGGATGGAATGGTAGAACGCATGAATAAAACCATTGGCAAATATCTATCAAAAGTAGTATCCAATCACCAAAGAGACTGGGACCAGTATATTTCGCTCTTTGCAATGGCTTATCGATCCGCCGTCAATGAATCAACAGGTCAAACATCAGCAAAAGTCTTGTTTGGACGCGAGATGAGTTTACCATGCGACCTCGAGTTTGGATGCCGACCTGGAGAGGATATAGCTGGAGAAGACTATGTAATCCAGTTACGAAGAAAAATGGACGACATGCATGATTTGGTTCGCTCCCATCTCCAAGTTGCCAGTGACAGGATGAAGAAACGGTATGATACCCAAGCTATAGAGGGATGTTTCCAAGAAGGTGACAAAGTCTGGCTCCATAACCCAAAAAGACAGAAGGGGTACTCACCAAAGCTACAACAATCTTGGGAGGGTCCATACATCATCAAGAAAAGAATCAATGACGTTATATACCGTATAATAAAGACTCCGAATGGAAAACCTAAGGTAGTACACCGAAACCGACTGGCGAAATTTGAAGGAGATCTATTATGTTTCGCAAAATAACTTTATTATATTAATCTTCAATACAATTTTATAACATTATTAATGTAAAAATTAAAATAGAAATTGCAAGACCGTAACTGAAAAAAACTTAAGCAATTGACAACTGTTTGACAGATACCAAATACATAACAAGATCATAACCAGGAAGAAGTCGTAAATCAAGTCCAAGATACACCCGACCTTGCTTTCGAAGAATTTATGGGTGCATATGGAGGTACTGGGAAAGCTAGATACGGCGTGACTATTGAGAGAGAGTAAGACCTGTTCACACTTCCTGATGACTACTCATTGGCCCATAGCGTTTCCGCCACTATCAGCGACGGCCGAGGATTAGCGTCTGTCTTTCGAAGGAAGTTTGGTCGACTGTCAGAACTTCGAAATCAGTTACCAGCCACTGGGAAGGCTTTAATACTTCGAGATGACTCCCGTTGCCTCTTCTATCTGATTACCAAGAATACCTACCAAGACCAGCCCACTTATCGAAATATATGGGAATCATTACTTAACTTGAGAGAGCACGTATTGGAGTCCAACATACAGAAGCTAGCCATGCCGAAAATAGAGTGCAACTCATTGGATTGGAGGGTCATCCGAAATATGGTGGAAGTAATCTTTCAAGACACCGAAGTCCAAGTGTTGGTATGCAGCCATTCGCCCCTTGTCCAGCTGACATCAAAGACCATTCCATGTTATTTCCATGCAACTGGAAATTGTAGACGAGGATTCAGTTGCAAGTATCTCCATCCAGTCTCAATTGCTTAAAGTTCCAGGAGGAACTATCTCTTAAGGAGGGGGCAATGTTGTGCGAGTACGCCCCTGGCGCTATGACCCAGACGCGAAGCAGGCAGATGTGGCGAGAACGTTCTGGAATATACGACGTCCGATGAGCGAAGCATCTAGACTCGATACGATTACCAGAATAGACTGGAACAATATTTACCTATATAAAGGACCGATTCGAATGTTTGAGTTAGTTAGTTAGTTAGTTAGTTAGTAGTATATTGTTAGATAAATGCGAATAGAAATATTGTCTTACATAAATTAAAGTATTGTAAATAAATTGTGTTATATAAATTAAACAGTGTTAGTGATTTAAATAGTATAAAAATAAATTAAAAAGACTAGTAAAAATAAATAAACGTTACAATATTATATTCATTTCAAAAAAAATGTCATTACCTTAAAAAAAATAAAATACATTTGTTGAAAACAATACAGAAATTGTATTCGTTAAAGTAAAAATGGGGTGGCCGGTGGTCCATTTTAATTTCTGCGGTGGGGTCCATAATAATCCTCCCGTCTGGGCCCGAATATAATGTAACTTGTATTATATTAATCAGTTCGCTGGATTTCCCTTGATCAGGGATGCAAAAGATGCGGCCCGCGTCATCTTTTTATTTTTATTAAATAGGTAAATTACTTATTCAAAAACTGCGCCAAACAACTGTTTTTTCGTATTAACGAGGCGCGCGCGATACCTAAAAATGATGACATTTATTATTTATATCTTAACAGCGAACCTATGTGACCCTTGATCTGAAGTTATCTGTACATTACTGTAGATTATTTATAAAATTCGAAACTAAATTTTTTGGATTTCTTTTCCGACCGGCCCCATTTGCTTTATTTACACCGGCCCAGTCCGCCACTGGGGGTGATTTCCACCCTATCTCTGAAAACGTGTTTCGTGATTGAAAGTAACAAGACGAAAAAATCGACGTTTTTAATCAGTTTTTCCCGAAAAACTCGAAAATTATGCATTTTAACAAAAAAACTGTAGAGAGCAAAATTATAGCTTTTAAAAAGACAAACAAAAATCTTTTTTTATAATTCAATCAATTCGAACCGAAATACGGCGTGTTAGCTTTTTTCTTCAAATGCAAAATTTGATAGATTCAAATTCTAATACCGGTAAACCGCAGCATTTTTCGAGGAAAACTCATAGAATCTTCTTTAATGAACATAATCAGATTTTACAAAAAAATGTAAAGAACCATTGTTTGCTTAGAATCACTTTTTCAATGGATTCTTTTGGTTAAAATGTAATAAAAAATGTCGACCCCGAGATGGGTTGCCAACCACCCCCAAAGTTTTGGCGCCCTTCGGTTCAATTTTGATCTTTGGGCTATCACCTACCTTCTGTTAAAGTTTCAAGTCAATCCATGCAGGACCAAAAAATTGAGAGGTTTTACTTTTTTTTGAGTTTCATTTCTTATACTAACATTTTAGGTATGAGAATCAACATTAATATAAATTATATCTAGCTCTTCAAATTGATCAGTATCCAGACAAATGTTATAATTTTTAATTAAAAATAAGGTTGAACAAACTACCAGAATTGAGTTTATTATTTGGTTCAATTTGTATCACTGAATTTTAATTAAAAACTTATTAAAACATTAAAAAAAATTATGATACATCCTGTAGCAAAAAAAACTAACGACATTTTACTTAAACATGTTTGACTCAAAGGCTTTATTTTGATGCAAAATATCATCTCTTAGTTCAAATTTGATTAATAATAATAATAATTAATAAACGTCTTTATTATTCCCACAATTTGTATTACATTTGGTATATACAATATTGTCATAATATTTTAAATGTGAAAATAAAGGGCGAAGTTCAACTATAATAAAGTAATTAACAAATAAAAATATTTTTACTGCGAAGCTGTTCATCCACTTAACTCTAATAATGATCTATGTCGATACTATTGTTTCGTGTTTGATTTTAAATGTAGTAAATAATAAAAAAAGTGATACAGAATTTTCATAAAAAAGAAAAAAAAAATCTCAGAGCTCAGAAAAATTTTAAGGGGGTGTGCAGCCCTAAATCCCTTCCAAACTTTTGAGTACGTTCAAATCAAATGAATTTTGTGGCATTATTAGTTTAACACATTATTTTTAAAACTTTTTTGCGTCTTATCACTTTTGTCAAAAAACAGTTTTTATTGAGATACGACCCTTTTATTATTTAACCTTTAAAAAATAAGGTGCAACTAAAAATAATGGCTTAAATAAATTAACAAGTACAAAAAATGTCTATAACCTTTGTAAATATGATATTACAATAAATGTTCAAAATGACCCCCATTTTCTTCAATACACATTCGGTATCGTTTTAAAACTTTTTTGCGTCTTATCACTTTTTCGCAAAACTAGTTTTTTCCTAGTTGGCCATCAATTAGTTTTCCATTAACAACCAATCGCAAAATCCAATCCTTTTAGGATAATCTTCAACCAGTAACTCTTGAATCGTTGTTAAGTGATAGGGTTTAAGCAGCTGATCATTCAAACGCCTCCAAACCCTTACGCGAGGAACAGTTAGTTGAGCAGCTATTACCCTTGTACTTGTTCCAGGCATTTCATCAATGATATCTAAAATGTCTTCATCATTTGCATCCACTTTTGGACGACCACTATTCCCAGCAACTTGCGGTTTGAATGTACCTGTTTCCCGTAAACGACGATCAATAATAATAATAATAAATAATCGTCTATCGGGTGTATTTCGATTGGGGTATTTCACTGCATAACGCCTTTTTCAAACCTTAAGTTAGAATCTAACACAATTCCCAAATTTTTGGCTTCATTAACAATTTCTAAAGGATGATCATGGAGCAGTATATTTGACTTAGCGGGATTAATTAATAAACAATGATCTGTTGCAGACTTTATAAATGCAGCTAAATCAGTATTAATGAAACAATTAGCATTTTCAACTTCAACAGGTGGAAAACTATAATAAATTTGTGTATCATCTGCATATAGGTGCACCCTACAATGTTTTAGGGATTTTAAAAAAGTAGATGTATAGATAGAAAACAACAAAGGGCCAAGAATGGATCCCTGTGGAACGCCAGATTTTAATTGCAAATAATCAGAATGAATTCCATTTAAATTTACCTTTTGTCGCCTCATTAATTTTAATATTGGAAAAAAATAAATGTATGAAAATTAATTGGAAAAATGTGTTACACATTGAAAATGTATAATTGAAATGAATAAGTTAATAATATGTGTAAAGGATTGAAAATTCTTTCTCCAAAATTATCCATTTTCAACTTTTAGTTTCTGACAATGTTTTTTTATTCAATTTCAACAATTTCATGAGTAATGTTTTGCGTAAAAGTACATTTTCGGGATAAAAAAATTGAATCTGTAATTAATTGTACCAATTTTATTAAAAATTTAAAAAAAGTACTAATATCAAAAACGCTGACAATAAAATGCAGTATCTACAGAAAAATCAAATTGTCTATATACCAATAATAAAGTATTCCACGATTACATGCTAGTTCTTAAATTATAATACATAGTTGTACCTAACAGGTAATTTGATTTTGCCAGAGGATTGAGTTTGAACTAAGATGAACATTACAAGTAGTGATGAACACATAACAATAAAAGTTTAAGTCATAATTAACAGAGTGACTAAGCAAATAATTTATTTGTAGGTTTACATTGAAATACCAGTTTTCAGACTGCTGATATTGATGACTTAGCATTAATGAAGTTAAATATGCATAGTTCAAAAGCTAAAGAAATATGGAGATACCGAAAATATAGACAAATCTTAGTATACCATACCACGTCATTAAGTTCACTAATTGTTTTCATTTCTTCCCTTGCTGATAGTCATTAAATGATTTTTTATTCCATACTATTCAAAACCCAAGCTTATAGAATTTGTAAATATTTGAAGAAAGTCCGGCTACATGTTCATTAATTGGTTTTTGAAAATAAGACTGCTTAGTAAACAAAAGAAAAATTATAATTGAATTATATAAAAGATGAACTATAATTGAACGGACATTTTAAATTCAAAAAAATAAATGAGTTGTAGCATCTAATCGAAGAACGTTAACAAGTTATTTTCATCTTCTTTACTGTTTTACACTTTCACTCTAATGATCAATAAACTTAATATTAAAGAATACATAAATACTAAAATACGTAAAGACTATAACTGAGAAGGAATAGTAGAAGGAGCATCAAGGATGGAACAGAAAAGAATAACAAATAGGTCCTATTAATACTGCTTTAGAGAAAATAATCAGCTTGTGGTTTTTTGGAAGGTATTCCTCTTGTTTCTTGTGGAGCAGCTTCAAATATTGTAAAATCTCTTTGTAAATGTTCATTAAGTTCTAAAATGGCAGCTACATTACCACATCTGAAATATAATTTGATTTGATGATCAGATGTAGCACTTTATAAAAGTTGGAAAATTGTTTTTAATTTGTGGAAATACTTTCTTATAAACTAATTTGTATTTACCTGTAACAATAATTTGGAGCTGACCACACAGTTAAAACAGTCTCATTAAAATGCCATTTGTATCCTTCCATAACTAACTGATGGGCACGGCATATCATATCAATATCATTGGCAGAATTGAATTGTGCTACTACATCAGATCCAAATAAATATCCTGCTCCTCTTGGTGACACACCCCATCCTTGTGTATCTAAATAACAAGCATTAAATTAGTAAATACAAGAAATAAAATGTGTTAAAAACAGTGGCGGCTTTTCTTTATGTGCTGCTGAGCTGCAGAACTACCAAACAACCATAGCAAATCTTAATTATTAAAGAATAATTAATATAGTTTTATTTCAAATCTGCCATATTATCATATTAAACATCAACTGTTAATAATAATTCACCAACAACGATGATTAATGTAAAGAAAATGTATTTCTTTAGTTAAGTAGTTAGTAGTTAAGTAGTTATCCTTAAGTATCCTTAAATTCAACATTTTTTTAATGTAATTGTCAAAAAGACAGTTCTCGTCAAATTGCATTGTATGAACATTAAATGTTGTTTCTCTTTTTGTAGAGAAACTCAAGTTTTGTTCTGCGTGTTAATTTCTGTGATAAAAGAAATATCATTATAAAACAACATTTTTTGAAATAATCAAGATAAAAGCATGAATAAAATAAAGTTCGAATTCAAAGTAAAACCTTCGGAAGATGGAAGGTCAAACTATATTGCTGGAACATCAGTTATAAAAGAGAAAGATGAAGTATTTTTAATACCAGAAGAATTTCAATCAATTAGCTTGCATAGCGAAATAAAATCTAAAGCCTTTGCAACTATTGAAAATACGTTAAAGAAAAGGCACCAAACGAGGAGTATTTGGTTTGCGTTAACAGAAGAACTAAGAGTTACATATTTTGATGAATTTGACAATATGATTTTCCAAGACCAATACTTAGAAGAAGTAAATCAAAACAAACTAGATGTTGTACAATCCATTAGTACTGAAAACCCAGTAATTAAAATCCTTGAGAAATTAGTTGAAAATCAAGAAAATACCAAAAAACAAAATGTGAAAAAAGAGGCAGATAGGTTCATTTTGGAAAAATTTAATGTAAAACATTCTAATGCCTATCAATGGATTGAACTTTTTGAAAAAGAATGTTCAAGATTTGAAATACAAGGTGACGAAGATAAAATAGAAATTTTTAGATTATTTCTTGAAGGATCTTCTCTAAATTGGTATAACTCAATGATGATGAAGCATTCTTTACAATCAGAATGGTCAAAATGGAAACAGTATTTTTGTGAATCATTTGCTAACAAAGGATGGTCAGCGAGCAGATTTGCATTGTCATTTAAATATCAAACAGGTTCTTTACTGGAGTATGCCATAAAAAAGGAAAAATTATTACTTGAGGTGAGAAAAACGATAGATCAAGGAACTCTGATTGATATTATTGCTGCTGGCTTACCAAACTACATAATGGACAGGATTGATAGAGAAGACATTTTAGAAACAAAAGACTTATTCAATGAAATTGGAAAACTAGAATATTTAGTCAATAAAAAGACATTTTTAGAGAAAAAAACCATTACTAGATTAGATACAGATAAAAAACAAAAATGTGGAATATGCGAAAAATTAAAAAAGGGTGTGCGGTACCACTCTGAATCTGCATGTTGGTTCAAAGCAAAAGGAAATGAAGACAGAAACCAGATTAAACTTGTAAATAATTCAGAATTGGAATGTGAGCTAAAAGACGAAGATCAAAAAAACTATTAGTGCCACCATTAATCAAAATAAAATTAGTCATAAATGGAAATTTGGAAATATTTGGAATCTATGACTCAGGATCAAATGTATCATTGATAAACTCAAAATTACTAAAGTTGAATAATAAAAGAACAAATGATTTGAAAAGTACTAATTTAAAAACGATTAATGGTGTTAAGAAAGTAGGTGGTATAGTAACTGTAAATGCAAAAATATTTGAAATTGAAAAAAAAATTGATGTTTTCGTTATAGACAAAGAAAATTTTGCTTACGACTTTCTTATTGGACTAGACTGTATAAAAAGTTTTTACCTATGTCAGGATGAAAACCTACTAATTAGTCAAAAATCTCCAGTTGATTTTATTTCTAAGGAAATAATTACAGAAGATGATAAATCTGAAAAAAAATTTGAAGGAAAAACTAAAATAACTATTGATCAAAAGGATGAAATTTCTCAACAATCAAATAATATTTATTTAGTAAACTTCAATGAAAATATTGACGTAGATAATTTTAATATTTGTATAAATCATTTAAACAATGATCAACAGTTAAAAATTGACACACTTATTCTAAATCATAAATCAATTTTTGCAAAAGACAAGTACGATATTGGCACAGTATCTGATTACGAAGCTCATATTGATTTATTGGTGGAAAAATATTGTAGTAAACGACCATATCGGTGCACAATCGAAGACAGACAGGAAATTGAAAGTCAGATTGCAAAATTATTGGAAAAAAATCTGATAGAAGAGTCATATAGTCCGTTTGCAGCTCCAGTAACATTAGTTTAAAAGAGATGAAAATAAAAAAACAAGGCTCTGCGTCGATTTTCGAGACTTAAATAAAATTGTAGTACCACAATCACAACCATTTCCACTTATCGAAGATCTGGTGGTTAAAACAAGAGATTGTAAATTCTTCTCAACATTAGATATAAACTCAGCATTTTGGTCAATACCTCTACGTGTTTCAGATAGACATAAAACGGCTTTTGTTACCCAGGAGGGACATTTTCAATGGACTTGTTTACCATTTGGACTTAAGACTTCCCCAGCAATTTTTCAAAGAATATTATCCAATATAATCAGGAAACATAAACTTTCAGAATTTACAGTAAACTTTATAGATGACATATTGATTTTCTCGAAATCTTTCTCAGAACACCTGCAGCATTTAACACAAGTATTTGAAGCATTACAAAGAGAAGGTTTCAGACTAAAATTTTCGAAGTGTACATTGGCAGCTGATTCAGTAAAATATCTGGGTCACATAATTCACAATAATTCTGTTACACCATTAAAAGACAATCTAATTTCAATAAAAAATTCCCAGTCCCAAAGTCACAAAAGAATGTAAGACAATTTTTAGGAAAAATAAATTTTTATCATAAATATATTCCGAAAATAGCAATAAAATTAGATCCACTTCACAATCTTTTAAGAAAAGATAAAAAGTTTATTTGGACTCAGGAATGTCAGCAAGCATTCGAAGAAATGAAGCAAATATTATGTACCCAACCAGTTTTAACTATATTTGATCCAAATTTACCAATATATATTTACACAGACGCAAGTTTGCAGGGAATTGGAGCAGTATTAAAACAGCCTCAAGAAAATGAAGAGGAAAAGCCTGTTGCTTATTTTTCAAAAAAAATTAAATAATGTTCAAAAAAGGAAGAAAGCCATATACTTGGAATGCCTAGCTATCAAAGAATGTGTAAAGTATTGGCAACATCTGTTAATAGGGAAAGAATTTACTGTTTTTTCGGACCACAAACCATTAGAAAATATGAACATTAAATCAAGAACAGATGAGGAACTGGGAGAATTGACCTATTATTTATCTCAATATGATTTTAAAGTTAAATACTCCCCAGGGAAAAATAACTTAGAAGCTGATTGTCTGAGTAGGAACCCAGTTTTGGAACCAAATGAAAATTCGGAAGAACAGTTGAAGATTGTAAATTTAATAAAAATAGAAGATATCTTAAAAGACCAAAAAAGAAACAATGAGATTCATAACAGACAAAAAAATATTATAGCAAGAAATGATGTTTACTACAAAAGAATAAAAAAAAGGAATAAAATTATCCTATCAGAAGAATTTAGCATAGAATTTTTAAAAAACATACACGAAAATTTATGTCATATAGGAATAACTCAGATGCAAAGAAAGATTGGTCCATTCTATACTGCAAAGAACCTAACAAGGAATATAAACAATGTTTGTAAAAGCTGCATTGTGTGTATTAAAAATAAATCAAGAGGACAAAATAAGGTCGGTCTAATGTCTCAATTGGGACCAGCCACAAAACCTTTCGAAATCATTTCAATTGATACAATAGGAGGTTTTGGAGGTTCCCGATCTACAAAAAGATACTTACATCTTCTAGTGGACCATTATACTAGATACGCGTGGATTCTAACATCGAAAACGCAAAATGCAAATGATTTTATTAGACTTGTAAAAAAATTGGTGAAACTGAAGATATTGGTATGATTCTTTCGGATCAATATCCAAGTATCAACTCAAAGGATTTTAAAGACTTTTAGAAAAGAAGAACATACCAATTATTTTCACGGCAGTAAATTCGCCTTTTTCAAATGGATTGAATGAAAGGCTGAACCAAATACTAGTCAAAAAAATCAGATGCAGAATTAATGAAGGACAAAGGAAAACAGCCTGGACAACTATAGCACAAGAATGTGTAAGTAAATATAACGATACTGAACATACAGTAACTGGATTTGCACCAGTTTATTTACTAGAGGGCACTAATGTTGCAATCCTACCAAATGAATTAAAGAGAAAAAATTCTGAACAAGACTGGCTTCATGACAGGAAAACAGCTCTAGAAAATTCAATGAAGTCACATAATTACAATAAACAGATTTATGATAAGCATCGTAGGAACCTAAATTTTAAAGTGGGTGATAGAGTATTTGTGGAGAATGGCAATAGAATGAATAGGAAAAAACTTGATGAGATCAGAATTGGACCATACGAAATTATAGAAAAGTTATCAGATTGTATTTTCAGAATAAATGTTGGACATAGAAAATCAGAGTCTAACATGTTCCACATATCGAAATTAATTCCAATACCCGATATTGAAAAAGAATAATAAAATAAATATAGTTCTGAATTAATTTCTTTTGCAGGAAAGGTGATGTAAAGAAAATGTATTTCTTTAGTTAAGTAGTTAGTAGTTAAGTAGTTATCCTTAAGTATCCTTAAATTCAACATTTTTTTAATGTAATTGTCAAAAAGACAGTTCTCGTCAAATTGCATTGTATGAACATTTATGGGCTTATTCTGTACAAAAATGTTAGCGGTAACAGCGCTGTAAACTTTCAAGGTCGAGAGATGTTATGAAAATGCTATTCTGTACGCTCTTACTGTAATTTACATCGATGTATTTTAACATTTTCGCTGTTAAAATAACGCCGACCAAAACATTCGATGTTAGGAGTGTTGAAACTGTCAAACTGTGTTTGTAAATTTTCAAGAATTTAAATCAAAATGAACAATATCATCCCATTATTGGCATACGGTTTACATGAGGCAGATTATCGACGGTAAGTGTATTTGTGTATTATAGAAGCAAAAAAGTGTCAAATTTAAGGTTATAATTTGAAATATTTTTTTAGAAATTATATGCGAATACAAAGAAAAATATTACGTGATTCACAAAATCCGTTTGATATACCGGAAGACCTGTTCGTGGACTATTACAGGCTAAATAAAGAAATTGTTGGTGAATTAATTCATTACTTAGAACCACTTGCAAAAAATCCAGGAAATGCAAACGCCTTACCATTTGTATTGAAGGTATTATCTATATTATATATCTATATTAATATATAAGTTAGCAATAAGGTAAAGGTTTATCTATAATTTGTGCTTTTAATATTTAAGCTATTCACAGCCTCGAGTTTTTTTGCAAATGGATCCTATCAAATACCAATTGGAAACTCATCTTGGACAAATATCAGTCAAAGTTCGGTTAGCAGATGTGTTACTGAAATTAGTGAGCTAATTGTACAGCATTACATGCCTGAAATTATAAAATTTCCATCTACTTTGGAAATGAAAAATAGTGTAAAGATTGGGTTAGTAATGGTTATTTATTTATAGCTATAAATTTTGTGGTGTATAGTTTCCAACAAACCTTCTTTTTAATACATGTGTTTTTTATAGATTCAACAATAAGTGGGGGTTGCCAGGAATTATTGGAGCAATAGATGGAACCCATATAGAAATTGTTGCACCACCAACTACTGATGTACACAATCCTCCTTTTGTATTTATAAATAGAAAGGGAAAATATTCTATAAATGTGATGCTTGTAAGTATTTCAATAATCTTAAAAGTTGTTTTTACTTGGTAGTCTGAAAGATTTCAGATTCAGAATGCAGAATCTTAGCAGTAAATGCTAGGTACCCTGGATCAGTTCACGATTCAGCTATATGGTCAATGTGTAACACCCGAAATTATTTACTGAATGAATATTTCAATGGCCATAGGCATTCATTTTTAATTGGTAGGTTCTCATGACTTTGATTTCATTGTTATGTAAAAAAAAACATTTTTAGGTGATAGTGGCTATCCTTTAGAACCATGGCTTTTAACTGCCTTCATCAATCCAAATGAAGGGACTCCAGAAGCACTATTTAATTTCCGTTTTAAAAGCGCAAGGAATGTTATTGAGAGAACGAATGGCATTTTAAAGGCAAGATTCAGATGTCTTTCAAAAGAAAGAATACTTCATTATAAACCAGAAAAAGCTGGAAAGATTATTAATGCATGTTGTGTTTTGCACAACATTGCAATAAATCACAGACTGCCCCTTAATGATTTTATCTTCAATGAAAATCAAGAAGAACAATTTGAAAATAATGCTGGTAAGGATTTTAGTTCTAGCTTTTAAATTGAGCAGTTTATAAAAACTATTTTGCTTTGTTGCAGGTAACATACAACACAATGATTTATTAGAAGTTGGCCGAGCAGCCAGAGCACAATATATAAACAATTTATTGTAACTTTTAAATAAATATTTATTCAAAAATAAAAGATATTGTTTTAATAACAAACTACATAAATTATATTCTTTTAATAATATAAATAGTACTATTTTTATAAGAAACAAAAAAAAATAAACAAAATAAAATAAAACAATAATATTCTTTGATTATAATAAATAAGAAAAAAACAAGGTTGACAATCACATAAAAAATCAGTCATTCAAAATAAATAATATTCTTTGGTTATAACAAATAAGAAATAAACAAGGTTGACAAACACAAAAAAAATTAATTCATTTTAAAGTCTGGGTGTTCAAATTTGTATTTTTGAATTTGAAAATCTAATTTCTTTTTTTCAATTTCCAATTTTTTGGTTTCTATAATTTTGTAAGTTTCTGCCAGTTCCTTAATTGAGGCTGCAATATCTTCATTCGGCTTTATACTTTTATCAAATGCCTCCAAAATATTATTAGCAATTTCATTCAAGGGAGGTGGTCTTCTAGGTTTGTTATTTTCTTTTTTCTTTGTATTTTTCGTTTCAATATTAAAATTTTCTATGGCACCAACTTTAATATCATTATTTATCATTAGTGTATCATTTTCGGTCACTTCACACTCAACTGAATCAATTATTTCCAATTCTATTGGATCTAATTGTACTTGGTCTACAACATTTATCATATCACAGGAACTTGGTACTCCACCTTCCTCAACACCTTCAATCCCAGTTACTGTAACTCTTCCCCAAACAGATAAACCCCTATCTTCTAAATTTGATAACTTTAAATTGGATGGTGGACCTCCACCTGTTGCATTCCTGCTTATTTGAATTTTTCTATATTTAGCACGGGTCGAATTCTTCCAATCTTTAAACCTCTGTAAATAAAGTAATTTGTAATATGCATACACTGTTTAAAACAAACATACCTTTTTCCATTCTTCCACAGGCAACTGCGGTCCATTACCAGTTGCATTTAACTTATCAACTAGTAGTTTCCATTTGTTTTCTAAGTAGTTTTCACCTAAGGTTGGGTTAATTGAACCACTTCTAAAGACATAGTCGTTCTCCATTTCATTTAAGTATAATTCATACTGTTCATCTGATGTTTTTCTTTTTCGTTTTTTGGTCTGTCTACAATTGTTACTTGTTTATTATTCATCTTGTATATTATTATAGGTATTATGTAAGTACTTACTGTTCGCATGATGTGTTTATAAATTCAGACATTTTAAAAATAATAAAAATAAATATATAAAACTAATAATAGGAAATATAGTTCAAAAAATACAACGATATAACCTAAAAAGGCGGCAATTTTATATTAACCAACACAATACAAGTGAAGTTAGCTGCAATGTAATATTGCGCTTTCAATAACCCTGTTTACATCGGATTGTTCAGAATACGATTTTTAACCGCGCTGTTAAATTTGATTTAACATCGCGATGTTAGTAACATCGATGTTAAATTTACAGCTGTTACGAATATTTGTACAGAATAACCCTATAAATGTTGTTTCTCTTTTTGTAGAGAAACTCAAGTTTTGTTCTGCGTGTTAATTTCTGTGATAAAAGAAATATCATTATATTAATATTATTTTTTTACGTATTTACTCCTCTAGTGAAACCGTATAATTTTTTTACGTATTTGGTGCTACAGTGAAGCCGCGTCGATAACAACCGAAACACTGGCAGCGGTAAAATGCATTTATTAGGCAAACGGCGATCTTAGCCGATGTGCTTCGGCAATCGGCTGGGCCACTGATTAACGGCCTCGGAAATGAGCTGCAATTCACGACAGTTATTCGTGACCGTTGCATCTGTGCCGTGTTTAGAAATTCTTAGGTTACAATTTTGTTTAATTTGTTTTGTTCGAGCGTGTTTAAAACAATGGAGTTTCAATTTAAATTAGGTGTAAATAAATTTGTCGTTATTAGTTACTATTAATTAGTATTAAAGCTAATTTTATTGTTTTTGTTTTCGTATGTTATTCTATTTCTATTATTTTATATTGGCCGTGGTTCATGCAGCACACCCTATAGCAGATGTCACTAGCCGCCACTGGTTAAAAAATCTAATAATGCTATTTATAAACAGTTACCAACTACAATTTAATTGCTTAGTGAGTGTATGTATCATTGAGTGCCATAAAATAATTATTTTACATATTTTACCTTCTGGATCACTCCATAGTAAATCACACATAGGTCCATCATGAGGAACTTCTTGTTTTCTGTCAATTACTCTAATTTGATCTAAAGTCTGTATAGAAGGAGAAAGACCACCATGGACACAAAATATTTTACCATCAATTATGGCTGATAGTGATAAATAATCAAAAATTTCTGTACAATATCTCCAAACTGTAATAGAACCATATTTTCTGAGACATTCATCATAGAAGCCATACACTTGTGTTATTTGACGGGATTCATGGTTACCTCTGATCAATGTTATGCGATCAGGGTACCTAACCTAAAAATAAAAAAATCAAGTTTCAGTCCTGAATACTATTGTAATGCATTTTCTGTAGTTTGTACATGAACAAATAAATCATCATTGTTATACTTACCTTAAGAGCTAATAGTAACAAAAATGTTTCCACACTATAAAATCCTCTATCTACAAAATCGCCCATAAATAAATAATTTGTTTCTGGAACATCACCACCTACTTTAAACAATTCCTTTAGATCATAAAATTGCCCATGTATATCTCCACAAACCTAAAAGATAGTATATAGGATCATTTACATATTTTAGAGTTAAAATCAAGGTTAAACTTAAAATCAAGTCTTGCCTAGTTACTTGTACTTAAATTAAATCATTGTGTTTTTCATTCAGCTTTAAAACTCAAATATTATATAGTATGAGTTCAAATTAACTAATACAATTGGCCAAAGTCCCATTAAATACCTTTCACTGTACAGTTTTTATATGGAGCACTTAATACTGTTTAAATGTTTTATATGTGTATGTATTTCTATTTTTATATCGATAAATATTTCATTCAAAATATTTTTGGAAACATAGTTTTAATAGAAGTGTAGTCAGGGTTTAAAACTAAAATAAATTGCCAAGTAGGGCATTAAAGAAAAAACTATTTATTGATGACTTTAGAATCTGCAAAATTTCACAATTTATTTTAAATAATTGGATATAAATGTTTTATTTAAACTATCAAAATATTTATTAATTAACACTTTCATAATAAGGGTTGCTATGAATACAGGGAAAATTATGTATATGACATTTTATTCTTTATTAGATTGATTTATTTGTAAAATTAGTTCAAAGTTTAGAATGACTTATTGCAACATTTGATTATTTATTTGTTATATTTATAAAGTTTATTCAATCAAATTATGTGTACCTGAAAACATATATATCATAGCTTATGCTGAAAACTAACAATAGAAAGATCTTGAAACTTGAAAAATCTTCAGTAACTAGTAGCAGATATTACATTTTTTTGTTGATTAACATACTAGGTAATTACAAGTCTCGCTAATAGATAAATAATTTGTTATTGTGTGTAATTTATGTATTATAGTGTAAATTTAACTTGCCGTAACCGGAGAATCGACTCTTTGAACATTGCTTTCTTCAACTAATATTTCTCTAGCTTTAGCACATAAAGCTTTGACCTCACTCTCTTTGATAATTTCACACCTTTTAAGTTGTTCTATTTGTCTGTCCAAATCACTAGTGTCGCCCATCTGAAATATAATCTTCCTTAAAATATAGCAAAAACTAAATAAAATTTAATAGTAAGTAATCTTTGAAATGGAGGTTATGTTGACATACTTTTAGGGGGAGAATATGATACTGCAGATGTAAAACTGACATAATTATAACATATTATGTTTATAAATAATTATTTTTGCAGTAGTAATAACAAAAATTAATATATCTTACATTTCAATTTAAAGTTAGAATAATCACACTATTCCCTAGAAGCGAAGTGGTTCAACACCTACGGCATTCAGAAGTTTCCTTTTCTCTTGCACGAGACGCTGAGAACGTAAGTCGTAGTAAAATGGTATGTAAAATACAATAAAATATATGCACCTAGTTACGAAACCAATTAATGAACTTAATTAATACTACTTTGACTCAGAAGATAATATAAAAAGGCACAGAATGCTAATTAGTAGAACATAAAATATTTTTTGGGTAAAAATCTAAAAATGACTCTTATCTCGTGTCTCGCATCATAATGATTATAACCAAAATGCGCAAGCGTGAAAGTAATATAAGGGGAAGTCAATAGTTTATAGGTTTCATACCATACAGTGAAATATTACATTAATTTTTATAACTCTTTTACAACCAATGAATAATAGTATATTACGTAACAAGAGTTGTAAGTAACCCATTACGCAGGAAGTGAAAATTTCATTGCTTTCACTGCTAAAAGTCATATTCGTACATTCGTAAATAAAGTTGAGAAAATGTTCGATCGGATACAATATTTTACCAACGTTGACATGACGTTTATTTCAAAAACAGGCTAAGGAAAAAGACTTAATTTTTGGGAAAATGTATAATGTGTTGCCGATACCTAGGCACATAACTGTTTTCATCTAAAAGGTATAATAATACTCAAAACTGTTATGTTCTTCATTCGACTAAAAGTCGAATAACGTGTACGTTATGAGACCTCATTAAGTGCATGTTATTGATAAATGTCGACTGTGCGATTTTTAATGTTTACAGACATGGGTGTAGGAAAAACAATTAAGAAAATTAAAACTTATTCTTTATTTTATTTACTCAATAAAGCAAACATTACAAACAAATCTGAAAATTATCGAAACAGAAATATTCTTCTTGAAATGTGATAGTTCAAACTATTTGCATTATTTCTGTAAAAACCTTAGTACCTACTTTTATTCTTTAGATTGCTGTTATAAACTGTTGAATATGATTTTATTACCTTAATTACAACTAGGGTGATTATTACATATATGAGCACCCTTTAAAACGTATGCATAATAGTACTAAATACCAGTTCCTTGTGGAAGTTTTAAATTGTTTGATACCAAATTCGAGTGCTGCTACCTATGATGGATTACATATCAAACTGCCCTTGTAATGTGTTACACATTCGATTATAGACGACGCAGTTATCCTTTTCTAACAAATTTTGATTTCGATTCCGCGATTCACGACGTCGTTTTGTGATTCAACAAAAAAACAGTGTTGCAAATATTTGGTACGGTAGTTAAGTGTGTTGTGTGCGGTGGTGGAAGTGTATTTTTAGCGATTAGATTCTTATTTGTGTTTTAATTAACATTTTAGTGACCAATTTAATTTGAAGATGGGCAATATTCACACTGTTGGACCCAACGAGGCATTAATAGTATCAGGTTAGTAAGTTTCAAATTCCTAAAAAGTAAATTATGATAAGTTCCAATTATTATTTTTCTAACACCAAATTTTCACATAAAACACCCTAATTACGGCAAATATCATTAACCAGTAGCCTCGCCTTTTATTTCATCATTAAAATAATGTAATTAAAATATTGTCAGATTATGTTTACCTTCAATACTTTTCCAAAATTACAATACTTTTGCTGTATACTCCATACTCCCAAATACAAAGTGAGGTTATGTTTTTGTTTTGGTAATTGATAATTACTTCAACATATCGGATTTTAATTTTTAATTCTAATAATTAAAAAATTCATGGCTAGGTTAGGTTAGTAATGTTTAATTTTTTGTTAATATTTATAAATAATGCAAATATAATTCATATGTAGAATTCACTTAAATAATTAATATTTGTGTACTAGTATGTTCTCAAACCCTTATTTTATATAGATATTAAATTGATATTAATATTTAATTTAAGTAATTTTTGCAACTTTATAACACCATTAGCCTTCATACTTATAATAAACAACTTAATAACAATTTCAGTAGCAATTGTTCTTTCATTATCTCTATTTGTTATCTAATATAAGAACTGCCAAACATTTTTTGTTTGGGATAGTATAGAATCATTTGTTGATTGTTAATTCCTTATTAGTTACTTGGATACTTACCTATAAAGTAGAATTTCTGGAAAACCCCACAAAAACATTGTTAACAGTGGTGACAGTAACTGTTGGACAACAAATTTTGTGAAAAATAACTTGTATTTTAATAAATATACTTGGTTACAAAAAATATTGTTAGATAAGGTTAACTATTGTTTGGCACTGCTACTTTATTTGAACTTCCATTCACATTTTCAACAAGTGATACTATCCTTATTTTTCCATACTTACTAATGACCAGTTTTATTGTCCATTTATTTAATACTTAGTACTCAATTCTGGACCTATTTTTATTAAAATATTGTGATATTTTGGTTTAATATTTGTTAGATTTTGTTATTTTTAAAAAGTCTTGCAGTCAAAAAATGCTTTTTTTGTTGGAAAGCCTGTGTTCTATGGTACTTTTAATTTTAATAGTTGTTTACTGCTTGATGTTGTTGATGTTGCTTATTGACACAAAATATATTTAAATGTACCCACTTCAAGCTTAGTAGTCAGATCAAAAATAAAAAGGATAAATACATTATAATTTATATTATGTTAGTAAAATTAATATACAAATTAATTTTTTCTCGTAGGTACTTATACCTATTTTAACTTCATATACTTAGTAATTCATTATTATATAATAGTACACATTAAAGCAAATTTTACCATGTTATGAAGAACTGGAACAACATACATAATAATGAATAAGAACACACCCAATTATATTTGGTTAATCAATTTTTATCAGCAATAAAAGCAAGGTTATGACCTGAGTCAATCAACATTTTTTCAACCATGTTAATTTAGGTAAAACCTTGGGTAAATATCAAATACCAAACCATCAGTAAAGTAATCTTCAAATCTTATGTAATGAAAATATTTAATTAGTTGATAAACTTAATAAGTTAAAACATTTTTGGTGGCATTGTTTAATATACTGTATTAGTTTAAATTACCTATTTAAAAATTTAATGAAATTAAATGACACTTTTAATATGTTCCTACATAACTTACAGTTGGTATTGACTTATTTGAGGCAGACAGAAGCATTCTGGTTCTTTGAATTTTTAATAAAATGTTTGTTGATTGATTTTTTTTATTTTAACAAATACATGTTTTTTATATAATAATAAGAAATAAGAACATACCTAATTATATTAAAAGAGATTGTATTTATGTTTTGAAAGCAAAACATGTAAGGATAAGTATTTTCTTTAGGATGTATCTTAAACCTTTTTAATTAGATCCAGCAATTTAATTTCTTTCAGCACCATGATATCCCTTATGAGATCCCTTATTCCAAATAAAAGAAAGGTACAGACCTTGTGAAGATCATTTATTAATTTTGAATTTTAATAACTGTGATAGTTCTAAATGAGAAATTTTTGTGATATTTCAAAATTTGCTTTATTGCAGATATTTTTATTCCAAAATTTATTGTTTAATTATATATTTTTAGATTCAGAAGAGTATAGCTTCTTTTCCTATAAAATATTTGCTTTACTTAAGTTATTGTTGCTGAGTGCCTAGTGAATGTCATTTTTATACTATTTTTATATTATAAAATAAAAAATAATGCTTTTTTGTCAAACTATTTCCCTCTCAGTTTTAAAATAAAGTGCATTTTTACCAAATCTAATTAATACATGGTCTAAGGTGTAACAAATTAAGAATTACAACTTCTATTTACTATTAACTTTTCCAATCGTCTTTTAAAATATCTCCCATTTTTTCACCAATCATCATACTAGGCGCTTCTGCATGCCCAGACAGTGGCAGTGGTACAACACTGGTATCTGCAACTCTCAAATTCTTTATACCATATACATGTAATCTACTATCAACCACACCAACTGTGTCATTTGGACCCATCTTACATGCTCCTACTTGATGATGTATTGAAACTGTTGTACTTTGTAAAACGCATTTATAATATTCGTCGCTATCGTAAGTGACATTTTCACATCCTAAAACAAATTTTAGTAATAAAAAGTCAAACCACAATGGAAATTTCTTAAGTAAACATAAATTAGCAACCAATTTCAGTAAATAGAAAGAGAGGAATTTAAGAATATTGGAAGGGAAAGTGATGAGAGCAATTCTCTTGACAATACTATTAGATTATCCAAAACATGATAGATAATTAAAACTAAAAACGCCACAAAACAAGGGCTCAAAGAGGGTGGTATAATGAGGAAAATGGGACGGATCGTGATGCGGTTTTCTGTATTCTCTTCCAAAAACGATTATCACAACATGTGCCGGGGTAGATTTTCCCTCCCACCGAAAGTTGCATTGCTGCAACGCAAAGTACACGCAAAGAATTACAAACTTGTTAAAGAAGTGTCAGAACTGGACCGGATCGGGTACTCGGGGGTTTTCGAGGCCGCTGATCACGAATATAATGTTCAAATTGACCTCCGAACACCTGGTGCACCAGAACATGACCCTAAACGTCATCTCCGGGGGTTTCCTGACACAATCAAAGAAGGTCAACCAAAAATCATTTTGGGGTGTTTTTTGGCCCGCTGAATCTAAATCTGGCATCGGCGAACACCCCACCGAAACCTGGGCTTTAACGTCATCTCCCAGAGTTGTACAGATACGACCCCACCAAAAACCTCATAATTTGACACATTCATCAATGTGTAACTCTCGCTTAGGGCCCTCGAAACCACTGCCCCACACAACTACCTTATTATGATTTTCGGGTGGTTTTTGGCACTCTTCTCAAGAAAACTTTCGGAGATGAGGTTCTAGCCCGGGTTTCGGTGCACCAAGTGCCAGTGGGGTATCCGCCGATGCCAGATTTGGATTCAGCGGTTAAAAAAACCCCCCAAAAGAATTTTTGGTTGACCTTTTTTGATTGTGTCAGGAAAACTCCCGGAGATGACGTTTAGGGTTAGGTTCTGGTGCACCAGGTGTTCGGAGGTCAATTTGAACATTATATTCGTGATCAGCGGCTTCGAAAACCCCCGAGTACCCGATTCGGGCCACTTCTTTAGCAAGTTTGAAATTCTTTGCGTGCACTTTGGGCTGCAGCAATGCAAATTTCGGTAGGAGGAAAAATCTACATCACCACATTTTGTGATAATCGTTTTTGGAAGACAATGCAGAAAACCGCATCCCGATCCGTCCACTTGCAACACTTTTCTGACAACAGGCCCATTTCCGAAGGCGTTGAAGCCACTAATATTCAAGTTCATGTTTTTCATATTATAGCCTAAAAATGGAAGTGGTCAGATTTTTTGGAAACATTAAAATGCAGGAGATGGGTGTTGCCATTGAAGGAAAAAAATAACGTGGCAGGCAAAACGTTTTTGGGGTGCCCTCGGGGGTGCCATACGCCATACCCTATAATTATGCAACATTTTGTCTTAAAAAATCATATTTTATTATAAAATATAACTTTTTTGTGTGGCTTATTAATGTATATTTAAAATTGGTGTTTTATAAATGGTTATATTTAAAAGAAAACAAAATACATATTGTATTGAATATAACTGTATTCAAAACTCGATTCAAACTAACTCTAGCACTGATTTTTGCAGAATGGAATAACTTTTTGTAAATGAGAATATTTCATAGCATAGTTGTTTTAATTTTGTATGTAGCACGGCGCTTTTTGGCGCCTAATATGAAATATCGAATCGACAATACATTTTTCCGTTTCTTTATAACAAGTAATTCGTAATAGATTAAATACATAAAACAAATTGTAAATTAGATATTTCGTAGTAGGAGCCCAAAAACAGTATACATTCTCGGGAGGGCGGCAGGAATAAAGATAGAAATTAATACAATATTATCATCTAACATTGGCGAAATGCGAAATATGTAAGGAAGTGCGATATTATTTGTTTCAAAAAAGTTTTTTAGAGATGTTTGGAATGATTGCGAATGGATTATGTGGATTGCGAAATGATTGCGAAGTGATTGCGATGATTTCAATACGATTGCGATGATGGCGAAGCGACTGCAATGATTGCGATGATGGGGGAGTCCCTTCATGGTAGCCAACCTGGAAAAACCACTGCCTTTTTTTGGGAATTATTCAACTTTGAATGTATAGTTTTTGCCACATTCAGTATACTGTAAAAGTTTTTCGTGTCACGAAGGTCTCATTTATTAGATATTGGAAAAAATCGATTTTTATAGGATATTTTCGTATGTTATGTTTTCTGTAATGAATTGTGACAATTGACAATTTTCATTCATACAATCATTGTCAATTTTCATTAAATTGCTATTTTGATTTTTACACATTAAACATAAACTATTTTACGTTCTAAGGATTTTTATTTCTTCTGTGTTTTGCTTTTGTTTGAATTTCATTACATGAACTGGATAAATTGATACCGAAAGGAGTCAGAAATCCAATAAACTAAGTAGACAAGACGATTTTGGTTAAAAAATAAGAATAATTCAATAACTTGAAACTACTTGCTGATTTATGCGAATAAACTAAATCTACAAAATCACCTTAACCACGAATAAAAACACATACAATTAACCTCCAAACATCTACCGCTATAGTGCCAAAACGTTGTTGATATATTAGACATTTGACAGACAAAGAAATAGAAAATGACATATAATGGTTTCTATTGGTTATCCTTTAGTGAAAACATAACATCCGAAAATCCCTATACGTAAAACATTTTATCCAATATCTAATAAATGAGGCCTTCGTGACAAGAAAAACTTTTACAGTATACTGAATGTGGTGAAAACTATACTTTCAAAGTTGAATAATTCCCAAAAAAATGCAGTGGTTTTTCATCTATTTTTTCAGGTTGGCTACCATGAAGAGACTCCCCCATTGCGAGGCGATTGCGGTGATTACGAAGTTACCGAGGACTGCCAATGAATTTGTGACAGTATTGCTGACTATTGACTACCCCTCGACTATAGCTCCGTCAATTTGAAATACATAAAATTACAAAACTTACCAGGAAAAGGCTTGTCGTATTCTTTAGCTCCAAAACGTTGAAAAGCCTTTGTTTTTGAAAGTTTTTGTCCAAATCTAATACCCGCTATCATAGTTTTCATATCTTGATCATTTGAATCAGTATAATATTCTCCGTGTAATACAGGGGGATCGTATGGGTTATTTGATTGCAGTTTTAAGTTACCCACCGATTTGGGATGAATTAATACTGGTAAAAGTGCAAAAGCCGGTTTTCCTTGCAGAGGAGTAATGTATTCGTCATATACCTCCTGTCTAACTCTGAGTTCCGCCCTTGATACCAAACCATAATCGTAATTCATTCCTCCGAAACCTATAAATTGATGTGGATTAGGGCGATTAGGGTCTTTATTTATAATATAAGGCGGTTTGGACAGCCAGCCTTTTCTAGCTACCTTTAATATTTTTGATAATTTTAACGAAATAAAAAAAATGTTAAAAAACTAAAAAAAAATTAATTAAGTATTAAGTAATAACATTAAGAACAGTAAACAACTAAAAGGTCGAATGAAACTTCCACTACTTATTCGTAAAATACGTTTTAAATTCAATGACAGCTGTTTCTCTAAAAACTAGCATCGTCAGATTGACATATTGAAGTTACATACAATACTGTTTCATTCAACCGTTTAGTTGTTTACTCTTCTTAATAAGATGGACTTTCATACCGACCAGTCATTGCCACCATAAGAAGTTTAAAGGCAAAATACATAGTATCTGAAAATACCAATTATTGCTACTAATTTTTTAACAAAACCAATAGTTGCCACCCCCATTTATGGCCATCAATCAAGCATAAATTAGCAGCTACATTTTACTCATAAAACATTTTTATTAATAATCATTTATAGAAAATGTTTATAAAATACATATAAGCCATAAAAACAATAACAAAAATAAAAAAAGGAACTGAAAAAGAAACTCTCACAAAAATATTCTTGATTTCAAAATTTATATCAAAAATTAAAAGGAATCTATGCTTCATAAACATCTACTGGTGAAAGAAACTCATAACGAATTTGGTGTAGGCAACAAACTTAAAATACAATTTTTTTTAACAAATGATACATCTTTCTCATCAGTCATAAATACATTTTTGTCTATACTTGTAGATCTCATACACGTAACTTTAATATCATTATCATCCGCAATACCCTGCACCGAGTCCTGCGCAATACACTCGGTAGGACACAGATCTTCGTTTTCCACCCAGAAATTTCACAAGCACATGTGCTCCCACATTAACTTCGCCTTGAATTATCTCGGTAAATTGTTTTTTATGATCTTCAAATGGGTCTACATCATCTGAGCTGCATCCACTTTCCACCCAGTCTTCTTCACTCTCTTCATCATCTTCTGAAAAATCATTTTTAGGATTTTTTTTTTCAATAAAAGTTTTTGTTGTCTTGCAATCTTTCTTTGTTCTTTTTCTTCTATTTTCTTTTTCTTTCCACTTTCTTTTGATAATATTGTCTCCAAGGTTCAGAGGTTACCACAGATGGAATTTTTTCTTTAAGTTTCCTCTTTTTTGTCTGAGGTTTCGGGTCCGGCCAAAACAACGCCTTTTTGAAAGGCGTAGGAACTTTAAATTGACTGGACTGACCACTTGGAGAAGGTGTCACTTTGTTGTTAATGACATAAGTACCAGATATACTCGGTTGGGGATAATTTACTGGTGTTAGCTCATTAATAGTAAACATGTTATTACCAAGCACCGGTGACTGACCATGCTTTAATGGTGTTCTGTGAACAGGGGACTGTAACATATTTCCACCATCTTTGTCACCTTCCTGAATATCTTTGCCAATGGTTTTATCCGAATTCGCTTGAACATCCAGTTTCCATTCTTTCCATATGGTAAAAAGGGACTTATCCTTAATCGGGCCGTTCCAATTATGTTCGTTTTCATTTAGAGATATTTCGAACATATTTATTATTTCCTTGCCCACTCTGTTTTCAAAGTACTTCATTGCAAGCACATACTGTTTTGTTGTAATACTAGATGTGACAGAATCAATTTTATCTGAATTGTTTTTAGCACTAATTTTTTTGAAGTGGACATTTTTAACATTAAACGGATGTAACTCGGAAGCCTTGAACCCATTTTGAATAGTTTCTTTAGTAATATGAGATAAAGCCTTCTCAAAAACCACAGCAAAAGTACACTTCTGAAGTTTATTACCATAGTTATCCATACTTCATTTCTGAATGCCAGTTTTAAGGGCCTGAAAACAGATACATCCATTGACTGGAGTAAATGCGTGGAATTTGGATATAATGCTATCAATTCAATTCCATTTTGGACACAAAAGTTAGACACATGCATGGTTAGATGAGAAACGTGCCTATATACAGGAAAAACAAGACTGGTTTTTCAATGTTTTCTTTTATTAGCCATGGAGAAAATATATTAGTCATGTATTTATAAACAGTACTAGAACACATCCAACCATTTTCTGAAGTTCCTAAGCCCCAACCTGTTGGAACACTTTAAGATATAGCCGCTGGAATTCTTTCATATGATAAAACAATGATTGGTGGAGCAATTTTTCCAGCAGCATTGCTGTAAACAATACCGTTACGTTTTCTTTTTCGTCTCCAGCAGAACGGTAAACATTTTTATTCCCTTTTGTGACCAAAACCCGAGCCAAAACCTTACTCTCCTTTGGGGATAAATAGAACGCGCTTTCATCAGCGTTGAAAATTCTGTTTGGATTTCTTGTGATATTAAACAAATCTTTCGAATCTAGGTATTCTTTAATCTCAGTAGACCAATTTCGAATTTGATTTTCAGTCACACGCAGATAACCAAGGTCTCTAAGTTTAAATACTTGGATGGATCGATAAAGATCTAAATCCTGACTTGGAAATCAGAGCTCGGATTGAAATTATTTAACATACAAATTAGATACAACTTTGTAAAGTGCTACATATATTCCACACTTCTGTATGGAGTTGAAGCGTGGACGCTAAAAGTTAGCAGTCTAAACAGACTTGAGGCATTCGAAATGTGGGTGTATCGATAAATGTTGCGAATACCTTGGGCTGCTCATACTACCAATTTGGAAGTTCTGCATCGAATGGGCAGAGAACGTGAGCTCATGTAATGAGACATAATAGATATGAATGTCTACAGCTCATGATATAGGTAAGATCGAAGGTAGACGCGGATCAGGACGTAGACAGTGCTCCTGGATTAAGAACATACGAGATTGGACAGACAAACGATTTACAGAGGAAAACCCAATACAAAGAAGAATTTGCCAAAATTGTTGCCGATCTTCGATAGGAAAAGACACTCGAAGAAGAAGAAGACTATTATGAAGTCTTGATGGTGATTGGGTCGATGTCTACCCAAATTTTATTTCCAGCCTTCGCCACTGGTTTTTAGTGGGTTATTATGTGTTTTTCTACGCCCATGTCTGTAAACGTCAAAAATCGCACTGTCGACATTCCTTGTAAGTGACATTTAACAATAACGTGCGCGTAATAAGATCTCATAACATACACATGCGTTTAGGTAAGAAAACTTAAATATCCTTGTTTAATCAAATTGCAATAAAATTTTTATTTACGTAATACTTTATTTGGTGGATTTACATACTTTTAGTAAATATTATTAATATATAATTTTAATATTAGAGACATTTTATTTAAATTAAAAGAGTAATGCCCCTAAATGTCGGCAACACATACAATTTCTCAAAAATAAGTCCCATTTTCTCATAGTATGTTATGGAAATAAACGTCATGACATTAACACTGACAATTTTGTATGCGAATGAACATTTTCTCAACTTCACCTACAAAAATGTCTTCTAGTACGTAGTGAAAATGATGACATTATGAGCACTCCGCCGGAGATATTAGAAAAAGCTCAAGCTGCCACACAAAATTTGCTACCGCCAAAATACAAAGAAAGAGCTAAATTACCTATTAAAAACTTTTGGATTGGTGACACCAGCACAACGTAAAATCATTTTCGGAGAATGTTTTCTTTGCGTACTTTGAAGAATTATCAAAAACTATGAATACCATCTTCACTATGGACCATTTATTCGATGTTGAGAACTACACTAAATATTTATAATAACATTAACATATCAAATTATCCAAAACTAATCACCCTACTGAAACGGCGATCGGATGGATTTAAAAGTTGTCTACAGAACAAATTGGTACGTATCTGAAAGATGCTCCAGACATTTGTTATCAGAGAAGAATTAAAATATTGTGTTATTATCATCACATAATAATGGGTTTTCAGGTTATCCCAGGAGTTATCCTCATTATTGGATTAAACGGGGCTTGCCGTAAACAAAAACTTAAAAATATAAAAATGAAAGACATTCAGGATACAGGAAATTCTTTTGTAATTATTATTCCATATTCTAAAACTAAAACGAGCCGTTCATTTGTAGTACCAGATACGTTTTATACCATATGTTAAAAGTATATGAGTTTGCGTCCTCGGTAGTACACCACGTAAAATTGCTGAATACCTTTAGCTGTTTAAATAATTGCGATTTCCTTTATTTCATAGAAGAAAATAGATGGGCGTAGAAAAAGTATAGTTCGTTATAGTAGTTGTAATCCTTTTTTACTTCGTACGTGATGGGATACTTACAACTCTAGTTACGTAATATACTAATAAATACTTTATTGCTTTAAAATAATATATAAAACTGAAAACAAAATATTTAGTAGATAGGTACTTACTGTTAAGCAGAATTTCGAGGTCCGGATAACCTGCGATGTCGTCTGATACATTTGTTCTGATAAAACCGATGTTGTCTATTCCACTGTCAGAAGTTAATAGCCCTTGTCCATTTATAAACCAATTTGCCCACCGTAATGGATCAAATTGTTGCAATAATTGTTCTCCTATTTTATCGATAGTGAAGAATTGAGTAATGTGAGTGGTTTGATCGTACAGTGTTTTTCCTACCGGTAGGTTTTTTATTACGGGAATACCTGAAAGATCAATTCATTGTTTTAAACTTAAGCAACAAATAAAATTAAAAAAATACTGATCACCTTTCTTCGATATATCGTAAATCGGTAAATTTTCAAATAATCACTATTTATTAAACCTCTAGAATTATCTGTTTGTGTCTTAATTTGTCTCTAATATATTACAATATTTTTCTTATTTATTTATATAGGTTTTGAGAGTGCGATACACTACGGTTACTACTGTCTATGTATTTTATAAAATACACACCTAAATTACTTAACCGGTGTGAACTTAGCAACCCAAAGCTGGTAACTCATTTGCCGAACAATCCCGAACGATCAGTGGCGGCATTACTATCCTTTTGACTGCGTAAAAATTAAAAAAGTAGTTAAAAATAAAACCATAAGTATCTTTGAGATCCACAAATTATTCAGCATAACAAAAACCATTAAGATATATGGTCAAACCGATAGATTCGGTAATTTATATTGGGTACATATAATTTTAAAAGAAAATAAACCATAGTGCAATTTGACATTTGTAGATAAGTATCCTAATTATAAATCAAATACTTAATTAAGAGGAAAATTACTGAGCTACTCCCCAAGGGGTAGTTTTCGTTATTTTTTTTGAAAATATGTCATTTTCACGACGAAGAAAATAACGGAGCATTTTGAAATTTATACATAGATATCTACTGATAAAAAATATACATAACTGAAAGAAAAATGACTTAGCTACTCTACAAGAAAATGACAGACAAAATAATGTCTCACACAACTGTCCCAAGGTGTTTCTATAAAGAAATTCTTCCATATAAATTGACTTTTGTGCAAGAACTAATAGAAGACGATCCAGATCGTAGAATGGTACAATTCATCCATGCACTGTTGCTGAGCTAATCCACGTCGAAAGTCTCGTCGAAAGTTGTATAAAATAATCGCAGGAAAATGTTTACGATTTAATTCAATTTTTGAGCCGAGATGAATCTTTTAAGTTACTGTAAACAACACAAATAGCGCTCGTATGTCAAAACGTTCTGAGTACGTATAACATCAAAAATGTCCAACTTTACGACAGAGCTATCAGTTGTCAGATTGCAATACCAGTGTTGCCAAATCCCGAAATATAAAAGGCAACCTCGTAACACCACAGCATCCTTAAATCTAATTCAAGAAAACTTTGAATACCGCGTAATTTCCCGGAACACGAATTCTTCTATCCTTCTCATTCACCTGTTATTTAATTTTTCCCCATTTTAATAAAGCTTTAGTATTTCAGTGTTGTTTGTTCTGGCGCATACTGGACTTATTTATTTATGTAGATTCCCAAATTTGAGAATAAATTAGTGATTTCCCCTTTATTTTTCGTTAATGGACTAGTTTAGTGATTTTTTTTATATTTGCATCTTATAAAATAGGTTTTTAGTGGTTCAACTGTACAAATAAAATTTTTATAAAATGAATCCTCTAGCCATAATCGGCTTTTGAAATTTAAATTTAATGGTTACATACGTCATAAGTGGTAAGTGACGTGTTTCAATAAGATTGGTAGAAAATTTGCGATGTTGTCGATATGCTTTAATATTAACCGAGAAACTTATCTCTCTCTCTCTTATTTGTTGTCATTAAAAAGAGATAAACATATCGATATTTTTGTTCTCTGATTGACACTTTATCAAATAAGGAGTAAAACACTAAGCAAAATATTCTGTCATTTTCGTTAGTTTAATTTGTTGTTTGGTTGTGTTTGGTGTTTGAAAGAAATTACTTCTATACTATTTTTGGTTCGAAAATAAAAATCCCTAACACCTTCTCTTGGTGTTATACTTCGAGCATATATACTAACGTAGAGACAGCAAGCAATAGTGATTGTTTTGTATCAGAGGGGAAACTGTCAGACACTACAGCCAGTGTCGTATCATTTTTAGGGGATTTGAAATTAATACCTTTATAATACATTTTGAAACAAACAACAAAATATTTTTTAGACTTGAATTTAAGTAGTAATAGAATTAATTATTTACATGGAATCATAAGATATTTTATAAAACACAAAGTTGAATTTATTGCATAAATTTCTAGATTTTCAGTATTCTCAATAATATGGCGGTATATTTGCTTTATACATTTTCCTATTTTTAAACAAGTGTAAGAGACGCTAATGCATATTTACTTGTAAAACGACCTTGATGATTCATTTTCATATTTATATTTATAAATCACACAAACTCTCACCATATAATATATACTCAAATTAATTTAAAAAATGGCTTTAAAAGTAATATCCAAACACTATTAAATTGTAAAAATAACTCTAAATGCAAAACAAATTGACAATAATGGCATATGTGACAATTCGACTTGACACGCAAATTCAAAACGGACCAATGAGATTGCTGGACACTATATGACATTTATTTTCCCCCCTGATACAAAACAAAGCTCATCTGGACGCTGTCTCTACGTTAGTATATATGCTCGAAGGTGTTATAGCGGTTCCTTCAAAAATAACCAATAGAAGTAATTGTTCTCTCGGGGAGCAACCCTTCTATCGGTACAGTGAGAGAACGAATTTCAAGAATACGGTTTTGGCATTTTCAATAGAACCACGCCCACTTTCTATTGGCTGTTCTATTCTATCACCGTCAAGAATAGGGGTCTTGTTTGTTTATTACAGATAAACACGATTTTCTCTCCTGCCATATATCTTGTCAACTGGTACAATCAGTTAGTCACAGAACACGGTGTTTTGTGCCGCCAGTTCTTTGAGAATACTTGAAACGAACGTAGTTAAACTGTGACAACGTTGACTTTTAAACACACTTCATTATTGGTTATTAGTTGGCGCTACGTTTAAAACTTACTAATTATTTATTGCTAAATTTTACGAAATGAGAAAAATTACTTGCAAAATGAATACCAATATAAGTAAGTAGGTATCTTATCCTAAATATATATTGCTATCATTTTGATTAATATGATCCTACTAAACTAGTCTATTAGCATTATTTAAGTATAATTTTTTTTTCTAATATTTTAAAATATTTTTACTTGGTAATGAAATCGAATCAAATTTCAGGCAAAGCAGAATATAATAAGTAAACAGAGCGTTGATGTACTATCGGCTTCAGAATAGCATAATATACATTTTCAAACTCAAATCGCTTGTATTGCATTAATTTTAAGGATGGCCTATTTATTGTGTATAACTAATCACGGTTTAAATAATATTAAATTTGAAATCAGTTAAACAGTTGTCCACGCCCACATCTTTAATGTTTGCAGCATAAGGTATTTTATTGACAAATTGCTTGTGTATTACACAGTACGGTTTTATTTGTTTTTTATTGCAACCTCTCTACTGATTCTTTTTTTACTTCACTTAGTTTGGAACCCTCTATAATAAATGTTTGTTTGGGATTAAAATCCCTTTTCAAAACCTTTTTTTTTCCTTCTTTTATGTAGGTTGCTAGAAATAATAAATAACATTCCATAAAATGAAAGATAAAATATAAAAATATTTATTTTTGAATCTCCAACAGTTTCTAATCAATCTTGATGGTACTAATTTTAATTGTTTTTATGAATGAATGAATTTTTGTTAACGTTTTTCTGTTACGTTCGGATCAAAATGACCCTACATTTATTTATTTTGTATTTTATTTAGTAAATAAATAGGGTGGTAAAAATCAAAATATAGCAATACATTTAAAAAATGAGCCGTCATCGACAGTGTGAAAAATGTAATAAATATCTAATAAACATAGACATAATAATCAAATATTTAGGTTGTTTTATTATTGATTTATTGTTCTTTGTGTAAAATAAATTATTTTTTATAAACAACGGACTTGTTTTTTTTTGATAAATATAATTTATAATGCTTAAAAATGTTTTTGGATTCGCTTTAGTTGTACAAGAAAGCACACGTAAAATAATACGCCTAGGATTCTACCTCTGTGGTGTGAAAATGTGTAAATATTATTATTTTGTGTGAATTTGTAGATTATATATTTCAGTGCAAAAATGCGAAAAAAACCTATTTATTCGGGACATGACCGACCCTTGTAAATAAACTTAATTCCCAAAAACCATTTAATGTAGGCGTTTTAAAAATTGCCACTCCTATCTTGTTGAAGCAGGGCGTTTTTATAACTTCGGTAGGTAAAGGAAATTTAACATTGCATATATGCTATTCTAAAGCCGACTGTACGTACATTTTGGCGAAAGAAAAATCTAAGAAAGGGAAAATTAAATACCTTCGTTATAGTCAACCCACAGCATGTAATTTAATGACAATGTTACATCAGCTCCATGTTTCCGTCACAAGACCATCTTCAGGCTTTAAGAGGTGAAAACAATGTGTGAGAATGAAGAATTACAAAAGTCATCTTATAGTGTTCTTCTCTTAGAGCATGTAATTTTATGATAATGTTACATCAGCGACCTGTTTCGGTCATAAGACCATCTTCAGGTTTTAAGAGAAGAACACAATGCGTCAGAATGAAGAATTACAAAAGTCAACTTATTGTGTTCTTCTCTTAGAGCATGTAGTTTAATGGTAATGTTACATCAGCGACATATTTTCGTCACAAGACCATCTTAAATTAACTGCTGTGGGCTGACTTTGAGTTTTATTGCTACTATTTGTACCATCCACATTTTTGAGTTATGGATAATTTTAAGTTTAAATTACCTAATTCAGTCAAATGTTCTTCCGGACCTACACCACTAAGCATAAGAAGTTGCGGAGTATTTAAAGAGCCTGCCGACAGTATAACTTCCTTGGTAACATTTACTGTCCATATTTTGTTTTTATAATGAAATTCCACTCCTTGTGCCGTTTTGGTTTCGGGATCAATCAAGACTTTGGTAACTCTGGCAGTAACTAAAATATCTAGATTTTTTCGAGAATTTATCGGATCTAAGAAGGCTGTTTTAACGCTGTCCCGTCTGCCGTGCTTTTGTGTCGATTGTATGCGAGAAAATCCCAAAAAGTCCTGAGAATTGTAGTCCACGTGAGGAATACCTAGTTCCTTCCCTGAAAAATAATAAAGACATTTTTACACGCTAATAAATTTCAACAAGAGCGAAGCATAACTTCATCTTATTGCATATTCCTCGTCTTGTCTTTATTTCTTTTTTTCCTTAAATAATATTGTCTACATCTTTGTAGTGTTATAAGTTTAATCTTTTTTTTCCTGTCTTTCTTATTCAAGTATTCTATTTCCCTGAATAGCCCCTCACTTTATATTTTTCTTTTTTCACTCATATTTTTTTTTATATTGTTGTGCGAGTACGCCCCTGGCGCTATGACCCAGACGCGAAGGAAACAGATGATGCGAGAGTCTTCCAGAATATACGTTTGTTCGACGCCGCCCGATGAGTGAAGCGGTCGAATGATCGAGAATAGACTGGAGTATGCTGGAACAATACTTACCTATATAAAGGACCGATTTGAATATTTTTAGTTAGTTAGTTAGTAGTATGTTGTTAGATAAATACGAATAGAAATATTGTCTTACATAAATTAAAGTATTGTAAATAAATTGTGTTATATAAATTAAACAGTGTTAGTGATTTAAATAATATAAAAATAAATTAAAAAGACTAGTAAAAATAAATAAACGTTACATTTGGTGTCAGGTGTGGGGTTGGTGGTAGAAGCCGAAGATGAAAAGGTGGTAAGCCGTATGTTTCGAATGTCTCCCCCAAGGCTATGATGTCGTCTAAGTAGACCAGGCACGTTTTCCAAGACAACCCTCTCAATACGTTCTCCATCAGTCTTTCAAATGTCGCAGGAGCATTACATAGTCCGAATGGCATGACATTGAACTGAAATAATCCAGAACCGGTGGTAAAGGCTGTCTTTTCTTTGTCTCTTGGGTCCATTTCTACCTGCCAATAACCAGACTTCAAATCTAAGGTAGAAAATAATTTACTTCCAGCTAGAGTGTCCAGGGTATCGTCGATTCGAGGCAGAGGATAACTGTCCTTCTTGGTAACATCGTTCAACTGACGGTAGTCTACACAGAACCTCGTAGTTCCATCCTTTTTCTTGACCAAGACTACCGGAGAGACCCATGGACTGGTAGAAGGTTCTATCACTCCATCTTCTTCCATTTCTCGGACAATCCTTTCAGCTTCTTGCCTCTTTGCCTGTGGTAATCTTCTAGCTGATTGACGAATTGGCTTGGCATCACCCGTGTCGATTTTATGTTTTACAGCAGAGGTACGTCCTCCTCAATATCAGCGACAATAACAGTATGCGTGAACTTTTCTGAGCCAATTCCTATTTGAACCTGGGCTTCTCCAAGGATGTTAGCTCTATCACCTGTGGCAGTTCGCAGTCGTAGCCTTGTTGGTAAAAGCTTCTTACGGCTATTTATAGTTGTTGGCCGTATAATCGTTCTGGTCGCTCCAGTATCCACCAATAGTGTATACTTTTTACCGTTGACTTCACCATCTACATATACACTGTCGTCGCGGCATTTCAAAGAGGCTATTAGTATGAGAGGGTCTTTGGAAACGTTCCGGGTCGAAGCTGCCCCCTCTAGGCCGACCCGTTTTAGTTTTCCTGTGGAGTAGTTTCTTGATTCGTAGTGGCCCCAGGGCGTTTACATGAATTGCGAACATGTCCTATTTCACCACAATTCCAGCACCTGATGGTCTTCTTCTTTTTCTTATCAGTAAAGTTCTTCATCATGTTTACTAATTGGTCTAACTTATTTTCATCTTCCTCTTCCGTTACGGACCTTACTTTACTGTATCCTCCACAAGCTTTCGAAGCCGCTTCATACTCAAGCGCGGCAGACAAGATGTCCACTAATGTTTTGTGGTGGGCTAAACGGAGTGTCTTTGCCATTTCGTGGTCACGAAGTCCATCAAGAAATGCTTCTACAGCTAAACATTCCATCATTTGTTCTGGAGCTGAAGGGTAAGCAAATCTTACCAATCTGGCAATATCTACTTCGTACTCTTGAAGTGTCTCCTCTCGCTTCTGTTTTCGAGTCTTCAACTGCGATCGGTGCAAGTTCTCCAGGTGTTCGTGACCATATCGCATGTTCAAGCTTTTCTTCAGTTGCTCAAAATCATCTGTGTCCTCCACTGGTATGGTCTGAAGAACATCCAAAGCGTCTCCTCTCAGAGCGATGGTGAGGTTTATTGCCTTCTCTTTTTGGGACCAACCGTTCGCTCTTGCAGCAGTTTCGAACTGTTTGAGATAATTTTCCCAAGACATCTTTCCGTCAAAGGTTGGGGCCTTAACACGAACAGAACTTTCGCTGCCTTCCAATTTCGGTTTCCGCTCCACTTTGAAGCTTCTCATTTCGTCCTCGTTTTCCTCTCCTAAATCTTCCATATCTTCTTTACCTCCTTTTTCCATCTCTTCCATTTGCTTTTCCATTTCTCTTATTTTCTCTTCAATTTTTTTTCAAATGAAGACATTTTATTTTCCATAGAAGAAATGTCCAAAGAAACTTTGTTTTCCAAAGAAGAAATATCATTTTTTAAAGAAGACATGTCAGAAGAAACTCTTTTTTCCAAAGAAGAAATGTCAGAAGAAACTTTATTTTCCAAAGAAGAAATATCACTTTTCAAAGAAGACATGTCGGAAGAGATATCACTCTTCAAAGAAGACATATCGGAAGAAACTTTATTTTCCAAAGAAGAAATATCAGAAGAAACTTTATTTTCCAAAGAAGAAATATCACTCTTCAAAGAAGACATGTCGGAAGAGACTTTATTTAAGGAAGAAATAATTGTAGCAGAAGAGTCGTCTACGAAAATATAATTTTCTGGATCTAAACCATCATTTTCCAATGCTTGCTTAAGTCGCTCCAACAACTCAGTCTTCCTTCCTGTTGTTTCCAATTCACGATCCTCCAGCTCTTGACGCAATTCAGTCACTTTCAAGTCACAAAGTTTTTTCGACATATTTATTTATTTATTATTTTTTTTTACCTTATTTATTTACAATATCCCACTTCTGACACCAATGTAACGTTTATTTATTTTTACTAGTCTTTTTAATTTATTTTTATATTATTTAAATCACTAACACTGTTTAATTTATATAACACAATTTATTTACAATACTTTAATTTATGTAAGACAATATTTCTATTCGTATTTATCTAACAACATACTACTAACTAACTAACTAAAAATATTCAAATCGGTCCTTTATATAGGTAAGTATTGTTCCAGCATACTCCAGTCTATTCTCGATCATTCGACCGCTTCACTCATCGGGCGGCGTCGAACAAACGTATATTCTGGAAGACTCTCGCATCATCTGTTTCCTTCGCGTCTGGGTCATAGCGCCAGGGGCGTACTCGCACAACAATATTTTTCGAGGTAATTTCGTTGACCAATAATTATTAAATTATAAGTATATTTACCTGCTTCCAAAAATATTTTCGAAAATTCGCTTTCGTAGCCATATTCAATAGTTATCGGTCCGTTAGTATTATGATACTTGCTATTGCAAATGCTTCCAAGTCGACAATTTTCAGATTTTAAAAAGTAAGGAAGAACTTCGTCGTACGACCAACCTGGATTACCTTAAAAATAAAAATTTAAAAACTTTACAAATTGTTTAAATTAAACATGATAGACCTAGGTGATAAAAAAGGCCATTTTTGGGTAGTAATTTGATCTGAAATTTGAGTACTTACATTCACTTGAGTGAAATTTCCTAAAAAAGGATTCAAATTAAGTTTAGCTGTTTGGAAAATTTAAACTGCAAGTTGGGTCCATCGTTTAAATATAATTTCTTAAAAAAGAAGATTAACATTAATTGCCAAAGGTATCATCTCATTACAATAATGCTCTTTTTTCTTGCCGAAAACTCAACGAAGACTGTCGTCTTGCCTTATCTATTACATTTTCTGGCTGGCTGCTTCTTTCACCAGCCAGAAAATGTATATGATTTCATAAATCACGATCACCCCAGTTTTCCTGTGCAACAAAGTGCTAAGCGATGTGTCCGAATTACTGGAATTCATTTGATATCCAGAAGACAGAGTTTAAAAAGTATGGATTTAGGACTATTACTGCAAAACTATGAAATTGTTTGCTGTAGACGAAAATATTTGAGAAGAGTAAAGCAAAAGAGAACTATTTATCTTGATGGGATGTGGATAAAAGAAGGTTGTGTAGTACAAAAAAGATGCCAAAAAGATGTCTTCGTAGACTACTTCGTTGAAATGTTGAGATTTCTTCCAGCTGATTTGGTAGTAGTTATAGATAATACAAGCTAACATGTATGTATGTATGAAAGGGGTGATAAGTAAATTACGACCTATGGGATCTATTGTGTCCCACCTTACTTGCCATGGGTCTGATATTTTTCAGACTTATATATAGCAGCTCTTTTAATACTATTTTCCTAAGGTTTAGGATATCATCGGGCTTCAAATAAGGTAGATCCTCCTGTTCTATTGTATGTGCTCCTAGGATCTAGCCCTTGCATTCTGCAAAACAGGGCATTCTGAAAGTATGGGTATTGAGGTTTCGTCCTTTTCTGCAAGGCAACTAAAAGATCTCTTCTGGTCGTAATTTTCCAGAAGTATCTTAGCTTATCTCGGCCCTTCCAGCTGATTCCAGTGATGGCGCGAATTTCTGCTTGAAATATGCTTGGGTATGTGGTCAATCTGTTTGTTGTATTTGACTCTCGGTCCAAAACTTCCTATTCCAGATCCCTCTTTTAGCTTGGAACCGTCCGTATATACCACTTAATGACATTTTGGTTTAAATTCAGAATTATTAATTTTATTTCTTCTTATTCTTATTTGAGTTTCTTTGGCAAATCATCTTAGAACATTTGTTCCCTGCAATGTTCATGTACATCATAAGGAGCCTTGGTGGCTTTATGTATTACTTCGTTTTCATGTTTATTCCATAGTAACCTGCTATCTAGGATTAGGAAAGGGAGGCGATGGCTGTTGCATGCAGACGTCTAGTGAAATGCCAAAATGCCATTTCGTGAAAATCGGATAATGACTGACAGTATCGCTTACAGGCCAGCTATCCTTGCAAAAGTAGTTATCGCCGATAAATATATTAATATTTTATTTTTTCGCTGTTCTTTTGTGTAAACTTACCGGATTACTAACGTAAATATCTATTATTTATACTTCTATTAAATTATACATTCATTATTCAACTGCTTTTGAGGAATTAATAGTACCTATCCATAAACAAAAAGCGTGAGTTATAACTTTCTAGTGACTTATTACACCATACTATTAAAGTAACTATGTACTGTCACGGAATCAATGGCGGTTCGATCTCTTGTGCCTACCAAACCTTTTCTTAATTTTGTTAATTGTGTTCATTTTTTACATAAATGTTTACTCAATCCACAGAATTAATTGAATTCTAATTCTATGACTCAATCACAATTTAAGAACCGAATACCAAAGGTTGCTGTAGAATCTAAATTCTAAAAAGCCGATTCTATGAAACGGAATAGTCCATTATTGTAATTGAGGGGAGTAATGTCAGTTGATATTTTTAAAAAGATATTTTGACGTTTTCAAATCTGTTAAAAATTATAAAGGTGTTAAGAAAGAGTGAAGATAAAATATTATGTACATCTTCAGAATTGAGGCAAGTAGCTAATGCTACAGTACGAAATGTATTACCCGAAAAGTCATAAAACAAATATAAAGCGGTCTACAAAAATTTTAAAAGTTGGTGTATCAGTACGAATGTAAACTTTTACAGAAAATGTTCTTTTGGCATATTTTAAAGAACTGAACAGTAAGTATAAAGCATCGTCTCTGTGGACTTTCTGCTCTATGCTGAGAAGCACACTCAATTTAATTAATGAAATAAATATAGAAAATTATTCGAAATTACGTGCGTTTCTTAAACATCAATCAGAGAAGCATGTAGTTAAAAAAGCAAAAACATTTACACCAGAACAACTTAATAATTTCATAAATTAAGCTCCTGATGAAAAATATCTGGCGACAAGGGTACATACCTAATTTCACAATAATTCAATCGTTTTAATCATCTATTTATTTTAGGTTGCTTTAATAATGGGCATTATGGGTGCTTGTCGCGCAGCAGAATTGCACTCTATGCAATTAACAGATTTAGAAGATCATGTTATGGTCAGTGTACCAAACAAAAAAACTAAATTCGCCATAAAATTCAGTGTTAGTGGAAATTTTTATACTGTTGTTAAGAAATATTTAAATCCAGGTCCTGCAAATATATTATTCTTTAAATTTCTAAATGGAAAATATCACGCACAAAGAATTGGCATTAACAAATTTGGAGCAATGGGAAAGGAGATTGCTACATTTTTAAAATTACCAGATAGTAATTTATATACTGGGCATTTGGTACTTCTTCTACAACATATATGCAACAAACTAAAAACGAAACAATAAACTTGCATAATTTAGTTCTGTATATTCAGTTTACTGGTTGTTTAAACTTTATAGTTAATCTCATCAATAAGCAAAATATTACTACTTAAAACTTTTATTTCATTGTTATTACTATTACGGTTTATAAATAAAGTTCTTTCTCTATACTTACATTTTAGTATTTATTGTTAAAGTCGTAGATAAAGTATAGTATTCAACTTGCGCTAAGGGTCATAACTCACTTGATGAATTAAATAATATATTATTACCTTCAGCTGCCCACTTATCGTAATCGATGGGATTTCCTCTGGTATATATCGTGTAACTTTGGGTAGCCGATGTACCCCCCAAAGCTTTTGCTCTCGGCCATGCACAACGATTATCTTCCATAGCTTTACACACCCTGTCTTCCGTTTCCATTGTGTATCCCCAGTTATAATAACTTAACTGATAAATTACGGAGTAATAAGGAACTTGGGTTAAATCATCTGGCGTCGAACCGGCTTCCAATAATAGTATCTTCCAATTCGGATTCTCGGAGAGTCTGTTGGCGACCACTGATCCAGCCGCTCCCGAACCAACCACTATGAAGTCATATTCTGGTCGAGCTGCAAAACGAAATAAAAACAATATCTTAGTTTAAAACTGTGATGTTTTTGTTATTTATTTATACAGTTTTTGTGGGTGAGATAAATTATATACACTATGGCTGACTACTGTCTATTTACTTTGTAAAATGCACTTAAATTAATTTATATACACCCGGTATATCAGTTCTAATTTATTTGTACCACTCCGATATAACACTATTTATATTCACTTATTTCACTGTTAACATAATTTCGGCGCTCTAATTGTTCGCTGTTAACTAAGATTGTTCTAGCTGATAACTCACTTCCTCGCGCGTGCATCGCCTTTTATATTACCCTAAATCCTTCTCTAATCTTCCAGGCTGAACATTCCAGTCGACATTGTTTTCGAGAAATAGAGCAACGTGTTTTTCTGAGGAGGTGCTCTGGGCTATGCTGACGACCTAGTTATAGTGGCTAGAGGCAAACATGACGGTATTATTGCCGAACGCATGCAGCAGGTCTTAAACATTATAACTACTTGGTGTTCGAGGGAAGGGCTATCAGTCAATCCCAACAAAACGACACTTATTCCGTTCACTAACAGGAGGAAACTAACATTACAGCCTCCGATCATGAATGGAGTAACCCTTTCTTTCTCAGAAGAGGTTAAGTACCTAGGAGTCATCCTTGATAGGAAACTTACGTGGAATGCACACCTCACTCATATTACCACAAAAGCAATAAGGGGTTTCTGGATGTGCCGTAGGCTTTTTGGGAAAACCTGGGGTCTGAAGCCAAAAATGATCTACTGGTCATATTTAACGGTTGTCAGACCCATTATCACTTATGCTGCGATGGTTTGGTGGACCAAAACAAAGCAGCAAAAGGCAATAAACGAGTTGCAGAAAGTGCAACGACTTGCCTGTATTGGGATCACGGGTGCTATGAGATCGTGTCCTACCGCAGCCTTAGAGGCAATGCTAGACCTTCCTCCACTACATTTACATGTACAGAGGATCGCTCTGGAAAATGCCTATAGGCTGACACAGACCAAATCTCTGAAACCCGGTGACTTAACAGGACATCTTGAGGTATTAAGGGCTGTAACAACCCAAATCATGAAGATGCCTACAGACGTAATGCCTGCAAAACAAGATTTTGAACTCGCGTTAGATGTTATTATTAACGACCGCGAGTTGACAGAAAACGAAATCGCTCAAATCACAAAAGGTGCCCTCACTTATTATACTGATGGGTCAAAAACAAACGAAGGAGTAGGAATAGGGATCACAGGTCCTAATATTAGGATATCCGCAGCCCTTGGAAATGCTCCAACAATATTTCAAGCAGAACTATTAGCAATTGAATTCTGTGCCCAAGAGTGCCTAAGAAAAGGCCTCAACACAGCAAGAATATTTATTGCATCTGATAGTCAGGCTGCTTTGAAGGCTCTGAAGTCCACAACCTATGAGTCAAAAATAGCCTGGAATTGTAAACAATCTCTTAAACAACTGGCTAGTCGCAACAAATTAAAGTTGCTATGGGTGCCAGGGCATAAAGGAATTGTCGGAAATGAGATTGCCGATAGTCTCGCAAAGGAAGGAGCTTGTGCTCCTTTTATCGGACCCTGAACCATTTTGTGGCATATCAAAAAGCCGCATAATGGAAGAAGTTCGAAAATATGAAAAGGAACTCAGTGCAGCCTACTGGAAAAATGTTCCAGGCCAAAGACAGGCAAAAAGGTTATTACGACCCTCTGCCCGCTACGCGAAATTACTCTTAGAGCTTCAGAAATCTGATCTCAGAGTAATCACAGGAATTCTCACTGGACACTGCTCACTCAGATACCATCTCTGCAAAATGGGCATATTGGACAGTGGGACATGCAGATTCTGCGATGAGGCAGATGAGACGTCAGAACATATTATCTGCAATTGCAGAGTAATTGTTCGGCAACGCCATAAATATCTGGAACAGGTATTCCTTGATCCTGATCAGATTACAAACCTAGCTCCAAAACGGATAATGGACTTTCTTAGAAGCCTAGACCTTTTGGACTAAAATATAGATGTAGGGTATACACAAAAGATCTTATAGGTCGCAGTGTAGTAAGGTCAACTGGGCCAATCGACCCCTTCTGCAATCTACAATCTACAATCTTTTCTGAGGAGCGTATTCGCCATTATTTAAAGTTTTGGACAGGACCGGTTTTGGAACTTGACGAATTTGTAACAATACCATAGCATTGCTTGTAACAATGAACAGAAATGCAATACGGTGGATTATAATAATGTTTTATTCAAATAAATTTACAAAATCAAAAAAATAGTAGTTGGTATAAGTCTGGGGATATCTCGTCTTTGCAGATGACATTATATTAATGATTGGAAATGAAAGCCAATTACAACAAAATATAAATATACTATTAATCGGATATGAAAATATAGTACTCGAAATAAAAATAGAGAATGTCAAAATAGAATAGGTACTATAATTCAAATATTTAGGAGTCACTTTTGAAGAAACGGGAAAGCAAAACAAAGAAATAAGTGAGAGAATTGAAAAACCTGTTAAACTCTACCACACAACTCAGTATATAGAGCAGTACTGACGTACGGTTGTGAATCTGAGACATAAAAGCAAAATTCAGCCGCTTTATAGTATTTAAGACGAACATTAGGACTTAGGAAAAGACCAAATTCGAAACATGAAAATCAGAGAGGAACAACTAGTTTTGCAATTTATAGAAAAGGCAACTTTTTTGGTTGGGGCACATATAATAATAGGAGACAAGTCCTAAAACAAGTATATGAAGCAAAAAAGCAATTAAAAAAGAAAAGTGGAAGACCAAAGAACTCATGAAATAAAATAAGGAAATAGTAACAGTAACAAAACCCAGAAAAGAATGGAAGCATACAAGACAAAACATTTTATAACTATACTTATTGAAAGAGGTATAATTATTTATAGTTGATACAGCATAAATATTGTAATGTTTTTCTTATTTATACTACGTTATAACTACGTTATTTTAATAAAATTTGGTGAATTTATTTATTTTACTGCCTTTACAGCCTTATCAGTTGAAGATTCCAGTTTTTATACTATTTTTTTTTGAAATCCACTAACAATCCCAAAATGAATATTGTAGCCATAGTAAAGATCCAAATTTTGCGGATTTTGGTTCTTGACATTCTTTACGATCGGTTACGATGCCTAGGGTACGGAGACCTGTACGATTTCGGCAACTTAGTGAGTTTGATAGGGGTCGTATAGTGGGACTTCGGGAAGCTGGATTTTCTTTTCGGGAAATTGCAGTTAGCGTGCAAAGAAGTGTAGACACCGTGGTTAGGTGTTGTCAGGCATGGCTTCGAGAAGGCCGTACGCAAAGAGCAAGGGGCTCTGGACGCCCCCGTAAAACAACAGACAGTGAAGATCGCCGACTAAGATTATTGGACTTAGGGGACCGTTTCTCCACTACCAGGTCCATTGTAAATGAATGGTTTGCAGAACACAGAAGACCTATTGGCATGCGAAGTGTTTACCGACGAATAAGACGTTTTGGCCTGTTTTTATCCCAACCACACTGGATCCTCCCTTTAACTCCAGAACCTCGACGTAATCGCCTTGAGTGGTGCAGAGAACGGTCACTTTGGGATCAGGAATGGAACAGTATTGTCTTTAGTGATGAGTCTCGATTTTGTTTAGGCATGCACGATGGTCGAGCGAGGGTTAAAAGACGACGTGGTGGAAGGAGAAATCCACGATTTTTTGGTGAAACGGATGTTCATAAAACTGTTGTAGCTATGGTTTGGGGCGCTATAGCTTATGGTTCGAGATCATCTTTAATCTTAATCAGAGATAACATGAACGCGCAGCGTTATATCCAAGAAGTTTTAGAACCCCATCTTTTACCCTATCTTGACACCCTGGCAAATCCAACTTTCCAACAAGATAGTGCCCGACCACATGTGGCAGGAGTCACAATAGACTTCTTTCAGCATAATGATGTCACATTGTTACCTTGGCCATCAAGATCTCCCGACTTATCCCCAATTGAGCACGTGTGGGATATGCAACGTCCTCCTCAGACTCCAGAAGAAGTTCGAGAGGAGTTGGTGGTTGCCTGGAATGAGATACCATAGGAGGACATTGACCACCTGATCAGAAGCATGTCTAGGCAAGGTTAGGTTAGGTTAGGCTTGGGCGCGTTGGAGAATGCGTAACACATCTGGGTGCATCCACACATTATTAAAGGTAAAAGGGCTTTAAAGCAATGCAATCATTTTGAAATTTTTATCATTTACTTATTATGCTTCAGTAAGTACTTATACAATATTTTATAAAAATAAAATCATTTAAACTGGGTGTTCGGATAAATTATACATACTATGGCTAACTACTATCTATTTATTTACTAAATATATACCCGTTAAATCATTTATAATTTATTTATACCACTTTATTATAACAGTAATGTATGTAACTTTTTTCTTCGCTCTCCGCGCTCTCCAAGACCATTAGAGTAAAACTAAACTGCATTCGCGCCACGATTGCGTTTTTATACCTGTTCTGACGCCGCTGGAACTCCCTAGAAAGTTCTATTTCTAGATGATTCCACGTTCCAGATCAACGAAGAACAATCGAGTACAATGCCGATAAAACAGACGTATTAGACCCACCGCAGTCGCCATTATTTAGGGTTTATACAGTAGCAATAAAACTTGTAACTGTAAAAGCGACATGTTTCGGTCCTTAGACCATCATCAGGCTATAAAGAAAACAATGGTATCTGCGAAGAATTAAAACTAGTTACATTTCACTCATGTTATTTTAACCTACACACTTATTAGACTCTATCTTCGTTGACAGCGTCTGATTTTTAATGTAATCATGTAACCTCTATTAAACATACTTCTATGTAACTAATGTTGATTCTTCGCTGATACTATTGTTTTCTTTATAGTCTGATGATGGTCAAAGGAGCGAAACATGTCGCTTTTACAGTTACATGCTTCTTTTTATTAAAATTGTAAATTGACTTTGAGTTTTATTGCTACTGTATATCTGTTTCATCCACATTTGAGAGATGGATTACCTTTTCAACTTAGGGTTTAGTTAACCAGTGCCATAGATTGAGGTTGGCGAGTTTGTAACAATATTGACTCACGAGACTAATAAGAAGAAAATCGAATATTTGGGTTTGTTAAAATTCATAACAAACTTAAAGGAAAAGTTTTTATGGGATGAATTATTGCACTTTAGCTATTATTCAAAGCGTTAAAAACTCAGCAAAAAAATGGAAAATTAATATGTTTTATTCAACTCAGTCATAGTAATTAATAAATAATTTTTTTTCTACGGCTGCTATGGAATGTGGTGCTTTTGACACATTTGACAGAACTACAAAGTGACGTATTGCTATCAACTGTGGGAAAAAATCTACCTCACGGGTCTTTTCCCACACCACGTACATTTAAATGGGAATTCAGCCGTGAGGTAGATTTTTTCCCACAGTTGATAGCTGCTGTTACGAAAAAATGAAACACCAGGAATGTTAATACAAAATTGCAGTAATGTATTAATTAATTACAATATTAATTAAATTCGTTTTTTTTGTATTAAGTATGTGCCGTTTATTTTATAACCAATAATAATAATAAAATGTTATGAATTCACTTCTTTATTATTATTATTAATATGCAGCCGTAGAAAAAGTATGGTGTGCAACACGGTGAAAAAGACACTTTTCTTATAAACTTTCACACTCGTAACATATTCTTATAGGAAACTTAAAACACTTTTCTTAGTATTTTGAATGATACAATATTACGAACATCATAATGTGAATTTTAATTGTGTTATAAGCTGATTCGGTAACTAAATGAACAAAATTATTGTTCATCACTCGAAACACCGACTGTTGAAGGACATTTTAATTTCTCATTATTTAGGTCGTTACATGTCATTTGATACGGCATAATCTGACTAGATAAGAGATAAATAGTTAAAAAAATGATGTGCCCATTAAAAATTAAAAAGTTTAATTTAGATTCTACAGAGTTATTATTTAGCAAATGATTTACAGTCATAACCTCACAAGAGACACACAGTCATATCAATATCATATGCCAATAAATATCATACTAATATTTGACCTATTTATTTTTTTGTGTAAGAATACATGTAATAAATATAATTATATGTAAAGTTTATTAAAAAAAAACACCTTCCTGACAATTCAGGCTGCATAATATACAAATGATACCGTACAAAATAATGTATTTATAAAAAAATTATGGTTATTCAAAATACAAACAGAATATTTAACACATTGACTCCAAACCAATTTCAAAATATTTCTTTATTTATTATAATAAAAAGAAATTAAAAATTCAAACAGGAACCACAGTAAAAGAAAAAAATAAACACTATGTCCATTTGTAATAATATTAGTTCCCAAAAGGCAGGGAGCCAATTTCTAACTACAAAACTCTCCAAAAGAGATCCCGGCTAAGAGACCCTCTCCAGGGGGTGGTTCTACTCCATGTTAATGCTCAGGCTCACTATAGGAAGGATTGGGATGTATAAGTAATAAGGGCGCCACTATATTTTGGTACGCTTTCGTACACACAAAAACTAAGGTGAGAAAGATAGAAACAAAAAATAAAGAAAAAAAAATTGTAGAGGTTGAAATTGTAGAGGTTATCAACTACTATTCTGTACCTCAGAACCAGACTAGCGTAACTCACAACTGGGTAGTTTTACAGGAGAGCAGAAAAACTGTGAAAACATTGGTTTTCATTCTACTGCGTTACTATAGCCCAAGTATATCAACATTTAGTATTTTTTTATTATCAATTATTATTGTATTATTACATTGTAATATAAAAAGAATTAAATAAATACAATAATAGGTGGATAATGGACTTACGCTTTTGTGGTTCGAAATAAAAGACAGACAAATGGAGTTAAGCTTGTATTTAAGTTCACAAAAACTTGTTGAAAATGATAATAAAAGATCAATACAAAACATGTAGGTACCTCATTTGCACTTAAATAGTTATTTTTAGACCTAGTCTATGCAACGTTATAAAAAAAAGCTATTTTATTGTGCTAGAAACAAGAGGAAACGTGTAGGTCACATAAATGAACAGGTTTGGGCCTATTCTATTATAACACCAAATTGTACAGAGTTACAATACAAAATTTACTTACATTACTCATTTTACCTAAATGAATATGTTAAGGCCTAATCAGTTAACAATAAAAAATAAGCTATTCTATTGTACTAGAGAACAATACAAAATATGTAACCTAGGTAACGCATTGCACCAAAATAAAATATGTTTAGGCCTAGTCTATGTAACATACAACAATACAAAATAAGCTATTTTATTGGAGCTTATTGTTACTCATCATCAACAAGGGTTGATTCTTCATCAGGGTTGTCTTCTACGTCATCTCCATGAGGGAGAGTTTCAAAGTAAGGTCTATACTCATGTGGGATCCATTGTAATGCCGTCATCAGATCCCTGTACTTTAGCGTACTTATTGGTTTTCTGTTTTCTCTGAGCTTTGGGATGGTTTGGGAGTTTGGCAGCACAACAACATTTCTGGCTGATGACCTTCTATTCAAATCTATTTTTTCAAAATCCTCATCAGCGAAACTATTTTTGTAGAAAATGACACCGCTTTGGTTTGAGCGTAGTTGCAACCACACTGTCGATGTTATCAGAAAAGGTTCCTTTTTAGAGTTTTTTTTTCTGATAACGAAAGGGGAAGTACGACCTTTCACAAGAGATGTGAAGTCATAAAAATCCTCCAAGTTCATTCTCTTCACAACAAAAGGGTCTTTCTTGTTAAAAGAAGCAATAAAATTTGCCCAATCATTACATGTATATATTTTGTATGGAAAGGAACATTTTTCTTTGCCCTTTCGATCAAACTGTGTTGACCATCAACTTCCATATGGGTGTGACGTAAGTAGAGTTACGCTTCTGTGGTCCGAATATACCTATGGATTTACGCTATTTCAAACACAACTAAATCCTGATATTGATTTTTTTCAGGACTTGCGATCATATGGCTGTGTGCATCTGACAAAAATATACACATAACAGTCAAAATCTAAAAATCGTAAATTTTGGACTTACGCTAGTCTGGTTCTGAGGTACAGTATTGCTACTAACAAATAAAGAGGCTACATGAAACAAAAGACCGACCACGCTACACCCTTAAGACTTATAGTCTAAGGTATATAAATGAAAAGGTTTTTTAAAATTATGGATTATTTATTGAAGCTGTACTTGCCGATAATGAACAGAAAGGAATTGTAAAAAGTGGACTCAACTTTAGGTTTCTGTACTGTCTAGAAGGGCGGCTTCAGCTTCTTCGTAGAGAATTAGGGATGAAAGTTTCTGGATGTTTATTTGATGGTTCTGGCAGCTTGAGATGTAGTGGTTTTCTTAAAGATTCAGAAGTGGTTTGGATTTAAGTTTCTGTGGCCTCAACATCAGCCTAAAATGGTTTGAAGGACTATCTCCACATAGGGACCTTCCAAAGGATGCTTTCAACTTAGCGGTGACTTAGCTCTAACTTAGCGGTATCTTGGCTCTAACTTAGCGGTAACTTGGCGGTGACTTAGCGAGTTGTGTCTTCCAATTGCAAGCGAGAAGCGCGCTTTTTGATTGGCCCCGTCCAAACGGCTACATAGTTAGGGGTGTCTCTTGTAAAGTAGCGTTAACAGTGATTCGGGGTTGGTTTTAACGTTAATAGTAGATAGATAGTAGTGCAAGGTGACATGACGATAGACATGTTACACATTGCAAAATTTTATAACTAGAGAATCTTTTATCTTTGCAAAACTCATGCAGAAATATTAATTTTGTTTGAACCCAAAAATTTATTTTTGTCAAACTTGAAAATTTTTCTAGAAAATGGATTAGACTAGAGAAAAATTTAATATTGGATATTTTGAGGATATTTAAAAAATTGTATTAGCATATAAGGTTTTCAAGGGATGGGAAAAAGGTATAAATATGTAGAGCGGTCGTTACGCAAAAAGAGAGTAATGACAGAATGGAAATACGAGTGGAAATAGTAATTATTAGAATAGTGGATTTACAATGGAAATAAATTAGTCGGAATAAATTACGTAAATTACTGTATGTTTCAAATTATTTGGGGGTAAATAAATAGTTTTAAGTGCTCTTCCTTTTCTTATCACATAACCTATAAAAGAATCTAAAGAAAAAAGTTTCAGTACAGCCATTAAAGTTACTCATCCTAATTTCACCCTTTAAAACTAAAATTCAGCGCCGGATACTTTTCTTTCAGTTAGTTATTTTTAGTTATCGACTTTTACTATTAAAATTAAATTTCCTGTTTATTTTGAGATAAGGTTTTTGTATACATTACTTACAGTAGTAATTATGATTATTTTTTATTTAAAATTCCTAAAAATCAATGAAATCGTTAATGATCGCTGGTTTTTAACGTATATACAGGGTGTACCAACCTTACGACAAAGTTCGGTATATGGGTTATTTTACAAGATATCAAAAAACGTTATTTACAAAAATAGTAGGTGTCTTTAGGGTCCATATTTTGAAATTACCTTAAACTATACAGAGTGTTGTATAACTCCGTTACAAATCAAATTTATGATTTTTTAAATGGGAACCCCTGTATATTATTATACCGAATTCGGACTGCTCACATTTTTTGGAGATTTTGATATAAGGTTTTGATATGTTATACAGTCATTCAGAAGTTATGGACACGTTTGTGTGAGAATCGTAGGTAAATCAACGCTCCGTATCTTATTGTACGTTGAAGAAAAAAAAAGTATTTTGCCCAACAGAGTTTCGTAATATGATACCATATCACCGTGTTCTATTAAATATTATGTAATATTCAAATATTCTATAATGAGTATAATATCAACAGAGGTTGTTTAATTTAACTAAATCCAATAATTTTTATTATATTGTATTATTTTATTATATATTTTGTGTATTTGTAAGAGAATTTTAAGTTAGAAATTATTTTATTATGTATTGTATCAATATTATATTTAGTACATAAATATGTTATTTATAACTTACTAGAAACTTAGCAAAAATTGATTATATAACGTGTAAAAAAAGACAGATAATGTGTAAAAAGGAGACAGATATATTTTATTCTCGAATGATCGGACAGTAGACGAAGTGAGTATGTCTAGTCATATATATATGAAAGAAAGAGATACACATATTTTTCCAGAAATGACTAATCTCTAGAACAAAAAAACGAAGTTTCTAGAAAGTTTGAAACCGATAAAAGACTTGGACAGAGGTCGTAAAGGGGAGTATATTATTGGTAGTCAAAAATTGAAGATCTGAGTGTGAACAGTCAATTTGAACAAACAGTTTTTAAAGTAGTTATTATAACAAAGTGTTAAATAGTGACGTTAAGAATAAAGTAAAACAATCAAAAAGTAAAATAAAGTGCCAAAAAAGTGACATTAAGATCGAATAAAAAAAAGTGAAATTAAAACATTTTCGATTGATAATAAAAGAAGAATATAAGAGTACTTACTATTAATAATACAATTAAAGGAACTGTAATCCAACAACACTAAACAATATATCAATTTGAAAAAACAAACAAAGAACAATAATATTACACGAGAATCCGAACGTCTAACACGACATTTTACCAAAGACGGAAATTCCACCTATCACTTCGTTCGTTTCCGTTTTTCATAGAGCGACTACAGACTTTTTCCACCAATCAGGAAACAGGACTCTACATCAAGGTCAGATAAAATTGTAGACATTTTGAAAACTTTTGTAGTAGTTAGTTAAGTTTTATAATTTAAAAAAACAAAGGAATTTACTTGATATTTAATAATTAGTGTATTTGATAATTTTACTTGCCATTACATAAATAACATTGGTTAATTTAACTTAATTCAACATCAAGTAAGTTCTTTTATAGTTACTAAAAGGCCTTTCTTTTTAATATTTTTCTAATTAGTTTCATTATTAAACTTTCAATATTACTGTTTTAATTTAACTATTTTATAATAAATTTATAATTATAATTTAATCAAATTTTTCATTCACATACACCTAATAATCCAATTGGAAACGTGTGTAACCAAAAACTCCTGAGAAAAAGAAGATCTTGTTGCTACATTACATTTAAATAATAATATAAATCAATTAATCAATCAATAAACAATATTTGAAATCATAATATTCATTACAATTAATTATTTACCCTTTTGTATACAGGGTGGACGATAACTCGAACATCTCATTTTCTCTCTTCTTTCAAATGTATTTTTTATCATAAATAGAATACCCGATTATGTATCTTTAATTTTTTTTAAACATTCCCTGTACCCAAAATTTATGAAAACAGTTATTTTGTAATATTTATTCTAAACCATTATTAACCTATTATGTGAAAGAAATAAACGTTGAATGTAACAAACAATCCTTAAAAATAATAAATTGTAATAAACAATTTATTCTAAATAAAACAAGTCTCCAAAAGTATAATTCTAACCATAATATTAATCTAAATGTTCAAAGTGTTCACCGTTAACATCAATGCAATGCTGCAGTCTAAGTTCAAATAATTGACTAACATTTTCCAGCATTTAACAGATTGAAATGCCGCTGTGATTCTCTCTTTCATATCGTGTCTAGTAGTCGGGAAAGTTTTATAATAGTATATTAAACAACGCATTTCATATGGAATTCTGTTATTACACGAGTTCAAGTTTAAAAAACGAATCGCGAAGCTATTTTATCATTTTTTAAATTAATTTATTCCATTTACGTAATACCGAAAATTTTGATTTTAAAAAGTATGTCGGTAGCACTGTGTTATTTATAACATTTGACAGTTTTGACATTTAAATTATGAAATGTTAATGTTTTAAAATGACTAATACACCAATAATAATATATTATATAAGTAAAAAATGATATTAATATTCACAAATACTTTCTTAAAGAACAATATAAAATTAATAAATTGCTATTAGCCACAAATGTCATTGTCAATAGTCTTGTCATTAGATACTTCACTCATGTCGCCAACCATTTAAAACAAAAATTTGCGTGCGCAAAAGTTACATTACGATACGCAAATGCGTTTTATAATGAAGATTTTTATAAGTGCAAAATATAAAAACATCATTTTTTATAAAACCTCAAAATAAGAAATCCAAATTAGTTAAATTGGGAGACCGTGCTGGCCAATATTTTGGGCCCCCTCATCTAATTCATCTGTTATAAAATTTGGTTTTGAGATAATGTTAACGGTGAACACTTTAAACATTTAGTTTAATATTATGGTTAGAATTATACTTTTGGAGACTTGTTTTATTTAGAATAAATTGTTTATTTAAATTTTTTTTCCAGCTCATTAAGGTTGTCTGCGGCGATATTACGAGTTCTTATGCGCCTGTCCAGGTAGTCCCAAACATGTTCAATTGGGTTTAAGTCTGGACTAACTGCTGGTCAATCTAAAACTTGGATACCAACCTCTTAAAGGTATTTCGTTGTTATTCTGGCTACCTGCGGGCGTTATGGTGCATTAGAATAAAATTCTCTTCAATGATTGGAACAAATGGCACTAAATTTTCCTCAAGAACCTCCCTTATATACCGATCAGCTGTCAGTGATCCCCTACGAAACACAATTAACTTCGTATGGCCTTCAAAACTGATGCCCCCCCATACCATAATCGAATCACCTCCATAATTTCTGGCTGCTCTTATGTTACACTGCGAAAATCGCTCACCTGCGCGTCTATAAACTGGAATATGTCTATAGGATCCAAAAAGTGATAATCTTGATTCATTCGTAAAAAGAATACTAACCCAATCGTTAATATCCCAATTAACATGTTCTCTTGCGAACCTTAAACGTGCTCTGGTTAACAATAGAGCAGTAACAGACATTCTGGGTCTGATTCCAAAATTCCTTAATCTATTTCTAAACGTATTGACAGATATTCTAAGAATATTTTGCAGTTGCCTGGATGTAACATGACGAGTTCGCAAAGTCTTAATTCTTAAATAACGGCCATCTGCAGGATTAGTGCACCTGGGACAGGTCTTCTATTATAAGTTCCAGTTTCTCTAAACATTCTTAAGACTCTAGAAACGCTGGACCTGTTGATTCCTATGACTTGAGCAACATAGTGCTGAGATCGTCTATATCCAATTAAATCCACGATTTAAGTTGCTTGTTCTGGGATTAAATTAGTCAGTTACTCAGTTTTACTCAAAATGGGTCTAGACACTTCCAAATGAAAAATTAAACAAACGTACTGCACACAAGAAATTTTAAAATGTAAATAATACAAATAGGGTTTATAAAAATTTATTCATTTTTTGTTTTTCAACAAAAAGGCGATTTAAAATGTGAAAACAAAATTTTTATAATCAAAAATACTGTCCCTTTCATTTAATCTTTGTTTACTTGTAATGATTTTAAAAACTATTTTTCCTTTTTTTTTGTAAAAATGGACCCCAGTAAATCTAAAAATAGTGCAAGACTTGCAAGAGTCTTGGTGCAAGACCAAGACCAAGACCAAGACTGGACCCTGCAAGAACAAGACCAAGACCAAGATTGCTTATTTGACTGCAAGACCAAGACTAACCCGGTCTTGGTCTTGGTCTTGGTCTTGTATTTGCTCATCACTAAAAGTGTTTCATTCGCAAAAATAAATAGTTTTTCATTACTTAAATTATTACGTTCTGTGCGTTATTAAAAAATACCACACGTGTGTGATGTTGCTTCTTCTTTTCTTATTTTTCCGAACGCGTATTATATAATAATTTTCGAAGTGTCAAAACTGAGTGTTAGGTGTCGTTTTCATAGGGAATCGTTGGAAAAAGTTATTTAATAACAATAGGATTGGTAATATAAAATCCCCCAAGTTGCAAAATAGAGTGTCACAGAAAAGCAAGCGGCCGAAAGCACATCTTTACGTAAAATATATAAGCAGTATTCCCAACCTTTCAAAGTAAAAATTCCCTTGATTAATGACAAAAATTACCTATTCATGCATAAAATTCCCAATATTATTTTAGAAAAAACGTCATAATTTGTGTATATGTTACAGGGAGAGTCTATTCTTAATAATAGTGGACTCTCCCTAGGCAGAGACAACACTCACTAAAATTATCAGTAACAGTTGATTGAAAACAGACAGATCAACTTTTCCTAGGAACAGTTAACTATACCTGCCGTGGTTTAGTAAAACTTGATTTGCAGATGCTGTCTGAAAATGTGACCGAAGCAGCTGCCTACCGGCTCGTCCTTGAGGCTTGAGCACATCCCCTCCGACCTGTAGTCGCTAGCCGTCATGTAAACTTTGCCATTACACGGTTCTTTAGGGTTGTTTGTGCAATAGTGACCATGGATTGAGTTACGTTTAAGGTTCATCCTTCAAACGATTGCGAACTTAAAATATCAGGGGGGTGCGAGCGGTTAAACATTTCAAAGCGTGTCAGTTGAGTATTTACCCCTTTCCCACTTATTTTGCCGTTAGAGTGAGAAACTATTAGAATTCTGGGGTTACACAGCACAGGTCAGGATTTATTTAGATTTGTTTCGTTAATAGTGCTCTGTGGGATTTTTTATATTGTTTATAGAATTTTTCCGGGTTTGTGCAGTTTGTGCAGTTTTTTGCAAATTTTACCTTGATTGTATTTTACCTGAAATTATCGATTCAAGAAAATTTAGAAATATGCCTATTAAAGAACCGCAATATATTCTAGAGGCAAAAAAACGAAATAAGAAGAAATGGAAAGAAAAACCTCAGGGCCCTTATTCTCATCCGGTGGATATGAATACTCCTATAGGAAAGTCCGATAGGAAGATGGTGGATCTTCCTATAGGAGTATTCATATCCACTGGATGAGAATAAGGGCCCAGATGTAAATAATAAAAATAATAAGAGATTTCCTAGTTTTAAAATTATCTGAGTTTTCGTTTTTAAGTACAACTTTGACAGGTGTTTCTCTTATGTGGTTTATCCGGTGTGCCTTCTCACCTTAATTTTTTTATAACCAATTTCACTGTTGTGTTTGCAAGGGTTCTAACCATTATATTATTATTTGTAAACTCTGTACAGTTAGCCACGAGCAAAACCTGTTTGGCTTAAATATTCAGCCGTAGGAGTGCCCTTAAATACCTAATTGAATTAAGTTTGCAATAATTATGTCAGAACTGTTTCATGAAAAACTGCGGCAAGAACTCTTGACTTCCAAGGTAAATTCACTGACATTTACCAAACTAAAATATTGTTGTGCGAGTACGCCCCTGGCGCTATGATCAGACGCGAAGGAAACAAATGATACGAGAGTCTTCGAGAATATACGGCGCCCGATGAGCGAAGCATCTAGACTCGATACGATCGAGAATAGACTGGAGTTCTGGAGTATGCTGGAACAATACTTACCTATATATTAAGGACCGATTTGAATATTTGAGTTAGTTAGTAGTATGTTGTTAGAGTAGGAATATTGTCTGATATAAATTAAAGTATTGTAAATAAATTGTGTTATATAAATTAAACAGTGTTAGTGATTTAAATAGTATAAAAATAAATTAAAAAAGACTAGTAAAAATAAATAAACGTTACATTGGTGTCAGAAGTGGGATATTGTAAATAAATAAGGTAAAAAAAAAAATAAATAAATATGTCGAAAAAACTTTGTGACTTGAAAGTGACAGAATTACGTCAAGAGCTGGAGGATCGTGAATTGGAAACAACAGGAAGGAAGACTGAGTTGTTGCAGCGACTTAAGCAAGCATTGGAAAATTATGGTTTAGATCCAGAAAATCATATTTTCGTAGACGACTCTTCTGCTACAATTATTTCTTCCTTAAATAAAGTTTCTTCTGATATTTCTTCTTTGGAAAATAAAGTTTCTTCTGATATTTCTTCTTTGGAAAATAAAGTTTCTTCCGATATGTCTTCTTTGAAGAGTGATATCTCTTCCGACATGTCTTCTTTGAAAAGTGATATTTCTTCTTTGGAAAATAAAGTTTCTTCTGACATTTCTTCTTTAGAAAATAAAGTTTCTTCTGACATTTCTTCTTTGGAAAAAAGAGTTTCTTCTGATATGTCTTCTTTAAAAAATGATATTTCTTCTTTGGAAAACAAAGTTTCTTTGGACATTTCTTCTATGGAAAATAAAATGTCTTCATTTGAAAAAAATTGAAGAGAAAATAAGAGAAATGGAAAAGCAAATGGAAGAGATGGAAAAAGGAGGTAAAGAAGATATGGAAGATTTAGGAGAGGAAAACGAGCACGAAATGAGAAGCTTCAAAGTGGAGCGGAAACCGAAATTGGAAGGCAACGAAAGTTCTGTTCGTGTTAAGGCCCCAACCTTTGACGGAAAGATGTCTTGGGAAAATTATCTCAAACAGTTCGAAACAGCTGCAAGAGCGAACGGATGGTCCCAAAAAGAGAAGGCAATAAACCTCACCATCGCTCTGAGAGGAGACGCTTTGGATGTTCTTCAGACCATACCAGTGGAGGACACAGATGATTTTGAGCAACTGAAGAAAAGCTTGAACATGCGATATGGTCACGAACACTTGGAGAACTTGTACCGATCGCAGTTAAAGACTCGAAAACAGAAGCGAGAGGAGACACTTCAAGAGTACGAAGTAGATATTGCCAGATTGGTAAGATTTGCTTACCCTTCAGCTCCAGAACAAATGATGGAATGTTTAGCTGTTGAAGCATTTCTTGATGGACTTCGTGACCACGAAATGGCAAAGACACTCCGTTTAGCTCACCACAAAACATTAGTTGACATCTTGTCTGCCGCGCTTGAGTATGAAGCGGCTTCGAAAGCTTGTGGAGGATACAGTAAAGTAAGGTCCGTAACGGAAGAGGAAGATGAAAATAAGTTAGACCAATTAGTAAATATGATGAAGAACTTTACTGATAAGAAAAAGAAGAAGACCATCAGGCGCTGGAATTGTGGTGAAATAGGACATGCTCGCAATTCATGTAAACGTCCTGGGGTCACTACGAATCAAGAAACTACTCCACAGGAAAAACTAAAACGGGCCGGCCTAGAGGGCAGCTTCGACCCAGAACGTTTCCAAAGACCCTCTCATATTAATAGCCTCTTTGAAATGCCGCGAAGACAGTGTATATGTAGATGGTGAGGTCAACGGTAAAAAGTATACACTATTGGTGGATACTGGAGCGACCAGAACGATTATACGGCCAACAACTATAAATAGCCGTAAGAAGCTTTTACCAACAAGGCTACGACTGCGAACTGCCACAGGTGACAGAGCTAACATCCTTGGAGAAGCCCAGGTTCAAATAGGAATTGGCTCAGAAAAGTTCACGCATACTGTTATTGTTGCTGATATTGAGGAAGATGTCATATTAGGAATGGATGTGATGAACTTACATGGTTTCCAACTGGATTTCAAGAAAAGAGTTATCAAAGTCGGTTCTGAAGAAATATTCCTTCATCCATATGATGACAAAACCGTGCCAGCCGTTGTCCAGGAGGATACTGTGGTACCTGGTAGAAGCGAAACGATCATAGTGGCCAGACTGCAAGGAACTATTGACGAAGGAATACCTGTGATGATGGAACCATGGAACCATGATGAGGAGGTCGGTCGAGGAATTTTGATAGGAAAAGGATTGGTCACTTCTGCTAAAGAAATTCCAGTACGAGTTATAAACGTCAATGATCACCCAATTACGATCAAGAAAGAGACCAAAGTTGGAACCTCCGTACCAGTAACATCTATAATGCGACAAACAACTATTCCCGATAATTCCAACGATAAGTTTGAACAAATGGTGGCGGTTGCTGGTACATCTTTAAACCGAGAAGAGAAAAGAAAAATGAAAGATTTTCTTCATCGGTATCGCAACATTTTTGTACCAAAGGGAGGTAAGACCTCTGCTGTAAAACATAAAATCGACACGGGTGATGCCAAACCAATTCGTCAATCAGCTAGAAGATTACCACAGGCGAAGAGGCAAGAAGCTGAAAGGATTGTCCGAGAAATGGAAGAAGATGGAGTGATAGAACCTTCTACCAGTCCATGGGTCTCTCCGGTAGTCTTGGTCAAGAAAAAGGATGGAACTACGAGGTTCTGTGTAGACTACCGTCAGTTGAACAATGTTACCAAGAAGGACAGCTATCCTCTGCCTCGAATCGACGATACCTTGGACACTCTAGCTGGAAGTAAATTATTTTCTACCTTAGATTTGAAGTCTGGTTATTGGCAGGTAGAAATGGACCCAAGAGACAAAGAAAAGACAGCCTTTACCACCGGTTCTGGATTATTTCAGTTCAATGTCATGCCATTCGGACTATGTAATGCTCCTGCGACATTTGAAAGACTGATGGAGAACGTATTGAGAGGGTTGTCTTGGAAAACGTGCCTGGTCTACTTAGACGACATCATAGTCTTGGGGGAGACATTCGAAGAACATCTGAAAAACTTGGAAGATGTTTTTAAAAGACTTCAAGCTGCCCAACTGATGCTAAATCCAAAGAAATGCCAGTTATTCCAAGACAAAGTTAATTATCTGGGTCATATTGTCAGCAAGGAAGGCGTGTCTGTAGATAAGGACAAGGTTTCTTCTATCAAACAATGGCCACAACCAACTGATAAACATCAAATAAGAAGTTTTCTTGGTCTATGTACATACTATCGCAGATTTATCAGAAAGTTTTCAGACATTGCTAAGCCATTAACACGCCTTACAGAGGAAACGAGAGAGTTCTGCTGGGATGAAAACTGTCAAACGGCTTTTGAAACTCTGAAGAAGCATTTAACCGCAGCACCGATATTAGGCTACCCACAACCGGAAGGAGAATTTATTTTGGATACAGATGCCAGTAATGTCGGAATTGGAGGAGTCCTTTCACAGATTCAAGATGGACAAGAGAGAGTCCTGGGTTATTTTAGTAAAGTACTCTCCAAACCTGAGCGGAATTACTGCGTTACGAGAAGAGAACTTCTGGCAGTTGTGAAATCGGTGGAACACTTCTACCAATATCTTTATGGAAGAAAATTCTTAATCCGGACGGACCATGCAGCCCTAAAATGGCTAATGCAGTTTAAGAACCCTGAAGGTCAAATTGCCAGGTGGATCGAACGACTCCAAGAGTACGACTTTAGGATCGAACATCGAGCTGGGATAAGTCACAGAAATGCAGACTCCCTTTCCAGAAGACCGTGCCCAGAAGAGTGTTCTCACTGCAGTAAGACAGAATTAAAAGAAACTGCAATACTACGAACAACTGTAGTTAACGACGACTGGGCACCTACTAAAATTAAAGAAGAACAAGATAATGATCCTGTCTTAAAGAAAATGAGAGAATGGAAGATAGAAGATCGTCGACCTACTTGGCAAGAAGTGTCAAAATTCTCTACAGTCCTTAAATCATATTGGGCTCAGTGGGAGTCTTTCATTTTGGAAGGCGATTTATTAAAGAGAATAATTGAAAACGATGACGGTTCCGTTAACAGAAAACAATTGGTTATACCAAAGAGTAGAGTAGCCGAAGTACTACGACAGTTACACGACAGTCCATCAGGAGGTCATCTTGGTGTCAAGAAAACCTTGCAGAGAGTTCGGGAAAGGTTTTATTGGATGAATAGTTCCGATGATGTTAAGGACTGGTGTAAGAAGTGTACCATCTGTGCTGCTAGTAATGGACCTCAGAAAAGAGGAAAGGCTCCCATGAAACAATATAACGTTGGTAGCCCATTTGAGAGAATTGCTTTAGATATTGCTGGACCGTTCCCCACTACTGAGAATAAGAATAAATACATGTTGGTGGTAATGGATTATTTTACGAAGTGGGTTGAAGTCTACGCCATTCCAAATCAAGAGGCAGCAACTGTCGCAGACGTGCTAGTGAAGGAGTTTATTTGCCGATATGGAGTGCCCTTGGAGATTCACAGTGACCAAGGAAGGAACTTCGAAAGTCAACTCTTTCAAGGAATTTGCGAGAATTTAGGAATGAAGAAAACAAGAACTACAGCATTGCACCCACAATCAGTTGGAATGGTAGAACGCATGAATAAAACTATTGGCAAATATCTATCAAAAGTAGTATCCAATCACCAAAGGGACTGGGACCAGTATATTTCGCTCTTTGCAATGGCTTATCGATCCGCCGTCAATGAATCAACAGGTCAGACACCAGCAAAAGTCTTGTTTGGACGTGAGATGAGGTTACCATGCGACCTCGAGTTTGGATGCCGACCTGGAGAGGATATAGCTGGAGAAGACTATGTAATACAGTTACGAAGAAAAATGGACGACATGCATGATTTGGTTCGCTCCCATCTCCAAGTTGCCAGTGACAGGATGAAGAAACGTTATGATACCCAAGCTATAGAGGGATGTTTCCAAGAAGGTGACAAAGTCTGGCTCCATAACCCAAAAGACAGAAGGGGTACTCACCAAAGCTACAACAATCTTGGGAGGGTCCATACATCATCAAGAAAAGAATCAATGACGTCATATACCGTATAATAAAGACCCCGAATGGAAAACCTAAGGTAGTACACCGAAACCGACTGGCGAAATTTGAAGGAGATCATGACCAGGAAGAAGAAGTCGTAAATCAAGTCCAAGATACACCCGACCTTGCTTTCGAAGAATTTATGGGTGCATATGGAGGTACTGGGAAAGCTAGATACGGCGTGACTATTGAGAAACAGCAAGACCTGTTCACACTTCCTGATGACTACTCATTGTCCCATAGCGTTTCCGCCACTATCAGCGACGGCCGAGGATTAGCGTCTGTCTTTCGAAGGAAGTTTGGTCGACTGTCAGAACTTCGAAATCAGTTACCAGCCACTGGGAAGGCTTTGATACTTCGAGATGACTCCCGTTGCCTCTTCTATCTGATTACCAAGAATACCTACCAAGACCAGCCCACTTATCGAAATATATGGGAATCATTACTTAACTTGAGAGAGCACATATTGGAGTCCAACATACAGAAGCTAGCCATGCCGAAAATAGAGTGCAACTCATTGGATTGGAGGGTCATCCGAAATATGGTGGAAGTAATCTTTCAAGATACCGAAGTCCAAGTGTTGGTATGCAGCCATTCGCCCCGTGTCCAGCTGACATCAAAGACCATTCCATGTTATTTCCATGCAACTGGAAATTGTAGACGAGGATTCAGTTGCAAGTATCTCCATCCAGTCTCAATTCCGTAAAAGTTCCAGGAGGAACTATCTCTTAAGGAGGGGGCAATGTTGTGCGAGTACGCCCCTGGCGCTATGATCAGACGCGAAGGAAACAAATGATACGAGAGTCTTCGAGAATATACGGCGCCCGATGAGCGAAGCATCTAGACTCGATACGATCGAGAATAGACTGGAGTTCTGGAGTATGCTGGAACAATACTTACCTATATATTAAGGACCGATTTGAATATTTGAGTTAGTTAGTAGTATGTTGTTAGAGTAGGAATATTGTCTGATATAAATTAAAGTATTGTAAATAAATTGTGTTATATAAATTAAACAGTGTTAGTGATTTAAATAGTATAAAAATAAATTAAAAAAGACTAGTAAAAATAAATAAACGTTACAATATGATAGCTGCATTCAGAAAGTGAAAAATCTGAAAAGTGCAACTAAAAAAGAAAGTAACTATATCAGGTTTTTAAAACAATATGACATTATTTACTGCGTACGAAAAGTATATACTTTTTAAACTTTATACACTTTTTATTCTGACCCTGTATTTATACCAATAAAATAAAGAAAGCTCGGAGTAAAAAGTGTATACTTTTCGTAAGCATTAATTGAAGCAAATGGTATTACAAAAATAATACAACCTGACACAGACCAAGACAGCATAAGGTATTATGTTTTTGATCAAGAAAAAAGTGCTTTGCAACTCAAAGTGTCACAAATTTTTACCTTGCTGTAAAAAATAAAAACATTTATATCTCTTTATGTTTTGGATTTTAATAGTTTTTCTTAAACATTTCTATGTTTTTTAATTTGTTTTTTGTTAGCTAGTACTGTTTCCTTAAAAATAGTTAACTGTTACTACCTCAAGTCAGTCAGAGTATACTTTTCCTAGGTGTAGTCAACTCTGACTAGTAAATGTTGATCGAAATTGAACACCGGCGGCTTTTAATCAACTTTTACTGAAAATACCAGTAAAAATCGACTTTATCCAGGAAGAGTCAATTCCTCTCGAATTGACTCTCCCTGTAACATATACATTACAAAGCAGAAAGAAGACGCGAAATATATAGAAAAATTAATATTCTCAAAAAAACGCAGAAAGTAAAACAAAATGTTAGAAAACAAAAAATAGTTGAACATACAGTAAAATATGAAATTAAAAAAAACCATAAAAAAAAACATAAAATGCGTAACATATTAAACATTTTTCTTTTTAACGAAAAACATTATGTAGTTTCAAATGATCGAAAGTTATTTGATAATGCAGCACATCATTTTTAATTAGTTTGTAAACTACTTCTTAATACACATACACTATTTAGAGACTTTTCTGCTAATCTGTTTCTTTTTTCTGTTTTCTCAGGTAAATTACTATATCGTTTTTTTCCTTTTTGCACAAAACATTTCTTATAATTTCTATGCATTTAGTTTGTTTTAAACTTAGGCCTTGGCATATTTTACTGTCTGGAAAAATTTCCTTTAAGATTGGCTCTAGCTGGTCAATATTTCGAAATGAAATATTATTGGAAGCATAAAATGTTGCTAATTTAACTCACTGTTTCCAGAAGTAAGTAATGGTCACGCCAGGGCACTCTGCGATGTTACATGGTCACACGCTATCGACGATTTTGAGTCAGAGTTCTAATTTCCGGACACCTTTTACTTTTTCCACAGAAAAAAATTATTTTATCCCAAAAATTCCCAAAATTAGATGGTTATTATTAAAAAAATCCCTTTTCCCTTTTGAGTGCCAAAATTCCCTGCAGTTAGGAACACTGTAGGAAGTATAAGTAAGTCATGGGTGGAGACCCTGACGTCATAAAGGAAGGTTATTTGTTTGGCGTTTTAAAGCATAAAGAAAATTTTCTCAAAACATAAAAAATGTCTTGAAATAAATACTTACGATTTTTAAAGATGTATGGAATATTATAGAAGTTTGATTGGAATTCAGTGGCTCCATAGACCAGTTGACTAAAATTTAAGGCTGCAGTTTGCATTATTACATTAATTAAAATAACTAAAGTTGTTAACCGTATACGGACGATTGTTACCCCTACCATCTTTCCTGAAATGTAATATTAAGTAAGTTACAATAAATAATTAAATTATAATTTTTTAAATAAAATAAAATTCATCTATTTAATATAAATTGTTGTTTGGGTGAATCTTTACTCTTATTTGTATAAGTTAAATCAAAGTATTTAATCAAATTGCAAAAACTTCAAATATTGATTTTTTTAGAATTAATTTGAATTTATTGAAAACGTGGAAATTATTGGGAGTACAAAATTTGGTTTTAATTGATTACCTAAGAGTAGGGTGTCCCGAAAAGAATGGTCATAAATTATACCACATATTCTGGGGACAAACATATGTTGATTGAACCCCACTTACCTACATATACAATAGTGCACACAAAAAAAGTTACAGGGTGCTAAAGTTAAAAATTTAAATAAGTGTTTTAACATTGCTCTTAAACGGTTTAACTTTAATGAAAATTGATAGGAAATAGAGAATACCCAATAAATTGGAAACAGTTTCATTCAATTATTTTGATTTATTATGCATTTTCGGAGGTGCTCAACACCCTTTTCACCCCAACTTTTTTTAGGACTATAATTTAACAAAATATGGACCGCTACTGGAATCAAACGTCTATTCTTAAACTTTTGTGTCTCTCTGTATTTCTTTGTAAATATTTTATTATAGAAGATACAGCCACCCAATTTCAATATTGAATATTTAAACTACATTTTTACAAATATTAAAAACTCTTATTTTAACTTAACTTCTAAGTTTAATTGACCAAATTAGGTATAATTTTCCGCTAGATGTTCAAACATAGTCAATAACACCCAACGGAATTCACCCTTTTACGCCAGAATACATCGCTACCTCAAAACACTCAACATCCAAAACTTTCCCCCTACCTACCCTAAAAGTATTATCTACTCCAATCAACCACCTTGGACAAGAAAAGCTTTAAAAATTAACACCACACTAACATCACTGCAGAAAGATCAAACAAGCACCCATATCATCCAGACAAGATTTAAGGAAATCCTGAATTCATACCCGGCACACTCACACATTTATACAGATGCCTCTAAAACCAAAGAAGGAGTAGGAGCTGCCTTTATAACTCAAAGCGACGTTAAATATTTTAACGACCACCCCTCTAAACCGTCAATAACACACAATCTACAACCTATGTAATGTATCTCTTTACGCATGTAAAATAAACGCACGGCTTCCCTAGCAACCACTTAGCAACAATAGACGTCGCTATTTTATTCAAAATTTCCTATTTACATAGGTATTTGAAGGTGAATTTTATACTACATATAATTGGCAGATAACATTTATTAGATATAAGATTGCATTTAATATATATATTTAGAGTTATTTGAAAATATATATTTGATTCGTTTCCATTAACCCTACTTTCTGTCTGTATAAATGGATCATAATATAAATGTACTTAATTACGTTTCCCAGATAAATTTACGTTATTTTTATGTAACTAAGTTAATTATTTTAACATTTATAAAATTATTACCGAGATACTTTTTAAAAATACTTACAAAGCTGTTTCAACTTGTGGATACAATCATAGCATATAAAAGACACTTTTTACTCGTTTTGTACTATAATTTCACTTCAGTTACTATACGAAACCGTTTTAAATATTAAGAATGCACTAAATGTTAATATTACGCGAGAAACCGATCAGTAACACTAAATTAATCACTCAAAAATGACGAAAATGAGTTTTACTACAATAAGGAGTACATTGAACCGACATATTTAACATCTTTTACACATTGAGCGTCTGCGCATGCGTCTGACGTATGACCGCATGCGCACACGTTATTATTTATCAAAAAACGATTATCAAAAAGCATCCCATTTTTTATTGTTCTTATAACTTGTTTGTATTCGTGAAGTTTCATACAATTATTAAAAAATGTCAAGTGATAGTGAAATGAATTAAACTCCACCCAATATAACTAATGTTAAGTATTTAATTATTATACAAAAAAATGATTAAAAACATCTATTGTTGCTCTTGTTCAATTATTATTAACAAAAAGATTATTAATGCAGGTACAAGTAGGTCGTAGGTAAAGTATAGTACGTAACTATTGCTGTAAAGCATTTTACGCACTCACGGAATTACGCAGTCGCCGCTACGCGGCATCGTGCGCAACTATTCCATTCGTGCGTAAAACGTTACGTAATATACTATTACACTACCAAGGACATTTACTATCTTGTCAGCTGAACTATTTGTTATCCATGAAGCCATAACATATATAAAAAACCACTCAAACACCATAAAACACCTTATAGTCACGGACTCACTTAACTCCCTTTTATTACTTAAGAAAATGTACAATAACCACCCATTAGTGAATCTTATACAACAGGAACTACAAGCTCTCAATCATAAAAACAAAGAGGTCACTTTCATTTGGGTCCCTTCGCATGTTCAAGAATTACTTCCCGAAGACTATGCTAAACGAATGGGATTTTGTGATTGGCTTGTAGAAGAAAATAGACACAACATTAATTTTATAAATAATATTTTATTCACTGACGAATCTACTTTCACAAGAAATGGAGTTACTAATCACAATAACACTCATATAAACCGTTTTAGAGTAATGTTAAGAAAAAATATTTAAATTTTTAACTTTAGCACCCTGTAACTTTTTTTGTGTGCACTATTGTATATAGGTAAGTGGGGTTCAATCAACATATTTTTGACCCCAGAATCTGTGGTATAATTTATGACCATTCCTTTCGGCACACCCTGTATAATTGCTTTTGCACAATAATCAATAGATTCCTTAAAGTTTTTTAACAAAAACAAATTACTTGAATAATGTAATAACTTAGTCAAAACTCTGCCTTATTTAATAAATTTTACTTACTTTTTCAGGCACGGCCACCTCGATAACTATTATTCAATCTGGGTTATATTTATTATTTTAAATGTTTATATATACCTTAAGGTAAAATGGAAATTTTAATTTTGCATAAAAAATAATTTTTGCATATCAAAATACCTATTTAAATTTTTCATTTGCGTCACTTACATTACAAATAATAAATAAAGATTTTTGGGCTAATGACCGATGTCAATAAAAGTTTTACCACTTATAGACATTTGCACCAGTTCTGATTAAATGTTCCCGTTACCTAACGACGTTTAATATTTAAGTGTCCGTTAAATAGTCCGTGCGTTGCACCGCGTCCCTACTGGGTCATCGTTACTTAACGACAGGATACCTATGGCAACGTCGGAAATTCTAGTAATTTTAATTTGTAACCAACAATTATTTACATAAATTTTCGACACTTGAAATTTTTTTATGAATTGAATTTGATTTGTTCGTTGATCGTTTGGTATATTTGCCTTGGAATTCCATTTATAATGAATTCCAGAACGTACAAGTCATCGTCTTCATCCATAATATTTACGTTGTCCACGATATCCATGTTAAAAATTTATATAAAACGCGGTGATCAATTAGATGTCAAAATATCGCCTGTTAACGCCCGTTAACGAATAGATAACGAGAGGTTTCGGCATGGTGCAAAGAAACTGATCGTTAAAGTTGACGTTAAAGCGTTCGTTAACTTTAATCAGAACTGGTGCAAATGGACATTAGAGATTTAAAATAAAAAAAAAAAAAAATGATTTCTGTATTGCAAAATGTGTTGCCTAACTACGACTTGCTTAAGCTTATAATCTTAGACAAGGAAAGAGAGAGGACTGCGCATTGGAATCAATTTATGTAACCCATTTACCACCAAACTAATGGCGGACAATATTGACATGTATCATACGATTTTTCTTATACGATTATTAAATAATCATTTTCATTATTTCGTATTACAAATCTAATTTAAAAAAAGTCTTTAAATATGTACTGCTCCAAAAAAAACAACAATCATTTTAAAACATATTTATTTAATAAATATTACAATTTTAATCTATTTTATCTTTTTTAAATATATGTTTTTGTTCCACGCCACTGCAAAACTATTACATATATGAGAAAATAATAATAATATAATATTGAACTAATTCTCATTACTTAAATATTGTAAGTTTACATTCATATGCTGTGCTTGATTGTGTTGTTGTTGCAATTTTCTTTACTACTTGCTCTAGGTAACTTTGGTAACGTTTTTCACTAGTGTCATGTTAATTCTGTGGTTCATCCCTTTCAATTTACGTTCCGTCAACTATGACTTATGTCTAAGTTTTCTCTGTGTTTCATGCTTGACTTACATCTTATAAGTTACTGTGGTTTCTCCATCTTATATTGTAGTTCACGTGGCTTTGATTTCTCAATATGGGAATTTATCTTATTGTGGCTTCTAATTTTGCCATGGGTTATTCCATTGCCGTTATTCATGTTTTTTAACATTTTCTTCTGCTTATTCTTTCCAACATTCTCCATGTTAATTTTAGAGAATGTTAGTTTGGTAGCATCTCACCGAGTTTACTCTCAAAGAGACTACTCCATTTCTCTAACTAATAACCATACAGTTTCTTACTGCAATGGTGTCTTTATGTTTTTTAAATCTTTAGACCTTCTCCTAATCTTGAAGGTAATTGCCCCCTTTTGTTGGAGTAATTTTCATCATGATCATCTTAGGATAATGTTAAATTAATTCTTTATCTTTTTAACTATTAATTAATTTTATTCTCTTACTACCAATTAATTATTCCCAATAAGCTTATTGTGTTTTATACAATTTATTATATCTTCTTTTTCTTCTTTTTTCAATTTATAATCATTATATAATTAAAACCCTAATGTTTTTATTCCTCCCTTCTGGACAACTTTGTTGCTGCAACACATTCAACAGTTTTTTCTGCTTTATGTAATAAGTAATATTAATGTACTTACTATCCTGTCAAGTCTAATCGTTTCCATTTGTATTCTTAATTTTAGCCTGATGATGGTCTTTAACTAGACCGAAACTAGTAGCTTTGTAACAGCAGTTTAAAAACTTTTATATCAATAAATACTTGTGTGACATTGACATTGGTCTTTCCTTTCTTCATCTACTAAGTCACATTTGAGAAATGGATGGTTTACTTCGTTTAAATAATAATTAATTGAAAAATAATCTTTAAAACTAAATGAAAACAATTTTCAAAATGTATGTACAATTAATTTAAGTTATCATACATAACATATGTGATTTAGTTAAACATCTATTACCTGAAAGCTGTAATATTAATAAAAATAAATTTCAAGGAAATAGTTTTAAAATACTTTTTACCTATGAAATGAAATTCCTTCCTCTTTTTTAGCACTCTGACTGTTGCACTTATAAACTGCACAATTAACCATTTTAAAATGTCTATTCAGGTAATTAAAAAAGGTGAAAATTAATAAAAAAACTAAAAAAATACAATTCGACGTTCCAAATTTATTTACCACCAATGTCAAACGTTTGAAAATTGGCTTCAATCACACGCATAAGGTTTTCATTGCCATGCGCTGTCCTCTCTCTTTCCTATTCTAAGCTTATAATCATAGATTTTTATGTCTTCAGCTGTAATGCGCAGTTGCCACGTCAAAAATTTATGTCACTAGAGGTTTTAATAATTATCAAAAATTTTCTCATGTTCTCACTTTTTTAAAGTTAAATATTACTAAATATTCGGCGTTTTAGACACACATAATAGTACGTATTAAAATTATCACTTATAATATCACTAGGGCTTAAATTATTTCCGGAAATTTTTTTAGGGCACGAGTATTTTGAAAATTTCAGTAATATTCATATTTTATGTAAGATTTTGTCCCATTTGAGGAGTTCTTTCTTGCATTAAATAAATTAAATAATTTGGGCTTTGTTTGGATTTATTTGGTTTGACACTTACTTCACTACTTTCCCAGTCCATTAGTTAGTCAAATATTTAAAAAAGTACTTTGAGCCACGCCGTCACCTTTATTGCGCTTGGTTTCCAAAAATATGGTTTGTGGAAAAAGCATATATTTATAGTATGTTTATATTATGTATAGTATTCCTAAACGAAATTAATATTTTCAATTTTATTGTATTGTTTTGTTGTTTTTCTTGATGGATAAATTAATGTTTCTAATTAAGTGGTAAATTCATTATATCAAAATATTTTTAAAACAATCCCAGTTGAAATATGGAAGATTTAAGTTAAATCTTTAAATATTCCATTTGTAATCTTAATATGTAGTACAAAAATGAATTGCTACCATAAAGTTAACTTGTATTTATTATTCTCTTCAGAACTTTCATGCTTTGACTGTCCCTAATCTAGGTTTTCGAAATCGAAATCGTATAGAATTAATAAATTTTTCCATGTCTGAAATTGTTTGGACTTCCAAAAAGTAAGGGTTAGTACAATAAATTTAATATAGTGTAATGAATATTATGATTCTAAAGATAATTTATTGATTTATTTATTTATGAATTTGACTGATTAATATTTGATATTATTATTAGCAACAAGATCTTTTTCTCAGGGGTGTTTGGTTGCGCCAGTTTCCAGTTGGATTATTAGGTATGTGAATGAAAAATTTGATTCTATTATAATTATAAATTTATTACAAAATAGTTAAATTAAAACAGTAATATTGAAGTTTAATAAGGAAAAAGAAAGGCCTTTTAGTAATTATAAAAGAACTTACTTGATGTGAATTAAGTTAAATTAACCAATGTTGTTTATGTAATGGCAAATAAGATTATCAAATACACTAATTATTAAATATCAAGTAAATTCCTTTGTTTTTTTAAATTATAAAATTCAACTAACTACTACAAAAATTTTTAAAAGTTTACAATTTTATCTGACCTTGAAATAAAGTCCTGCTTCCTGATTGGTGGAAAAATCTGTAGTTGATCTATGAAAAACGGAGACGAACGAAGCGATACTTGGAACCTCCGACCTTGGCAAAATGTCGCCTTATTAGACGTTTGGACTCTCGTGTAATATTATTGTGTTTTGTTTGTTCCTCAAATTTGATACAGTTTAGTGTTTGTTGGATTACTGTTCGTTTTATTGCATTAATAATGGTAAGTACACTTATATTCTTCTTTTTTATCGACCAAAAACGCTTTAATTTCACTTTTGGATTCAATCTTAGTAATGTCACTTTTTTGTCACTTTATTTTACTTTTTGATTGTTTTACTTTATTCTTAACGTCACTATTTAACACTTTATTATGATAACTACTTTAAAAACTGTTTGTTCAAATTGACTGTTCACACTCAGATCTTCACTGTTTGACTTCCAATAATAAACTCTCCTTTTAACGACCTCTGTTCAGTCTTTTATAGGTTTTCAAAATTTCTAGAATCTTCGTTTTTGTTCTATGGTTTAGACATTTCTGGAAAGAATATGTGTATCTCTTTCTTTCATATTTATGACTAGACATACTCGCTTTGTCTATCATCGATAACTCCAGAATAAAATATAGTAAAATATATCTGTCTCCTTTTTACACATTATCTGTCCTTTTTTTACACATTATATAATCAATTTTCGCGAAGTTTCTACTAAGTACTAGATATAATATCGATACATTATATAATAAAATAATTTCCAACTTAAAATTTTCTTACAAATACACAAAATATACAATAAAATAATACAATATGATTAAAATTATTTGATTTTGTTACATTAAACAACTTCTGTTGATATTTTAATCATTATACTATTGTCAAATATTTAAACATTACAATAGTTATTTATTGTACAAGACGATAAAATTGTACTTCATCATCTTCGAGAGCGTTTTTTAGCGACGTTAGTCGAGATGCTAATTATGCTCGATCGACAAGATAATGCGATTTTATCGTCGTGTGCAATACAACATTTTTTTTCTATAGCAATACTTCAAGTTCAGGTGAAAAATAAAATTTCAAAGAAAATTATAATTTTGGGCACAAAAATTGCAATTGTGTTGCTCCGTAGCTAGGGATATGAATTACTCTGTCAACAAATGTTAGGTTTTGGTTTTTGCGGAGAATATTGTTGTGTTTTGTGTACAAAGTAAATAAATACGAAATGAACGGAAAACAATTGATACAAGAAAAGGAAAACCCGCCATCAGATGTAGAAAATGCAGCGTTGGAAGCAGAAAGTTTATTGTTGCCACAAAAATATATGATGATGTATGAGAAAGAATGCCAGTCTTTTAAAAAGTGGAAAAGCATTAAGAATATCAATGGCGTTAGTGAAAAAATACTTCTGGCGTATTTTTCTGAAAAATCGAAGAAAGCAATGCCATCGTCATTATGGTCGTATAATTCGATGCTGAAGCGTACGTTGTTTGGTGAATGAAAATTGTGACATTTCTAAATTCAGCAAGTTAACCACCTTACTAATCAATCAATCAATCAATCAATAGTTTATTGTACATAAGAAATACATTTCTCATTACAAGAAGTTTGAGTATATTATATAACTAGTTTAGGTATGTTGTAGAAAATTATAGTGTAAAGAAAAGTAGTTACTTATTCATTCATTACGAACGATCTTAATTTCATTGCATTTATTATGAAATATGCCAATTGACTTTGCAGTTTTGGGATACCAGTATTAAGCACATCAGACAGGTTATTTTTTTTGATTATTAACTAAAAACGTTGATCTTAATGGATTGTAAATCGGGCATTGGAAAATTATATGCTCTAATGACTCTGCTAGGTGCAGATTACAAATAGAGTATACTTCTTCACATGCTATAAAATAATTTATTCCCTTGTACGTAAATTTAAAAAAAAATTTGCTGCTAGTTCTTATTTGAGCTAAAATTTTGGTGATAAAAGTTGGCGAATGAGATTTTAAATAGTTGTTATTATTAATATATTTATATAAGCAAAGTGACTGGGATAAGCTTAAACTGTGTTCGTCATCGGCATGTAACTAATTTTTATAGGTTTCTAAAATTTCTTTCCCAACCCTTTACTGCCCTGAATAAGCAAACTCCAAAGATCAGTACGATTTAAATTTGTAAAAACTGGTTTTACTTGTGCAACCCAATTTTACGTTTGGTCAGAGTTATCAGAGAGAGCCAATAGGCGTAGATAACAAATTTTGGGCAAACGGTTTTATCTCATTAAAATCAAGTTATTCAGCCAGGGCAGAGCAGTTTTAAAAACAACATAACTAATTTTAATTGCAGATACTTCCAGCCGCACAGCATAATCAGGTGTAGTTCTAAGAAGGCTGAGCAGCTGTTTAAAGAAACTAACTTGAGCGCGTTCTAATAAATCTTCATATCTTAAGCCCCATATGGATACGCAGTAAGAGAAACACCTCTGCTGAAAATCATTACTTTGGTTTAAGTTGTATTGACAGTGAGCTTGTTTATCAAGGCATATTCAGCTAGACACTTAAGTTTTCTGTTAAGGTCACATTGTGAGTCAATCAAAATGACAAGGTCATCTGCATATTGCAGGAGGAGAATACTTGTTTTAGAAAATCGGTGATAATCGTTTCATTATCTGATACTAAAATCAAGCAGGATAGGTCGTTTTGTATTACTGACAAGAAGAGTGAAGTGACTTTCTTGGAAATTGTGATAAAGTATATTGCCTTGTGACCCAAAAACCTACCTCACAGTAAGTTTTCTTTGAATTACCGACAGCAAAAGTGCACTACTCAACCGGTGGGGATTAACACTATATTATAATATCCCCAAGAGGATTGCAGATTTTTTGAAACTTGCAAATTCAGAAATGTACACTAGGCATTTTTGCTGTCGTTCTTTAGCTACTAAGTTCGCAAATTCTGGAGCTAATCTAGTAAAACTTAAACGTTTAGGTGAATGGAAATCGTCATCCGTTGCAGAATCTTACATTGAGGAGTCAATAAGCAATAATATAGGTAATAATACCTCGAATCAAGTGTTTAAGCAAACGAGTACAAGCTGTGATGCTCCAAAAATAGATATTTCTAATTATGTTGATTGTAAAATTTCATTAGTTTTTAATCCTTAATGTGTTTGAATTTGTAAATTTTATTGAATAAAAAAAAGTTTAAATCATTTTATCTACTCTTGCTGTTAAAGTGTCACTTTCTCTGCCCTTCCTTGCTGTTAAAGTGATACTTTATCTATTTAAAACATTTGTTATAGCAACACTTTAACATTAGCTATGGAAAAAAATAGTTTTATTCCTATACACATTTTTTTTTACTTCACTTTCGATCGATTTTTCAATATTTTGAAATTATTGAGAGCTTAAAGAATCAGGGTTTAGTTCAGTTGGTCCACTCCCTCACAGAAAACGTAACTAGTTTATAAACTAGTACATACTTATTTGTTTTGAATGATTTATACCATGTATCCCTTTTATATTACTCCTTTTCGTACAGATAACATGTTAATAATTGATCATAAACCTCTTTTACCATTTATTTCCTTTAAAAAATCGACTTTAATTAATATTTTATTTTTTTATTCGGGTAGACGACACTTTAACATGTTTTTTACAAAAAAACAGTACAAAAAGATGGCTGACGCTAACGCATGCGCATAAAAAATCTCTTTGATGAAAAGGCCTATAGATGGCATCCTCTATTACGGATACAGTTGCTGTCATATAAGTTAATAAAACTTCAGAAATAATGGTTTTACACTTGGTAGTAACATTCGAAGTTTGGTAATGTATTTGTTAAAAATAAGACGATAAAACAAATGAAAAGTTCAAAGCTATTTATTTAAGTTCAAGTTTTCAGTCATTTTTACATTATGGCGTTAACTGTTACATTTGGTTTTATAAAATGTATATTATAATAACTATTACTTAACTAGCTATAAAAGGAAAATAGCTAACTTGTACATAGTCAATTTCATTACTTTTAGGTAAGTATATATTTACAATTCCAAAGATATTCATTGTAATTAGTTCGCCAATTATTGTGAAAAATAAAAGAGATTCATCTATGAAATAACCTGTTTAGACTAACCAACATTTCTTAAGAATTTCAGCGGCTTTTTCTGCAATCATTATTTCTGGTGCCATTAAGTTTCCGGTAATACTAACTGGTATAACACTAGCATCGGCAACTCGCAATTTGTTTACACCATACACTTTCAATTCTTCGTCGACTACAGCGTCTTTTTCTGATGCCAGACCCATTTTAGCTGTTCCGGTTATTTGTCCCCTAGTTACAGTCATGTACCTGAAAATTAAAATTAAAAATTTAATACAAATTCAAAGTTTCTCAAAAATCTATATGTATTCGTGTGTTTTAAAATTTAATCAGCTTATTTAAAAGGATGGCTGTATCTTCTATAATAAAATATTTACAGAGAAATACAGAGGGACACAAAAGTTTAACAATAGACGTTTGATTCCAATTGCGATCCATATTTTGTTAAATTATAGCCCTAAAAAAAGTTGGGGGGTGAAAGGGGTGCTGATCCCCTCTGAAAATCCATAATAAATCAAAATAATTATTAAAATTATTTAAATTTTTAACTTTAGCACCCTATACTTTTTTGTGTGCACTATTGTATATAGGTAGGTGGGGTTCAATCAACATATTTTTGACCCCAGAATCTGTGGTATAATTTATGACTATTCTTTTCGGGACACCCTGTATATATCGTAACAATAAGTCGCGATTTTCAAAATTTTCTAATTAATATTTAAGGGTTTTATGAAAGAGTTCCACCGATTCTGATGGTGGACCATCTTGTAGTAACACCTTTACAAGAAAGCATTTAAGTTCAGATGCTAAAGAAATAATTCAGAATGTATACCAGTCATTGCTATCAAGATATTTTAGCTCTAGCGATGCTGTAGTCGAGACGTGTGCTTTGAGAAAAACACCTACAGTTAGGGATATAATAGGAAAACTTCCAGGAAAAAGCGAAGTGACTCCGGCTCCTTGAAATGTGTGGATAAAAGTGATTTAAATGTATTAACAAGAAAAATTTATCAAATGTATAAAGGACAAAACAATACCTACTTTGGTTTCCCTAAGAGAAAGACTCATTAAAGACGAAACAAATATTTCTTATAGCGTATCTAGCTTAAGGAACATTTTACTTAAAATGGGTGTTAAGTATATGACAATTAATAAACGTCAACGTTTACGGGAATGGCGTTATCGATTTTTATTACTATAAGGCAATATAGGGATGAAAATCCACAAATAATTTACATTGACGAAACATGGATCAACACTCATGATACTGCAAAAAAAGGTTGGAGTGACTCTTCAAGAAAGAACACCAAAGCACCCTCAAATAAAGGCCAGAGGCCTTATTACGTAATAGGAGATTTGATTTCGCTCTAAAGTGTTTTTCAAAATCTGATAATAATTTTATTATACAATATTTTTTATTTGTAGTTTTTTCTTGTTCAGTTATAATTCAAGTTGGCCGATTTGCATTGAATGCATAAACAATTTAAATGTATTTTGTAATAAAATATTAACTTAAAATAATTTTATCTGATTTTGACTAACAAAAGGGGGTCCAAGAATTTTGGCGATGGGAGTATTTTATATTAAATTTATTTCTTACTTGATAGCACACTTCCAGTATTCGTCGTTGAAAATTGCTTGATCACATTCTGGAATTTTTTCTTTTACCAATTTAACTCCCAATTTTTGCATAGCAGGACCGTTGGTCATGTCCAAAACTTTCCTTATACCGGCCATCAAAGTTTGTACATCATATTCGTCTTCGTCGCCGAGAGCGTTGGGATTTATGTAAGGTTGATGATAAGGATCAGCATCGTCGAGTTTTAAAGAACCTTGCGATTTTGGATGAAGTAGAACGATCTCTACGTTGAAACCTTCGTAAGCTTTGCAGAATACATCGCGAATGCCTTTACGGAGATTGGCTCCTTTGAAGTGATAACAACCTACAAGCAAATAGTGTTTCAGTTTTTTGTGTGATCAATGTTTAAATTGTAAAGATATTGTTCGCAAGACAGATAGTTTCCTATTCATATTAGTAAGAGGATGATAAATTAATGGCTCAGACAAAATAAGCTTCAAGATTAAATTTGTTTTTTATAGTAACTCAGACACTTGACTTTGTTACTTTGCTAATTCTGTATTCAGACATTAAATAGATTGTTTCATATTTTTGGTTGTTTGTTTGTTTCTCGAGACTTTGAAAATTTCCTATCTGAAAAGGCAATCGTACATGAATTGGACGGGAAGAGTGGTGGGATATTACAAAAGATCTGGAAGGTTAAAAGTCTCCTCCGAGCCACACCAAATCCCTCGGTTAATTCTCCCTATATGCTGTTATTCGGGAGGGAAGTGAGAACAAGATTACTTGCCAAGATAGGAGTGCCCGCTAAAGCACTTCCTCGACAATCGCAACAAGATACAAAACTGGGAGAGTTTGGCGTCGGAAACAAAGCCAGGAACTACTGCGTCTCTGGAAAGAAACGGGAGATTTGGTACAGTAAGCCGTCGTCTCGGACAGAAACATTATGAGATAGAAACTGACAGCGGAATTTCATGGATTGGTCATCTGGATCAGTTACTTCCGGCTTCCTTGATTTTTGGGAACCACGGCGGAGGAGTGTCAGATATTTGATTTTGACTTAGTAACCGTTTTTGTTTACATATTAATCTGTCATTGAAATATACCAATTTTGCCTGTAACATAGACAGTTGGGAAAACTTGATTAACTTAGTTTTTGAAGGAATGAACTCCTTATTACTCTTTTAAAGAAGATTTCTGCAAGATTTGCAGGCAAGACCAATTTAATCATAACTAATTTAAAAATCATTAGTTATAATTAATTTGGTGCTGCCAACCTCGCTTCGCTCCTCACGCAGTGATTTATTTGTTATAACTCAATCATGTTTATATTTGATATTATTATAGGTGAATCGCTGCGTGCCGAGCGAAGCGAGGTTCGCAGCACCAATTTAATCATAACAAATTTAAAAATCATTAGTTATAATTAAATTGGTGCCGCGAACCTCGCTTCGCTCGGCACGCAGTGATTCATTTATGATCTCAATCATGTTTGAAAACGCTTTAAAAATAAAAAAAAAGTGTATAAAACGCTCTAAAAACACTGAGAAGTGTATAGAAACAGTCTTAAAACAATGAAAATTGTTTTTAAACGGTTTTGCTAATATTGGGAACTTTTAAAATGAATTTTGGTTTTTTTTAAAGATTCTTGGGATACTTTTAACGATTTTTGAAAATGATTTGACTATTATTGGTAGGTTGTGAAGAGTGTCGTTGGGGGGGGGTAAAACAATTCCGAGGAACTTCTTTACATCTATTTTACACACCACAAATTACCATCGGTTATTCGATCATAATTTTCCTCCAGAGAGAGAAACGCGCGACTTGAAGTTTTTTTTGAAAATATGGCTCGAAGGACCATACGATATTTATACGAAAATTAATTACAGCCGATATGAAGAATCTGGAAATTTGTCAAGACAGTCTGTAAATAATTTTTTGAGTTTTGGAAATTTAAATATAATATATAAGGATTGACTTGAAGTTTTAAGGGATTGAAAATTGTCAAATGTCATTTTTCACCTGTCAAGTGTCAAGTGTTATTTTTCAACTGTCCAGGGTGATTTTTTAACTGTCATCTGTCATTTTTCAACTGTAAAATGTCGTTTTTCAACGGCCAAATATTTAGGTTAGATTAGGTCATGTCAAATGTCAAATTTGGGACAACTGACGTATACGATACAAGACCACTGCGTGCCGAGCGAAGCGAGGTTCTCAGGACATTTGCTATTTGGGACATTTGAAATTTAGAAAATTTTACATTTGGGACATTTATTAACATTTAGGCCATTTAAAATTTAGGACATTTGATATTTGGCACATTTAACATTGGGGATATTAAACAATCAGAACACTTGACATTTAGTATGTTGGACATTTTATGGCTAGTTGGTAGTTAGTTATTAAAGTGTGATGTACAAGTAGGGTGAGATCTGGGACACTATTATAAGCTGTAGAATAGTTTTCGACTCCATACAGTGACAGACTAATGTTTTCATAGGAGATTTTCTGGTATAGTCTTTCCAATATTAATTTCTAAAAACCATTTAAAAGTGTTATAAAGAGTAAGTTAGTTTACTAGGCTTCAAAGTAGAAAAAATGCCAAGAAAACAACATATTTGTCTGGTTAAACATCCACTCTGTATCGTCGGAATCCAAGCTCTCTCAAGACTGGTAGTTGTACAGCGCGACAACAAGTGCTGTACGCACGCGATTTGTTAACGGCGCTTAATGGTCCGCTGTATTCTGTTGCGTGCAGGGGTCTCGGGTTAGTTTTTTGTGGCACCTCATAAGTGCGGAGGCGTAGAGTCCAGTTTTTTATTTGGGGCTGTTTAGTATTAACTTTAGATATATCTTTGTTTCGGTAATTCATTTTTAATAATTGGTTTACGTATTGTAATTTTTGCCCATATTAATTGATAACCTTAAATTAGTTACATATATTATGGCAGCGTTTTGGAAACCTTTTGAATCAGAAAATGGAAATCCAGATCAAAATTTAAATTCAGAAGATATTTATGATATCGCCAACAGATGAGGTTACTAGCGAATTTTGCAATAAAGATTTACACATTCAGTGTCAGAGGGTTATTTTAAATAAGTATCAGTGTTTGAAAAATGAAGATAATAAAAAATCATATGCGGTTATAATAAAGCGAATTAATACCTTAACTAAAATTTCTATTTACACTATTTGTCGAGTTATTAAGCGCGGTGAAGTTATAGGTGCGGAAAAACAAAAAGAAACAAATTTTGCAAATCTTGACGATGCTACAAAAGATGTTATAAAGCGAACGATTTATAATTTATATTAAGAAAATATTGTACTGATTTTAGAAATCGTTCAAAGGAAAATTACGAGATTGTCCTGATTATAATTATAAAAGCTTAGAAACTTACGCTATTAGAATGCGCTTTTAATTATAAGAAATTAGATAAACGAATGGCTATAATGGAATCGTGGTGTGTTCTTGTATTTAGATAAAATAAGGAAGTATCGTGAGTTAAAAAGGCATATAGTTTACCTAGATGAGACTTGGTTTGACACACATGATACTGTTCAGTATGGCTGGGTAGATCAGTCTCAAAAGTGTAGTTTAAATGCTCCATGTTCGAGAGGAAAGCGTATAATAATTCTTCAAGCCGGGAGTGAAAACAGTTTTATACCAAATGCGTTACTATTGTCTATTAAGCAATGTACAGCCAACTACCATGATGATATGACTGCGGATTTATATGAAATATGGTTTCAAGAGCAGCTTCTTCCTAACATTCCTCCAAATTCAGTAGTCGTTATGGACAATGCTTCCTATCATTCGCGGATATTAAATAAAATTTCAAATTCTAGTTCAATCAAGGCAGATATTTTAGAATTTATGAAAAATAGGAACATTAGTCCGGAAAAGGTAACGACAAAGAAAAAATTACTACGAAGTATAAAAACGCTTAATTTAAAAAACGATTATCTGATCGACAAATTTGTAATACACACGGACATACACGCCTATGGAGATAATGTTCCGAAAAAGCAAAATTTGCTGCTAGGTACCCTTTGTAGCAACTTATTTTAGTTATACTATAGAAATTTTTCAAGATAACGTGTCCATAATTAATTGCACTGTGTAATACAAATCATTGATATTATATATTACCTCCTTTAGGATGTGTTTTCTTGATTAAAATTTGTATGTCTGGATAAGCAGTCCTGTCTCTCGAGAATTCTGTTTTAATATAACCAACCAACTGTAGTCCAGTCGTGCTTAAGGTACCAGTTCCGTGACGTAGATATTTTATTATTTCTTCATCGGTACTGTCGTTAACCCAGAACATTTCTGCAGCTCTATTCTTTTTGGGTTCATCCTTGCTTTCTTCGTGTTTGTGATAAAATTCACTTTCGTAATCTTTTACTTTATGGCCATAAAGACCTTTATTGCGGTAACGAATATCCAAAGATGGTTTGCCGTTTGAAATATGAGATAATTCGATGGCGGGATCTTTAACGTGGTGATAGTCGTCTTTCCTATATTGATGATGGTCTTCTTTGCTATTATGGTCATGGTCTTTCCTCGTATGATAGTCATGGTCTTCTTTCTTTTGATCTTCTTTAATGTTGTGATGGTCGTCTTTAGAATCGTGATCGTGATCTTTATGGCGGTGGTTCTCTACAGACTCGGAAGATTCTACGGTTTGGATAGATTGGATGGAATCTTCTATTGAGTGTTTTTCGTGCAAGGGATCGTAGACAAAGTTAAGACCGATAAAAGACACCTGATCTTTTAGGTGTTTTCCTACTTCCAAATCTGCTACAGGTTCGATATTAAAATGTTTCAAATCATCTTTGCATCCAACACCTGAAAAATACCCTGTTTTAGCGTATGTAAAATATTTCTTAACTGATGTTTGAATTTTTAAATGTATTTGCAAAAGATCGGGTAAATAAATATACTGTCGTTTCAATATTAAATTAGGTTTTATTACTTTGCTTTGGTTGTTAATTCGTACAGGAAATGAAGCTCAAAAAAGGTAAATCCTCGCAATTCTTTGTTCTTCCATTGATTTACTTGAAATTTTAAAGGAAGTTAAGTGATAGTCCAAGAATCAAAATATATGGGCGCACTGGACTCCACACCGAATTTACCTAATTGTTAAAAAAAACCTAACCTAACCTAACCTAACCTAACCTAACCTAACCTAACCTAACCTAACCTAACCTAACCTAACCTAACCTAACCTAACCTAACCTAACCTAACCTAACCTAACCTAACCTAACCTAACCTAACCTAACCTAACCTAACCTAACCTAACCTAACCTAACCTAACTTAACCTAACTTAACCTAACCTAACCTAACCTAACCTAACCTAACGTAACTTAACCTAACCTTTAAATTTCCTGTGGGGAATTCCAGTTAGGAATTAACTAATAAGTGCAACCTAAAATGGGGTTATAATTTAGGTGTGGAGTTCTAGTGCACCGAAATATATACGAGGGTTGCCTTTTATATTTCGGGATTTGGCAACCCTGATGTTGCAATCTGGCAACTTTTCAAGTCATTCGTGATCAAAAGCAACAATATTTAGACGAAAAAATCGACGTTTTCATTCGGTTATGCGATTTTCTTAACGTATTTCCTTTATTTTTAACACTAGAATGTTTTTTCAAAAAGATTTTGTAGTTTTTTCAAGGGCTACAAGGATCAGTAAATTAAATATCTTAGGATGCCTTGGTTTTTAAATGGGGTGAGTTCAAAAGGTGGTCCTTGTTCGTAAATAAATGTTCTATATAGCTATATCTCGCCAAATATTCACTATATAGAATATATAGTCAATAGTCAATAAAAAAACTACAATGTAGTACTCTTATTTATTTCTTATTTTCATTATTTTCGAAAATATTTTGAAAAAAGGGCGAAAGATATACAATTGTGAAACTTCGTTTTCCACTTTTAAGCACTAATTTTTCTAAAATTATCCATTTTAAATTGGTCACACTTCTTGGACTTATTAACAACACATGTATATAGAAAATTGCAGAAGGTTATAGATTAATTTTAATTAGGGGGTAATTATTAGCCCGTTGATTTATGGATTTTTTTCTTATTAAAAAATTAGATATTGACCTTATTTTTACCATAACTCACTGAATTTTTATGCCAGAGACTTTCTTAAAGATAGATTTGATTATGTGTATGAGTTTTTCTTAAAAAATGCAGCTTTTCCCGGCATTTGACTTTGAATCTATAAAATTTTGCATTTGAAGAAAAAAGCAAATCATTAAAACGCCGTATTTAAGTTCATACTAATCGTAGAAACATTATAATTTTGCTCTTTACAGTTTTTTTTATAAAATGCATAATTTTCGAGTTATTCGCGAAAAACTGATTAAAAACCCTCAATTTTTCGTTACTTTCAACTTCTAAAATAGTTAACTAATATTCGTTTAAACTTAGTAAGATGGACTTCCACAGAATAAGGGTTAGTACAATAAATTTAATCTAAAATTGTTAGTTTTACAAAAAACATTTTTTGCTTAGAATCGCTTTTTCAATAAATTTCGGTTGTTAAAATGTAATAATAAATGCCCTCCCCCGAAATTGGGGGTCAACTACCCCCAAGGTTTTGGCGCCCTTCGTGTCTGAGTAGATTTTGATCCTTGGGCTATTACATACCTTCTATTAAAATTTCAAGTCAATCCATACAGGACGAAAGAATTGCGATGTGAACTGCTTCACTTCCTGTACTAATATAAATATTAACAACTTCAGAAGCCGTTTTGACTATTGATTGACCTGTCTTACAAAAAAATACTACTAACCAAAGTATTACGATCAATAATTTGTTTCTTTTAAAAATCTCTTACCAGATAACATTAAAAGTTGTGCACTATTTATAGCACCCGCCGATAGAACGACCTCTTTAGTTGCCTTAGCGATGAATATTTTGCCGTCATGGATGTAAGTAACTCCGTTAGCTTCTTTTGTGATGGGACTGATGAGTACTTCAACTACTTGACTGTGCGGTAAAAGTACCAAATTATTCCTTTGCAAAATGGGTTTAAGGTACGCCTTAGCTACACTGTAACGTTTTCCTTGTTTCGTTATGACTTGTGGAAGTCCCAAACCTAAGTGTTCTCTGCCGTTATAGTCGATGCGTTCTAGACCACATTCCAAGCCGGCTTTGAGGAAAGATTCGGCCAACATTGGGTCGCTTGGATAGAGATTTTCTAAGTGAATGGGTCCACCTGAAACAGAAATAATTGTTAGTTGTTTGAATGGCTTTGTTTATTCTTTATTTCATCTTTTAAATGGAATTCTTATAATTGCTGTGACTACAAAACATGTTTACAAAAATTTACCATAGTGGCGATATTTTTTATCCATGTCGTCGATGCAGGCGTCTTCGATTTTTTTGAAATATGGTAGAACGTTGTCCCAGCACCATCCTTTCATACCGGTATCAGCCCAGATGTCATAGTCTCTTGGATGTCCTCTGGTATATAACATATCGTTTATTGCTGTATCACCCCCAAGAGCTTTTCCTTTTACTATTAAGCATTTATTATCTACAGAACCTGAAATAAAACAAAAATTACAACGGTTTAGAATTCGTAAAGTTAATAAAAACATTTCCACAATACCTTATCTTTCAGACATAGTTAATTATAAATACTTTTCAGGAAGATGTAGGACGATACAGGATGGTGTATATTTTCAACGTAACCAGCTACAGATTAAAGAATCTTGGAGACGATTATTTAATACTAATTACATAAATTTTAGCTTTTCACGGTAATCTTGAAAATAGTTGAAAAGTAGTACATATTTTGGATCTAATATGGTCTAAGTGAGAATTATATTGTTTAAATATAGCTTAGAAAATTGGTCTCTCAAAACAGGTTTCCATTTCTCATCTGAGAAAACACAAGGAAAAGAAATAGATGAAAGTAGATGAAATTAATTTTCTGGGTGTCACTTTTGACTACAGTTTAAACTAGGAAACACACTTAGCAAATTTACACAAGATCATGTCAATAAAGAATAAATCGCTTACGTATAGGCCATAACTCACTAACACATCTACATCTTATAACTAAAGAAGATTCACTAAGATGAATAATATGTAACATTGAACTATCAGTATATCACACCCTAGAAGAATGCCCACAATTTCATCATTAAAGAATATCTTCCGGACTACCGACTCAAAATCAAGAATGTTTATCTTCAAAATTTAATAACATTTTTTCTACAAACATGTTAAACATGCCATTTTTAGCACTCCATAGAAGCCTTAAAAATGTCACTTTAAGGCACTGAGTGCCTTAAAATCACTTTATGGCACTCTTAGACTAGGAAAGAGAGAGGACAGCGCATGGCAATGAAAACCTTATGCGTGTGAGTGCCGATTTTCAAACGTTTGGTGGTAAACAAATTTGGAACGTCGAATTGTATTTTTTTAGTTTTTTTATTAATTTTCACCTTTTTTAATTACCTGAATAGACATTTGAAAATGGTTAATTGTGCAGCTTATAAGTGCAACAGTCAAAGTGCTAAAAAAGAGGAAGGAATTTCATTTCATAGGAGGTAAAAAGTATTTTAAAACTATTTCCTTGAAATTTATTTTTATTAATATTACAGCTTTCAGGTAATAGATGTTTAACTAAATCACATATGTTATGTATGATAACTTAAATTAATAGTAGGTACATACATTTTGAAAACTGTTTTCATTCAGTTTTAAAGATTATTTTTCAATTAATTGTTATTATTTTCTCATAGATGTAATAGTTTTGCAGTGGCGTGGAACAAAAACATATATTTAAAATAGATAAAATAGATTAAAATTGTAATATTTATTAAATAAATATGTTTTAAAATGATTGTTGTTTTTTTTGGAGCAGTACATATTTAAAGACTTTTTTAAATTAGATTTGTAATACGAAATAATGAAAATGATTATTTAATAATCGTATAAGAAAAATCGTATGATACGCCTATGTCAATATTGTCCGCCATTAGTTTGGTGGTAAATGGGTTACATAAATTGATTCCAATGCGCAGTCCTCTCTCTTTCCTTGTCTAAGATGGCACTAAATGCCTTAAAATGTTTATGGCACTGCTGTCAAAAGTAAATTGTCAGATTTTGAAAGCAAACGTCAAAATATTTAGATTTTATTTATTAACATAAATATTAATAGTACAATTTGTGCAATTTGACAAATTAATTTCTTGCACTGCTGTTTTGCCATTATCCATGGCTAAGGAAGAATGATGATTCGTAAACAATTATATCAACAAGTTGCTAAGGTCCGTAATATACGATGCAATTTAAAATTATCTCCTTTGGATGTATTAATACAGGTTTTTAAAATTTAATTCAAACTGAGGCACATAAAAATGTACTTTTCACACTTATATTATAAATAATTATTAAAGTTTCTAGAAGATACCAAACTTTTTTACAAAATATAAAAAACACTTCTTGTATTCTAAAAATTGTTACTTAAAACTCCCGCTAATAACCCTTGGCGGTTGATGCGGTAAATATAAACAAAAAAAGAATAAATTTTATGAAGTAGGTACTTACTAAAACCTTACCCAGTCTATACAAATCATTAATAAGGAGTAAGCTAAACTATGGAGCTAGCGGCTATGAAACAGCCAATAAAAGTGTACTAAACTCCTTCCAATCCACTGCCATATGTGGTTCACTAGGTGCTTTCAGAACTAGCCATGTATGCGGTCTGCTAGCATTAGCAAATGAGCCATCTACTCCGGCTCTCCCTAAACTACGTGACTAGAATATCATCCATCTCAAACTTATCATATTTTTCCATATTTAAAGATATCACCACAAATTTTGCTAGAAACAAACCCTCAAAAATGTTACCTTACTACCAAAATATCAGAGTTACTAGAGCGAGGAGTTTAAGTAATCTCTGACATCAAAGTTAAACATCCCTCCATTATTCAGACATTCTATCAAACACAGACCACTACTCCATCCCGGATACAAAATTTCTTTAATGAATTAGCATCGAAGTTTTCTTTCATTTACACTGATGCATCCAAAACAATTATACAAAATTAGCTCTGCGTTTGCCACAAAATGCTAGTATATAAACTGGAGATGCGTATGCTAGACTTGTCACAAAAAGTATTGCATAATTTTAAAAATTGAATTATGGTGTAAAATAAAATATCACATTTTTCAGAATATTTTAATATGAGTGTATGATATTGTATAGATGTATAAAAGCCCAAAATACTGACAGTTTAAATCGCCTTTTTGTTGAAAAACAAAAAATGAATAAATGTTGATAAATTCTATTTGAATTATTTACATTTTAAAATTTCTTGGGTGCAGTACCTTTGTTTAATTTTTCATTTGAAAGTGTCTACAAACATGTTGAGTAAAAATGAGTAATTTAACCCCAGAACAAGCAGTCAAATCGTGGCTTTAGTTGAAGATAGACGATCTCAACCATATGTTGCTGAAGTCATGCGGGAATCAACCAATCCAGCGTTTCTAGAGTCTTAAAAAGGTTTAGAGAAACTGGAAGTTATAATAGAAGACCAGTTTCAGGACGTTCCAGGTGTACGAATCCTGCAGATTACCGTTATTTAAGAATTCAGGCTTTGCGAACTCGTCATGTTACAGCTAGGCAACTGCAAAATGTTCTCTCTGGAGTCCGTAATGTTAGAATATCTGTCAATACGGTTAGAAACAGAATAAAGAATTTTGGAATCAGACCCAGAATGCCTGTTACCGCTCCATTGTTAACCAGAACACGTTTAAGGTTAGCAAGAGAACATGTTAATTGGGATATTAATAATTGGGCTAATATTCTTTTTACAGATAAATCAAAATTTTCACTTTTTGGATCCGATAGACTTATTCCAGTTTATAGTCGCGCAGGTGTGCGATTTGCTCAATGTAACATAAGAGCAGCCAGAAATTATGGAGATGGTTCGATTATGGTATGGGGAGGCATCTGTTTTTAAGGCCACACGGAGTTAATTGTGTTTCGGAGGGGATCACTGACAGCTGATCGGTATATAAGGGAGGTTCTTAAGAAGAATGTAGTGCCATTTGTTCCAATCAATGGAGATAATTTTAGTCCAATGCACGATAACGCTCGCCCGAACGTTGCCAGAATAACATTGGAATATATTTAAGAGGTTGGTATCCAAGTTTTAGATTGGCCAGCAGTTAGTCCAGACCTAAACCCAATTGAACATGTTAAGTGACCTGATAAGAAGCCACGAAGAATGAGAGATGTTATTAGAGCCAGAGGTGGCAATACCAGATGCCAAAATGTTAAATTTATCGTTTAAATTTTTTATTCTGTTACTTTATATTATTTTATTTTTCCAGAATAAATTGTTATTTTCATTATTTATGTCCATTTTTTTTTTGATTTTTAATTTTAATTTAATAAACTACTTTGAAACATAATTCCAAATTCATTTTCTATCATTTCCCCAAAAAAATTAAAAGAAAATAATAAAAATTTTAATCATAAATCAATTATGCGATACTTTTTGTGACGAGTGTATATTATATGCCCTCAAAATGTGCAAAATAGCAAAAGAAAACTTATTTCTTATTAGCGCTGATTTATAAAGTACCCTAACGGATCTAAAAATTTGTATCCATCACATCCGATCCACGAATTTATTAAAACAGAATTTCGTAACTGGCGAGCTAAAAACATCTCTTTATGGTTACCATCACAAATGGGAATAAGAGGTCACGAGAAAGTAGATTCCTTAGCCCTAAATTTAACTTACACTGATAATTATTAATCTTTCATAATTTTTCTCTACATTGATCGAAGATTGTCAATAAAAATAAATATATACCAAAGATGGCAATCCATCTGAAAATACAGTGAAACCAATTTGAGACAAATAAAAATATTCTTTTGTTAATTGTATGGGGAAATTAAACCACAATCCTTTTTATTTCGATGTTTAGGTTTAATTAATTAATTCTCCCATAAAATTAATAGAAGAAAGTGAATATACCGCAAGGATATTTAAACAAAAATATCTTTAAACTTAAACCAAGTATAATATTCGTGTAGTATTTAATTATAGGCATAATTATAGACATCAGCAGATTAAAAACAATAATTTCTTTAGGTCGGTCTTAAAATTGTGGTGTTTTTTTTTGTTCAAAATGTTAATAATGAAAAATTGAAAGTTAAGAAAGTTTACCTAAACAAGCGTGTTTCTGTGCACAAGTTTTGTAACCCCAAGTATACCCAGTCGTCTGTAACTGAGGTTGCATAGCTGGTACTTCTGTAATTGGTGTTTCCAAACCTCCTGCTTCTAATACTAATATCTTCCATCTTGGTTCTTCGGATAATCTGTGAGCAAGAGTTAGACCAGCTGTACCACCTCCTACTATTATGAAATCATATTCTTCAGCTTCTGTAAAACGAAAAAGATTTTAAATAAATTTGATGTATTGTAAATTATATCTATTGTTACAATTAAATACGAAGTGCTTGTTTAGACCCCTTAACAGTTAAAATTGTTTAAATGTATTTGTCCGCGACAGTCCTCTAAAACCTTAATAATTATACATGTGCTTCCTCAAGTATAATGTTACCTATTATTCACTTGTGAATAATGAACCATTATTCACGTATATCTAAACTTGGTTTGAAAAAGTATTGTTTAGTCAATTTTATTTGAAAGTAATGGACAAAGAGTATTATACTCGCTTATAATGGCTGTTATTCACTCAGATGATTTACAACACTGGCTCTTGGAAAAATATACCATTTTTTTCTATTGGTCTCTATTAGACGCTTTTTTCAGATTTTTTTTGTAAAATTTAGAGCCGTATGCAGGGTATATTTTAAATTGTAACAAATATTACGTTAGCTTTGTAACTAAAATATGACTATTTTATATTATTTTTGAATCCAACATGTAATATAATGTATGAACAAAAACGATCAGAATATTATTCAACCCAAATTCATCGAAGAGAAAAAATATACAGTTCATTAGGGCCCGAAAAGTCATCCAAAAATGAATATTGCGGCCGTAGTAAAGATCCAAGTTTTGGGGATTTTGGTTCTTGACATTCTTTACGATTGGTTACGATGCCTAGGGTATGGAGACCTGTACGATTTTGTCAACTTGTGAGTTTGATAGGGGTCGTATAGTGGAACTTCGGGAAGCTGGATTTTCTTTTAGGGAAATTGCAGTTAGGTGCAAAGAAGTGTAGTCACCCTGTTTAGGTGTTGTTAGGCATGGCCTCGAGAAGGCCGTACGCAAAGAGCAAGGGGCTCAGAGTTGGAGCAGTATTGTCTTTAGTGACGAGTCTCGATTTTGCTTTGGCATGCACGATATAATGGACGCATGGATGTCAATTTTATTTTTATAAGAAATCAATATTAAAACTATGTAATAAATATTTAGGTGAATTAAAGTGAAGTGAAGTTTATTACTAATGCCGCGACCAAGACGATCGAATTTTTCCCGACAATGCCGTAATGTAAGAAGGATACGAAACACTGTAAATGAAAGGACTGAAGAAAAACAAGAAATTGCACTTGAACACAGTGCTGCCAGAACGAAAATACAATGTTGTACTAAATCATAAAACCAAAAGTACCAAATCCGGAGAAAATGTACTAAAAAGAAAAATGTACCAAAACGGACTAAAAAACACCAACACCGAACGCAAAAAGTACTAAGTAAATGGTGGGAATTTTAAATTAATGATTTATTTCATTTGGGGCAGATATTATCGAAGAGCGAGGATTTATTCCGACATTTAAGGTATTTATTAATACGCTTTTATAAGCCTGGGTTGTACGTATAAACATATATGTAATGGAATTTTTGAGTTTAAAATAAAAATAAAATTTCAATAAATGCTTTTTTTTCCACTTCATTTTAATGTTATTTTTTAAGCCACTAACCATATCGTGCCCTTAATATTTGTTTTACATAAATGTTTCTTGACAATTTAAAATTTTTAAAAATTTTAATAACATTCTTATAATAATTTCTTTCCCCAACTTTTCATTTTCTTACTTATCCAATAATGTCTGCTTAAGTGCTGATGTTCCAATATTTATGGTTTTTCTCCTGATGATTCTTGGTAAGTTTGAAGATATCTGAATTTTTGAATTTGATATTTAATAATTAAAAATTTTTTAAATTTTGCATTGCTTTATTTAGTCAAGTTAATTGTTTATGATGTTCAATTTTTGATCAGTATTTTGTAACTTACTTCTCTTGATATTATAATTTTCTTGAATTTTCTTTAGTACTTTGCTCATCTCTTGTGATTTGATGCATCATTTAGTAACAATGTTTATTATCATTGAATATATTTTATAATTTTTGATTTGCTTTGTATAATCAAATAATTTTAAAAAAAGTTATTAGAGAACTTAACAATATTATCAATTTGCGGCATGTTTTATATATTTTTATATTTCTATGCGTTTATCTCTTGAGATATTCATATGTATTTATATAATTTGAGATTGTATCTTTTATGAGTTGATGGTTGATAATTCACCTACAACTGTTTTGTAGTTTGTAATCTTGAATTTTGGTTTCCATCACATTATTCTCACTACTGTCTTCCTTTTAAAAACTGAAATTGTATTGTATTTTTAGCCTGATGATGGTCCTGTGGACCGAAACTAGTTGCAAGTAACTTTCAGTATTAAATTAAAGTTGTGGGATCGACTTTGTTTTTCTTTGAACCTTTTGAACCTTTTAAAATTAAAATAAAATGATTGAAATGTTTGAAAATAAGGTTACCAACTTACCAGATAAGTGATACATGTAATATTTAAAAAAATAAATGGGCTGGATAGGTTGCCGAACTTTAATCGAACCCATAAAAAAATATTCATAATATTTCAAGATTATTGAACTATTTTTTTATTATAAGAGGTTGGGCAAATTTAATGCTATAAATTATACTGCTATTATTAATTGACCACCATTTTAATTTACGGTTTATACAGACGCTATATTTATTTTTTAGCCATGAGGTTAAAATACCTATAAATTTACAAACAAATCACGGTTCATTGTATTTTGAACTGGACCTTTTTGTTTCTACTAGAATCAAACCGGTTAATAAACTTTATCATATATATCAAATTAATGTAAAAAAGTTTGTTAAAAAAATAATTTATTTGGTTTAGTCTCTAATTATTTCGGTTCAGAGGCGTTTACATAATAAACTTCTTTCTGGTAAGGAAAGTGATTTGATTGCTTCTATATGTTTAGAGTTTACCGACAAAATATTTTTTTTTATTTAAGTTTAACGTACCTCCGCAGCTAGGGCCGTTGGCACGAATATTTACAAAACCTATTAACAAACGTGTTAAAAAAATAAAGAATACTATTTGTCATAAAAAATGGTACACCACGAAGCATTAAATTTATTTTATTAAAATTCAAGATAAATGTTTATTTATTGCCTCTGTGTACTTAATGAAAATTTCAAGCAGAACAGAAAACAAGTTGGAAATGTTTCGCGTTTTGTTTCCGGAATAATTATTGTTAAATTTGTGTTAATTGGTTTGGTAAAACATTTTAAAATGCCCCCGGTACGAAGACGTGCAAATTTTAGGCAAATAAGCTGGTTTGAAAGAGGCCTTATTGTGGACTACGTGAAGCTGAGCTTTCATTTTGGGAGATAAGCAGTCGTACGAGGGTTGCCTTTTATATTTCGGGATTAGAGATCAAAAACAAATTAATCATCGAAAATCACTTTATTGTTTTTCAAAATATGAAGATCTATACACTTTTGCATACGTTGAACCAATTATCAAAGCACTTTTGGCAGTCTGATTGAGGTATCTCCAAAACATGCATTCTGAATGCAGCAACCGCTTCTTCAGGTGTCGAAAATCGTTGACCTCTCAGTTTGTTTTTTACTTACGGGACTAAAAAGAAGTCATTCGTTGCCAAGTAAGGACTATACGGCGGACGACTCTTCAAATCGATGTTTTGGGTGCTCAAAAATGCAGTTGTTTGCGCTGATGTGTGGGAGCTCGCATTGTCGTGGTGAAAAGTGATCCGTCTTCGGCGGTTGGTTTTCCTGATTTCTCGGAAGACAACCGGCGAACAAATGGTTGTGTACCATTCAGAATTGACTGTTCTGCGTTGCTCTAGTGGTACGGTTGCGATATATCCAGTTTTTTCGAAAAAACAGGCGACCCTTTGCTTGGAAGTGCTTCGTGCGCGAACAATTTTTGTTGGATTGAGCTCATCTCAAAACACCCATACAGTCGACTGCTGTTTACTTTCGGGCTCATACGCGTAAATCCACGATTCATCACCTGTCACGATGTCATAGACGTGTTTCGAAGCACCGCGATCGTATTTTTTGAGCATTTCCTTCGACCAATCGACCCGAGCCTTTTTTTGAGTGATTGACAAATTGTGTGGGATCCAACGCGAACAAATTTTTTTGGCCGTCAAATATTTATGTAATATTGAATATATGATGGTGCCACTAATGCCTAAGGTTGTCTCAATCTCACGATAGGTCACATAACGATCTTGCAATATCATTTCGCACAGCATCAATGGTTTTCGGAACAACAACTGATGTTGGACGACCTGCACGAAATTCGTCTTGTAGTGAACTACGGCCAGGATTGAATTCACCATACCATCGATAAACACTGGTCCATGATGGAGCTTCATCAGAAAAAATGGTTGCTGAGTTAATCCACGTCGAAAATGATTACGATTTAATTTCATTTTTGGGTTGAGATGAATATTTTAAGTTACTGTAAACAACACAAATAGCGCTCGTATGTCAAAATTTTCTGAGTACGTATAACCTCAAAAATGTCCAACTTTACGATAGAGCCATCAGCTCTAGATTGCAAACCAAATCCCGAAATATAAAAGGCAACCCTTGTATTAACCGGGGTTTGTATATAGTATTGTTGTATTGCCAAGTATGGTTTCGATAACATCGAACACAAAAACCTCGGGGATCTGAACGAAGCACATATACCAATCCACGCCAACATCGGCATCTAAGAATTCTAGAATCGCAGCTGATAAATGGTTTTCTGTAGCTGAAATAGTGATTGCTATGTCAAACTGTTTATCGAAGAATAGGGGCACTTGGGCTACATTCTTACCGCCCCATCTTGGTGCTTGACAAACTTGAAGAGCTAATTGAAACCAAGAATGGAATTCGGTAATATTCTCAGATAAATCTACGTTCTATCTTGAGATGCACGATGGTCAACAATTAGTTAGAAGGATGCGTGGAGAAAGACGAAAGACGAACGTAGCAACAACAGTAGGAGTTATGGTGTAGTGTGCAATTAATGTAGGTCGCAGGTATCCACTAGTCTTTATAATGGATCTTTGACTGCAGCTCGCTATATACAGGAAGGAGTAGAACCTTTAGTTGTGCCATATTTTCAGAATGTTCCCAATGGTTCTTTTCAACTAGATAATGCACTTCCGCATAAAGCCCGACTGACGATGAATTTTTTTGAGGGTTTCGATATCAACCTGTTTCCATGACCTCCCAGATCTTCCGACCTATCTTTCACCTAAAGAACATATCTGGGACATAATAGGCAGAAGGCTAAGCAGATTACCTAACCCTCCACACACACTAGCTGCGTTGAAGTATCAAATGCAAGTGGCCTAAGATGCTATTTCTTAAGAGGACACAGACCATCTCATTTTCAGGATTCCAAGAAGTCTATATGACTGTATACATTCACCGACACATTATTAAGTAAACTAAGGTTTTAAGGTTTGATGCAAGACTGAAATTTGTAATATTACATTGGCTAAACATGTATGCTTAATTTTAATAAAATAACTTTATTGCTTCTCTGTATACCATTTTACATGAGAAATAGTTTATAAACTGTGACTTTTGTCTCTCTATCTAGAAATGTATTTGCCACACTTGATGATACTGGTGTGGACAGCAAAATGGCCCCATTACAAACTTTATATCAGTAAACTACTACTATTATTGTAAAAACCAAAGTATTTTTCCCAGTTTTCAACATATAAGTACATGAATTACAAATCCGGGAACTCGGAATAACTTTTTAAAAACTTTATTTTTCACAATTTTATTATTTACTACAATTTCTACGATATTCTTTAGATAAAAGCTAACAACTGACTAACTGAAAAAAATGTATAATTCTAAAAAGGTAAACTACTATGACAATAAAATTGTGCTGTCGTGTTTCTTATCTTCTTACACTTTGTCAGCCAAACGGCTGCGGCTGTTGTAACTCATGTATTATTTTTTAACTGATTTAAAAGGAACTGCACTTTGGTAAATATTTTAAAAGTTTGTCTTTTTAATATACCTCGTCGTATTTTATATTTCGGAAAAACTATTTTACATAACATCTCTGATTTGGTTCATATATTGAGACCTATGACATAATGTGCTCGAAATTTCATACCTAAAACTGTTATTTAGATATTAAAGACCATTTTTATTATTGACTGATGTATAGGTTAAAACTATGACTCACTTCCAGATGACCTAGAAGAATCAAACAGATAGTTAGCAATGAAAAGAATGCAGTGTTTACAATGTACTACAATTTTTCAATTGATTCTATTAGGAACATTTACTCATGATGCAAGAATTATTAAACACAATTAATGCGAGCCAGTTTACACCTGAATATAAGACGAGAGAATTGCCATATCAGTTTTAGTAATTATCAGCTCATAGCTTTAATTACTGGTGTTTAGTCCTTCTTATTCTTTCAGTGCTGTGCCCTTAACAGAGGTTAGCGATAACCATCTCATCAAATGCTTCTCTACTTTCGGCAGTTCTAATTGGTTCTTCGAATTTTAGAACAGTCTAATTTCAATTTCTACCCCAGGACAGTTTTTTCCTCCCGATTGATTTCTTACTTTCAATCTTTCCTTTAATAATTAGTTGTAATCTGTAATGTTTGTCATTCCGTAAGATACGTCTTTAATATTCTACGGTATGTCCACATTTCAAATGCCTCGAATTTATTCATCGAGTTGATTTTCAGGGTCCACGTTTCTGCTTCATATAGTAGGGTGAACCAGACGTAACATTTCGAGAGTCTGCAGCGAAGTTCAAGATGTTCTAGATGTTGGTCTGAGAATATATATCATTCGAATAAAATTACCTCGAGCCTATTCTATTCTGATTTTAATTTCAGTTTCAGGTTCTAATTTGTCATTGATTAACCTTCGCAAATATTTGAATTGATGTACCCTGTTTAGTATCTTTTCATTTACAGAAATAGGTATCGGGACATTTTGGTTTCGAGATATTATCATTACTTTTGTTTCTTTGATGTTTATCGACATCCCTTATTCTTTACATGCAGCATTTATGCTATCCATTAAGCGTTGAAGTCCTATGTCAGCCAGTAGTACAGTATCATCTGTATACCGGATTGTTGCTATGTTTATTCCACTTTAGAACCATCTGAACAGTTGTTAAATGCTTCGTTAAATAGACATTCGGACTATATATTGAACATTGTTGGAGACAGTACACATCCTTGTCGAACTCCTTTACAGATTTCTATGTTTTTCGACATATTGTTGTTTACTTTGATGGTGGCGGTCTGTTGCCAGTACACATTCCTTAGTGATAAATAATTTTTCATGATTTACGTGGTCAAACGCTTTTTCAAAGACGATAAAACATATATGCAGATCCTTTTGTTGGTCGTAGCATTTCTGAGCTAATATTTGTAGACTGGATAAGGCTTCTCGTGTTCCTACCCATGCCGTTTCTGAAACCAAACTGTTCCATTCCTATGGTTTATTCACATTTCATGTATATCCTGTAATGTATGATTATTGGATAAGGTATAGTGTATTTGAAAATCAAGAGAGAGTAAATTCCCAGAAATGTTTTGCAGTTATCAGTGTTAAAGGCAGTAAACCATAGACGTGCGTTTTCAAAATTAAATTAATATGGAAATAGAAATATTTAATTTGTTTTAGTTATTTATACCTAGATTACCAATTTTAGATAGATAAACATAATTCGTAATTTGGGTAAAATGAAGAAAAAGTCAATATTATTTTAGGCATTTTGTTTTAGGCATATGTTTATTTACAAAATATGTATATAATATGTACAGATAATTAAAATTACTTATAAATTAATATGAGGAGCTAAAAAAACAATTAAGTAGGTATATGAAAAAAAAAACCAACCGCAAGGATAAAATTTGACGAGCAACATGCAAAAAATACGACAATATTAAATCTTAAAAAATAAAAATCTAAAAATAAAATTAAAGTACATAAATTAATAATTTTAAAGTTATGGTTCCTCGCACTCTGTGTCAGAAGATTCACCATCTGATTCTAGAGAAATTACAATGGGCTCTATAGTAATATCAATTATGTTATCTAGCTCCCACATTTTTTTTTCTATTTCTGTAACGTGTCTAATACATTTTTGCCAATTTTCACTTGTTACTTCAGATATTGCCTTATTGAAGAGATTTTTAACATCTGATAATTTAAAAGTAGTGTTATTTCTGGCAACATAACCTTTAACTAGAGCCCATATCAATTCTATCGGATTCAGCTCACAATGGTAGGGTGGTAAACGAAGGATTTCAATTTCTCATTTTTTGGCTATCTCCTTAATATTATATTTTTTATAATTTTGCTTATGTTTTTTAGCAATAGTTAACAATTCTGCCCTCAGCATTGTATTGTCAAAGGCTAAATTTTTAGAAGATAACCATTTTGCAATTTCATCCTTTTTCCATTTAGTGGTTGGTAAAGGTTCAAGTAATCTGGAGTGGTAACTTGCATTGTCCATTACAATAACCGATCCTTTTGGTATAAATTGAATCATCTGTTCAAAATATTCCTCAAACACGTCTCCATTCATTTCTTCGTGATAATCAACGGTTTTTTTTTATTCAAATAAGAGTAAACCATTCTCAAGAAAACCGTTTGTACTGCCTATATGACAAATAATTAATCTTTTACCTTTTCCTATAGGTTCCTTAAAACCAGTAGTATATCCTTCTAGAAAAGCTTGATGGGATGATTTTATATTTTTGTCTTTTCAAATTCTTCCTACACAATGTCCTTCATTAACCCATGTTTCATCTAAATAATAAATGTTTTTATTTTGAGCTTTAACTTGTTGTATTCTTCTGAGGTACTGTCTTCTCCAACATACAATTTCTTCAGAATCAATTAGCATTGAGTGTCTGCCCATTTTTTCAAATTTAAAGTTTAATTCATGTAACGTTTTCCATAGTTTATCCCGGCTTATTGTGGGTAAATCAACATCATTCGTAATGGCTTGCAAAACTTTATCTAAAGTTGGTATTTGCTTGTTTATAAAAATGAGTGAACAAGCTTACGAATAGCATTTTTAAAAAACTCGTCCACGTTGACTTTTAATAGTTTTTGTCTACCTGGTTTCGGCTTTGGTGAGGTTACTCCACCTGATTTTTCCTCCTTTAGAACTCTATATATTGTAGATTTTCCATATCCCATTGCCTTAGATGTTGTTTCAACTACACTGTCAATAGTGTTTGGGGGATTTTGATGTTTAAAATAGTGGTACACATTCACTACAGCACTCTTTTCATTGAGCGATAAATGGTCTAGTTTTAATTTTTTCACTGGCGTATACTCACAAACTGCTTCCATTTTTAGTCACTACTATTTGTCACGTTTATCGAAAATCAAATAACTGCATTTCTAGAAACTTAAGCGCTATTTAAGTCAAAATATCTGTCATTAGAAGCTGTTGCCATTCGGAGGTCGTTAAATAACAATTATCCCTTTCTAATCTGGTTACGCCTATGACGCACGTTAATCCTCTTAGGCCTACTGTAGTAACAATGAAAGATCATAAAATAATGTGTTAGTCCAAGAAATTTAATAAATTTTGTATTGAAATTAACAAAAACAATTTAGAATGCATTACAAATATTGAAGTTTTACCGCACGTACTGTACTATAGTTTTGCATACCGAATTAGTTTTTATTCTGGGAATTTACTCTCTCTTGATTTTCAAATACAGTATAGTCGATGTTGTCATCATTAATAAGTTTAAGAAGTTCTGAGTGGATGCAGTTGGGACCAGGTGTTTTGTTGTTCTTAAAGTTGCTAATAGCGTGTTGTATTTCACTTTTTAGGATGGGCCGTCCTGTACCATATTATTTATTTGTATTGCTTGGGTTTCTTTCCTCGGCAAACAGGTTTAGTCCTAATAATTATTATTTCAGTATAAATGCATTTTAATATCAAATCATAAATATAAATTTGAAATCCGTTCAATGGCCAATGAAATGGGTTCAATGGTTTTCTAACTTGGTTACTTTTCTTGCGAGTCCTAAAGGTGTAAATGTTCCAAAGATGGCTAGTAAAAACAAGCCATCAAATATAGGGCTCTTTCATGACTGTGTGGTAGGTATATGAGAACTAAGTCAATTATATATAGAACAAGCTATCATATTACATTTATGTTGATGTTTAATTCCTAAATCATTTTTACGTTTCGATACTGCAATTTAAAAAATGTTATGACATTTTAGAAATTTTGTGAACAATGGTCTCTTTTAATAAATTCACAATAATCTTTTCATAAATTATATGTATCCTAATGAAATTCGGTCTTCCGAAAGAGCAGAACAAATAAATACAAAAATTGTGTTGTTACTTATAGAAAAAATAATTTTGATACAAACTGTAATGTAGTTACATAAAGTCAAATCAATTACCGTTAAATTGAATAAATTATTAACATCTGTGTTGTTATTATCTTATCCTGAGTAATATAATTAGCCAATCTGAATGCATAATAAACTTGAACTTCATTTTATACTAAAAATAACATTTCGTGAGAGAGTCTTTCTAATAACTTGTTTAATTATTCTTTTTTTTTGTATGTGTGGTAATACAAAAATTTAACCAAAAAGATTTTGTTTCCATTTTTTAAATGAAGTCTAAATAAATCTTCAGTCCTTTGTGTTTGTACATTGGTAATTTAAAATCAATAAACATTTGTGAATACAAAAATTATCTGGTCAAATATACTGGATAAATTAGAAAATATTTGACAGATTTGGTCAAACTAATGACTAGTGCCTGTCAACAAGTGTTCAAAAAATCTGTCAAATTATTTTAAATTTATTCTCATTCTCTTGTTATATACAGGGTGATTGATTAGTATGAGGAAGCTCAGTAGATCTGTTATAGTAAAATTTACAAAAAAAAGTTATTTACAAAAATTGTAGGCAGCTTTAAACTCCACATTTTAAAATTAGTTAAAATGTTACAGGGTGTTCCCACACCAAACTTTAGTTTTTTTAAATGGAACACCCTGTATTTTATTTTCAGGTAATATTGGTTATAACTTTTTAAATACCCGGTATAACATAATAAAACTTGACATTTTTGTCTGATACAGACTTCAAATTTAAAATAAAATACAGGGTGTTCCATTTAAAAAAACATAAGTTTGGTGTGCCACCATCTTATGGAACACCCTGTAAGATTTTAACTAATTTTAAAATGTGGAGTTTAAAGCTGCCTACAATTTTTGTTAATAACTTTTTTTGTAAATTTTACTATAACAGATCTACTGAGCTTCCTCACACTAATCAATCACCCTGTATAGTATTACTGAATATATTTTATAAAACAACAAAGTAGCAGTATAGATTGTTTCTAAAACAATAGGGGCTAATATTTTAAGTTATATCACTATCTCGGGATATTTGTTTATAAGAAAATTTTACAAACTTCTTTATACGTATTCAATATTTTATTATTAGTTTTCAAAAATATAAACTAAATATTTGTATTCGAATTTTTAATAATATACCTATTCTTCCACAAATTGAAAATGGAGAAAATAAAAAAAACATTTGAAAGCTAGTGACTTTTAAGAGACGTTTTATATTTTCAAATTAAATCTAAACTGTGCAGTGCTATTATAGTTTTATATAAAAAACAAACTCACCTCCCATCGCCGATGATTGATTAAATTTGGACTTTTCATAATTCTTTTGTTTGTAATCGTAACTATCTGAGATTTCACACAAACTGCCGATTCCAGATCGAAATTGTTTGACATAATCATCAACAATATCGAACGGAGAAAAATCGGTCTTGATAGTGGAAAAATCTCCGCAAACAGTGCATTTAAAAAACGCAAAAATAAAAATTGAAAACAACGATAAACTTGGCCTTGACAGCATCTTCGGCGTTGAGTATTTCATAGACAACTGGTTTGGTCTGTTAGTTCTTGTCTCTTTATAAGCTGGTGGATTTTTTTTTTGTAAGCCGTTCAGTTGGGATTTTCCAAAAACTTATGTTTTTTTGTTGGTTGGGAATCTAGTAGAGACAGAATATGTAATGCGTAAGTTAATTATCGCTGTTCTCTCATGTATGTATTTGTAGAAACCACATGGGGAGGACCACAAATACTGTGTAATTTTATAGAAAAATTATGTTTTGCCTCACAAAACAACACAATAACGTGACTTATATTTATTATTTTACCTAATTGAATATTATAAAAGTAGGAGTTTTCAACAACAAGTAGTAAATTACAGATTGTTTATTTTGTTTACAATCATTTTTTATTTATGTTAATAATACATATTATTTTTCGGGCTGAGATGGGAAACTCATGTTCGATGGGTCCTTATCCAGTACCCAACAGTGTTGGACTCACCCTCGACAGGATTCCCACCAACCACACTTCCCTCAAAAAATCGTCGTTACCCCCGCCTCCGAATCCGTACCCTAGCATACTTCAAGACGGGCGGCGGTCCCTCACACACTCTTCACCCATTCATACTATTCGCCATCAGAACATTCCCTTCTCCTAACCATTTTCTCCACAACTTCGCTAACCTCCACCCATTCTTTCTTCCTTCTCAACCTTATCTCCACCATGTTCTCCCAATACACTGCTACCCCGAGTCTCCTCTTCAACTTCTCTAAATCCTCCTTGTTCTTCCAACATCTAAACATATGACCTCACGCATCATATTCTTGTCCCTTTTTTCCAAATCTTGACCAGTGAGCACTTGGGTCAAGTAGTAGTTTACCTCCCCAAACTCTCGGTCCATCTACTGACTCCTACTCCCAATCGCCATTTTTAATGCACCTTCATATCCCTACCATCTTCTCACCATTTCCTCCTCCATCCAATCCTGAACTTCCTTTTTTGTGGCACCCTTCCACCGTTGCCTCTTTGCCTTAGCCATCAGGTCCAAATGGTATGACCTTGACAGCACAGCTGCTTCTATTGCATCCACTGTCCTGTACCCCTGTACCACTCTCAATAAAATCCCTCTCTGTACCTGCAGTAGTTGCTTCATCCTCGCATGGATCCCCGCTATTTCACCCCACACTTTCACTCCGTACAGCATACTCTGTTCAATTGTCCTACCGATAACTCTCATCTCCCATTCTCCCGGCCCTTTCACATTACACATCAATCTCCCCAACCATGCTGCTCGTACTGTCGCCTTCTCTGCTGCCTTCAACATATGGTGCTTGAAGGATAGTTGGCTATCCAACCAAAACCCTAGATACTTTACCGACTTCCCATGCGAATGTTCTTCCCCTTCACCATCACCTTAACTTCCCTCGTCTTGCTTGGTCCCTTTACGAGCAATCCCACCGTCTTATCTTCCTCCACTTCCCATCCGCATCGTTCTATCTTCCCCACAATCTTTCTACACATCTCTGCCTTTCATTCTATCTCCGTCTCACCCTTTGCCATACACACCAGGCACACATCATCCGCATACACCGTAATCTCACATCCTTCTTTGCATACCATCCCACAAACCTCGTCAAACACACACTTCCAGAGCGTCGGTCCCAGTACCGATCCCTCCACTAAATTAACCAACCCCTCACCCCCACTCCGAGCCTCAACAACGCGCTCAATACCGCCCCTTTGCTGACACTATAAAACGCGTTCCCCACATCGACGAACACTAGTAGTGCCAGCTTCTTGTTTTTCCAGCTGGTTTCCCTAGCCTTTTCCGCCAAATCCACCACCCTACCTAGCGCAGAGATACACCATTTCTTCTTCGTGAACCCACGAAGTGTACGGTAGTGTGATTGTAACTGTAATTTTTCATCATCTGCACCACTTTCACCAGAATTTGGTGATTCCTCCAACAGTCTCAGTATCATGATCGCTTAACTCACTTTGTCCAGATGAATAGTCACTAATATTTAGTAAGAATAATAAAAAACTCTTCGTTTCAACGTAACTTCCAAGTTTATTTAAAAAAATATATTTTAAATTACAATGACGGACGTTTCGCTGATAAGCATCGTCAGATTGACATTTAAGTTACATTTTGTTTGTTTGTAGCTTGGTACCTGATGTTGTTTAGGTAGTATTAAGGCTAGACCAAGTATGGAAGCCTAGATGTTAATAGCCCTAAGATATTATCCTGGATGTAATTCCCTCTAAGATCAGTATAACTGTGCAATGATATTGTTGTGCGAGTACGCCCCTGGCGCTATGACCAGACGCGAAGGAAACAGATGATGCGAGAGTCTTCGAGAATATACGGCGCCCGATGAGCGAAGCATCTAGACTCGATACGATCGAGAATAGACTGGGGTATGCTGGAACAATACTTACCTATATAATATAAAGGACCGATTCGAATATTTGAGTTAGTTAGTAGTATGTTGTTAGATAAATGCGAGTAGAAATATTGTCTTACATAAATTAAAATATTGTAAATAAATTGTGTTATATAAATTAAACAGTGTTAGTGATTTAGATAGTATAAAAATAAATTAAAAAGACTAGTAAAAATAAATAAACGTTACATTGGTGTCAGAAGTGGGATATTGTAAATAAATAGTGTAAAAAAATAAATAAATATGTCAAAAAAACTTTGTGACTTGAAAGTGACTGAATTGCGTCAAGAGCTGGAGGATCGTGAATTGGAAACAACAGGAAGGAAGACTGAGTTGTTGGAGCGACTTAAGCAAGCATTGGAAAATGATGGTTTAGATCCAGAAAATTATATTTTCGTAGACGACTCTTCTGCTACAATTATTTCTTCCTTAAATAAAGTCTCTTCCGATATGTCTTCTTTGAAGAGTGATATCTCTTCCGACATGTCTTCTTTGAAGAGTGATATTTCTTCTTTGGAAAATAAAGTTTCTTCCGATATGTCTTCTTTGAAGAGTGATATCTCTTCCGACATGTCTTCTTTGAAAAGTGATATTTCTTCTTTGGAAAATAAAGTTTCTTCTGACATTTCTTCTTTAGAAAATAAAGTTTCTTCTGACATTTCTTCTTTGGAAAAAAGAGTTTCTTCTGATATGTCTTCTTTAAAACATGATATTTCTTCTTTGGAAAACAAAGTTTCTTTGGACATTTCTTCTATGGAAAATAAAATGTCTTCATTTGAAAAAAAAATTGAAGAGAAAATAAGAGAAATGGAAAAGCAAATGGAAGAGATGGAAAAAGGAGGTAAAGAAGATATGGAAGAATTAGGAGAGGAAAACAAGGACGAAATGAGAAGCTACAAAGTGGAGCGGAAACCGAAATTGGAAGGCAACGAAAGTTCTGTTCGTGTTAAGGCCCCAACCTTTGACGGAAAGATGTCTTGGGAAAATTATCTCAAACAGTTCGAAACAGCTGCAAGAGCGAACGGATGGTCCCAAAAAGAGAAGGCAATAAACCTCACCATCGCTCTGAGAGGAGACGCTTTGGATGTTCTTCAGACCATACCAGTGGAGGACACAGATAATTTTGAGCAACTAAAGAAAAGCTTGAACATGCGATATGGTCACGAACACTTGGAGAACTTGCACCGATCGCAGTTGAAGACTCGAAAACAGAAACGAGAGGAGACACTTCAAGAGTACGAAGTAGATATTGCCAGATTGGTAAGATTTGCTTACCCTTCAGCTCCAGAACAAATGATGGAATGTTTAGCTGTTGAAGCATTTCTTGATGGACTTCGTGACCACGAAATGGCAAAGACACTCCGTTTAGCTCACCACAAAACATTAGTTGACATCTTGTCTGCCGCGCTTGAGTATGAAGCGGCTTCGAAAGCTTGTGGAGGATACAGTAAAGTAAGGTCTGTAACGGAAGAGGAAGATGAAAATAAGTTAGACCAATTAGTAAATATGATGAAGAACTTTACTGATAAGAAAAAGAAGAAGACCATCAGGCGCTGGAATTGTGGTGAAATAGGACATGCTCGCAATTCATGTAAACGTCCTGGGGTCACTACGAATCAAGAAACTACTCCACAGGAAAAACTAAAACGGGCCGGCCTAGAGGGGGTAGCTTCGACCCGGAACGTTTCCAAAGAGTACGACTTTAGGATCGAACATCGAGCTGGGATAAATCACAGAAATGCAGACTCCCTTTCCAGAAGACCGTGCCCAGAAGAGTGTTCTCACTGCAGTAAGACAGAATTAAAAGAAACTGCAATACTACGAACAACTGTAGTTAACGACGACTGGGCACCTACTAGAATTAAAGAAGAACAAGATAATGATCCTGTTTTAAAGAAAATGAGAGAATGGAAGATAGAAGATCGTCGACCTACTTGGCAAGAAGTGTCAAAATTCTCTACAGTCCTTAAATCATATTGGGCTCAGTGGGAGTCTTTCATTTTGGAAGGCGATTTATTAAAGAGAATAATTGAAAATGATGACGGTTCCGTTAACAGAAAGCAATTAGTTATACCAAAGAGTAGAGTAGCCGAAGTACTACGACAGTTACACGACAGTCCATCAGGAGGTCATCTTGGTGTCAAGAAAACCCTGCAGAGAGTTCGTGAAAGGTTTTATTGGATGAATAGTTCCGATGATGTTAAGGACTGGTGTAAGAAGTGTACCATCTGTGCTGCTAGTAATGGACCTCAGAAAAGAGGAAAGGCTCCCATGAAACAATATAACGTTGGTAGCCCATTTGAGAGAATTGCTTTAGATATTGCTGGACCGTTCCCCACTACTGAGAATAAGAACAAATACATGTTGGTGGTAATGGATTATTTTACGAAGTGGGTTGAAGTCTACGCCATTCCAAATCAAGAGGCAGCAACTGTCGCAGACGTGCTAGTGAAGGAGTTTATTTGCCGATATGGAGTGCCCTTGGAGATTCACAGTGACCAAGGAAGGAACTTCGAAAGTCAACTCTTTCAAGGAATTTGCGACAATTTAGGAATGAAGAAAACAAGAACTACAGCATTGCACCCACAATCAGATGGAATGGTAGAACGCATGAATAAAACCATTGGCAAATATCTATCAAAAGTAGTATCCAATCACCAAAGAGACTGGGACCAGTATATTTCGCTCTTTGCAATGGCTTATCGATCTGCCGTCAATGAATCAACAGGTCAAACACCAGCAAAAGTCTTGTTTGGACGCGAGATGAGGTTACCATGCGACCTCGAGTTTGGATGCCGACCTGGAGAGGATATAGCTGGAGAAGACTATGTAATCCAGTTACGAAGAAAAATGGACGACATGCATGATTTGGTTCGCTCCCATCTCCAAGTTGCCAGTGACAGGATGAAGAAACGGTATGATACCCAAGCTATAGAAGGATGTTTCCAAGAAGGTGACAAAGTCTGGCTCCATAACCCGAAAAAGACGGAAGGGGTACTCACCAAAGTTACAACAATCTTGGGAGGGTCCATACATCATCAAGAAAAGAATCAATGACGTCATATACCGTATAATAAAGACCCCGAATGGAAAACCTAAGGTAGTACACCGAAACCGACTGGCGAAATTTGAAGGAGATCATGACCAGGAAGAAGAAGTCGTAAATCAAGTCCAAGATACACCCGACCTTGCTTTCGAAGAATTTATGGGTGCATATGGAGGTACTGGGAAAGCTAGATACGGCGTGACTATTGAGAGACAGCAAGACCTGTTCACACTTCCTGATGACTACTCATTAGCCCATAGCGTTTCCGCCACTATCAGCGACGGCCGAGGATTAGCGTCTGTCTTTCGAAGGAAGTTTGGTCGATTGTCAGAACTTCGAAATCAGTTACCAACCACTGGGAAGGCTTTGATACTTCGAGATGACTCCCGTTGCCTCTTCTATCTGATTACCAAGAATACCTACCAAGACCAGCCCACTTATCGAAATATATGGGAATCATTACTTAACTTGAGAGAGCACATATTGGAGTCCAACATACAGAAGCTAGCCATGCCGAAAATAGAGTGCAACTCATTGGATTGGAGGGTCATCCGAAATATGGTGGAAGTAATCTTTCAAGATACCGAAGTCCAAGTGTTGGTATGCAGCCATTCGCCCCGTGTTCAGCTGACATCAAAGACCATTCCATGTTATTTTCATGCAACTGGAAATTGTAGACGAGGATTCAGTTGCAAGTATCTCCATCCAGTCTCAATTCCGTAAAAGTTCCAGGAGGAACTATCTCTTAAGGAGGGGGCAATGTTGTGCGAGTACGCCCCTGGCGCTATGACCAGACGCGAAGGAAACAGATGATGCGAGAGTCTTCGAGAATATACGGCGCCCGATGAGCGAAGCATCTAGACTCGATACGATCGAGAATAGACTGGGGTATGCTGGAACAATACTTACCTATATAATATAAAGGACCGATTCGAATATTTGAGTTAGTTAGTAGTATGTTGTTAGATAAATGCGAGTAGAAATATTGTCTTACATAAATTAAAATATTGTAAATAAATTGTGTTATATAAATTAAACAGTGTTAGTGATTTAGATAGTATAAAAATAAATTAAAAAGACTAGTAAAAATAAATAAACGTTACAATATAGAAAAACCAGGAAAAAACTATATCATGCTGATCTTTACAATAACTTAATATATTTGTGTTTTACAATTAAGTCTATCAGCACATCAGTGGCCTAAGCCCAAAACAGTGCTTTCGAGAAAATGGACAAATAACTTTAGAGTTAATTATGCTAATAATTTTTTGCAGGAAATGCAACAAGTAACTATAGTGCTGCCGTCTAATGTCAAATAGAGAAAGGTGGCTTGGGCCACTGTTGCCTTAAAGTTCGCACTATATGCAGTATAAATGAACATACAACGCAAAATTTAGATTTTGTGGATTAGGCCACTGTTGCGCTGATAGACTCAATTATGTCTTATCTATGTATAAAATGTAAACTCAATCAAAGTAAACAGTTTAATAGTGGAGAACTTCCAAGATTTATTTGTTCATTAACAACTTTAAATTGTGGATCTACTAGATGTCTTTTTATTTCAAGTTCTTCAAGAAAATCTAAATTTTGTTTTTTATCACAAGTGTGTAGTATTTGGATGTCATTGGTGTGTAAGAGTGAGGTTGGATGTTCAAGTAGGTGTTTTGCATAATTTGACTTATCTGGTTGTTTTAATCTATATGCTCTTAAGTGTTCATTGAATCTTAAAAATTTCTTTGTGTTTGACCTATATATATAGCATTACATTTTGGACAATTAATTTTGTAAACACCAGATTTTTTTAATTTGGGTAATTTTGTTTTTACATTTAATAATTTTGTACCAACATTATTTTGTGTTTTAAATGATCTTAATGCTGATGTTGCCGAACATATTATTTTTGAAATTGTATTGGAAATATTTCCACAATATGTAATATTTTTATAACTTTTAATTTCTTTAGTTTGTTTAGGAAATATTAGTTGTAGTGACACTTTCTGTTCTTTCTTATTAATTAATTTATTTATTAAATGAAATGGATAGCCATTAGACGTAGCTATTTGTTTTATGGTACTAATTTCTTTATTAAAATTATTTTTGTTCATTGGAATTGAAAATGCTCTATGTATCATAGAATTATAAGCTGCTAATTTATGGGATATAGGATGATTTGAATGATATGGTATGGTTACATCTGTTTGTGTTGGTTTTCTGTATATTGAATAGTTTAATGAATTATTAACTTTTTCGATTCTCAACTCTAGAAAATTAATTGAATTATTTTCTTCAACTTCTAAAGTAAAATTAATTTTAGGATGCAAGGTATTTATATAATTAAAAAATATATCTAGCGGTCGTTCGCTGCCTACAATTTTGGTATTTAGATTTAATGCCTCTTGTTCAAGTTTAAACTGCGTAAGAGTTCTATTACGGTTCATTTTGAAGCACAAAAATAGTATCACCAAATGTATGCTAGGTCCGATTTTACCCGATTGCTTGTTGCTTTACTCCAAAAAAAGTTGGAGCAGCAGTGTATGGTAGCAAACCAAGTGTTGAAATTGAAGTAAACCTCGGCAAATCTTTCAGGCAGAGGTTTTCTCCAATGAATTGTGTGCAAGAGAGCTGATATATCACCCTCTTGTAAACAACAACATACATATTGTATCAGATAGCCAGGCAGCTCTTAAGGCACTGAGCTCCAACCGGCTTAATTCAAAGCTGGTATGGAACTATATTAAATCCTTAGAACGTCTTAGAACTTTGCTCTGGGCACCAGGACATAGCGGAGTGGTGGGTAACATAGAAGCCTGCACTCTTGCCAAAAAAGGAACAGAGTCTAGATTTATAGGACCTGAACCATTCTTTGGCATTACCAAACGTACTGTCAAAGATATTATCTCCGGCTTGGCATAGAGGAAAATCCTCATGTACTGGAATGATATCCCAGAACTAATGCATTCGAAGGAAGGCTTTCATTTCCAAACCCTCGAAAAATATAACTAAGCAGATTCTGGAGTGGAATAGGAAAGACCTACGCATTCTTATAGGACTGCTTACGGGACACTGTCGTCTAAGATACCACTTGAAGAAAATAGGTCTGAGTTAAACTTTAGACTGCCGCTTCTACAGTGTGGAAGACGAGACTGCAAAGCACATATTACGTTCTTGCTCCTCCCTGGAAATTACTAGGCACCGCATTCTTGGTTTCCCAAAATTGAAGCCTAACGACTTTAAACAGATCTCGCCACAGACAACCATTGACTTCCCAACGATTTATAACCTTAGGGGTGAGCCCGATGAGCCACAATGTACCCAACGGTGGTCGCAGTGGGTGGTTGAGCGCCCCACTCACATTGAACCTAACCTACTCCAAAACGAACACTTGCACTCGCCAAGAGCAGATGTCAAATGATAGTATGCTACAAACTAGGAGAATTCGTAGGGGTCCAATGCCGTCGGCCAATTGCAACATTTCTTAAATTATCATAATAAATTTCGTTGGGTCAACATTGACCCACCCATACCAGTTCAGGGTTAAGAAAACTCGAAAATAATCTGACAGTGACAGTTGTAAATGTATAAAATTGTACTTGGAAATTTACGGTAGTGTGGATCAAAAGCAAGGTGCAGTAAAATATTCAGAAATCAGCTTGAGAGCTTATAAATTACTACAACCACAAAAATTTTATTTCTCAAAATATCTAATTAAAATAATTTTATTAACACCAAACCACAAATCCTTTATATAAATAAACTAAAGAAAACTAGAAGTAGATTTCTTGGAATAATTAAAAAATCAAGAACATTGTGAGTTTACAGAAATATACAATATTTTTATATTTAATAAAACTATTTCCTATTAATCAATAAACTAAAAATATTATTCAGGTATGTATTATATTTACATATTAATATTATAATATAGGCATACCTAGTCTTGAAAAAAAAAATTCAAAGAATATAGTCCATAATTTAGATTCTCTCTGTATATATAATTTCCATAAATATAATTTTTTTGTTTGGTTCGACTTAAAATATTAATTGTTTAATGTTTGTAAATGGTATGTGTATATTTATCCGTATTCAGAATACGCACCTTCAGGACAATTTAGTGGATGAATCTTGTAGAAAAAAACCTCGACAAAAAACCTGTTCTTGTGAATACATACTTATAATGCTATTTGTTTATCATAAAGTTTAAAATATTTAAAAGTATTTGTTTGAAACCAAGAAATAATTCCATAAACATCTACAACGAACTTTTAATAAAATGGCATTATCAATAATATACAAAAGTTGTTTTTTTAACAAAATATGACGTAAAAACTGGTTGTTCGGTTTTACAATATTTTTTTCGTATACATATTTATTGCTAATTATAGTAAAAGCAAGAGATTGATGAGTGGGGTCGAAGTGACGGATGGGAAGAGAGGCACGCACTTTCCGAAAATTTGGTGCAGGGTCGGCTCTTCATTTTAAGCAGTATAGAGCGATTTGTTGTACAACAAGTTAGTGTATTCCAAGTTCTTGAACATGTCAGTTGATAAAAAAAAGCAATAGCTGGTGCAATTGTTGCTTTATTTTCTGATGAAAATAATAAAAAAATTAATAAAAAGGAGACAAAAGTTTGGTGCAAAAATTGGTTACTGCAATGATATAAAAATTCACATATTAATTTATTAAATGAGCTACGTAAAGTACGTTTCACAATAATTCGTTGACTCCGGTACCTGACCTTAGGGGATTAGTAATGAAAGGTTATAAATTTCTCACTGTACAGTAAACATTAACAGATCCGTAATCCGGTTTTCAAAATAGATTTAAATAAAACTCAGTAACATTTACTAAAACTTAAATTTATTTTGTAAAAAAAATCACGAAATTTTTTAAAAACAAACAAACAAATTTTAAGTTTATTTATTAATTGAAATTAAACAAAACTGTTGAAACTTACGTATACGTATACGTATATATCTTCCTGGACAAAAATAAATAATACCTTTCTGTAAATGTTCGAAGAAATATTAACCACCTTTTATTAGTAATCCCTTAAGAGCATTTAAGAGCAGGTACCAAGTCAACGATTTATTGTGAAACGTACTTTACTAGAGAACCTGATGATTATAAAAATTATCTTCGAATGGATGATTATGCGTTTAAAATGTTGTTAGAGTTGGTACGACCAAAAAATTACTAAACAAAATACTATGATGTCTTTGGCCTAATTTCTTTAAGTTGTTTTAATTAAATTTCATTCATTTTTCTCTAGAAGTACAAATACTTTTGAATTAAAATTGTACGACAAATCGGCGAATACTAACACACGCTCAAATCCGTTGCTTATCCAACTAAGGTCGCACCTATATTAGATCCGTATTTCTCCCGATCCGACGTTGTCCGACCATCGGTATCCGATAACGTCAGACACGAATGCCTACAATGGTCTCGACGTGATCCGTTTAACTGCAGGGCAGGCTGCAGTAGAAGTTGTGGCAGTAAACATGAGTGATTTTGATGATTACCGAAATGTTCAACGGACCCTCTGTTTGTATTAATACAAAAGTAAAATGCTTAAATATAAAAAAGTGATTAACTACCTGTAACTATTTGTCTGGAATGTTTTGTTACGTCTGTAGGAACCCATTGTAATATTTAATCAATTTAATAAATACCTGATTTTTTTTTTATTTTTTTCCTCTTAAATTTGTTTAAATTGCATAATTTAGGTACATCACAGCCATTACTCCATCGAGTTTTTACACGTTGAATAATATTGGATTATAATATTATTTATTACCATTAGAGCATTTATAATAAATTAGATAAAACTAAAAATGAACATACTTGCGCACTACTATACCTATACCTAATAATTAATAATTATCAAACGCGAAGTCTCAAACAAATTATTCTAATTGATTTCCATAGCTCACATTTTATATTACGGTTGTGGTCGCTTTCACCCTCTGGTCCCACATACGAGTTTCAGTGTATTAACAACTCCCTGTCAATTTTTTTCGTAATATTTAAACAATTTTTAAAATGTTCAACTTAACTTTTTAATTCCTTCACCAACTACGCACGCGTCGGACTGGAAACAAACATGAATGATCGTTCGTCGGATCGGATAGTTTCGGAGGCCGTCGTGACTGAAGAAATCGTAATTGTAGGCACTAACATTATTATCAATATGTTTGTTTTTCTTCCGACGTCCTCAGACTATCGGACAACGTCGAGTCGGATCGGATCGGGAGAAATACAGGTCTAATATAGGTGCGGCCTTAGTCGTACAACAGATTTTTAAGTATGCTGAACTACCAAACGATTCGATCGCGCCTTACGATTTGTCGAACGACTAGCCCACACACGTACCAGTTTTCTTTTAAACGGTTTGTTGTAGAGTTGATTCCAAAATTATAGCGACATCTCCGGTTTTCCCACCTATCTTTACCGTCGACTCGAACGCTAGCGATTACCCAGTTCGAGAAATAGATTCCAGTGGCCCAGCTGCCGCTGGGAATAAAAAACACCGCACACGGAATCCGCTTAGCAATTGTTCTACTAGAATTCTTCGACTGCGCTGCGGCGCGCGCCGATCGGAGATCGTCGGCGAATACCCCCACATTGCCGAATTTTACTTGAGCTGTCGCGTTATTTATGGAATCGACTCTACAACAAATTGCATTGTGTATGGGCCGTTTAATGGTCCGGCTACACAGTACGTTTTGCTTGAGAGCATGCCTGCAGAGACGCGTTTGCGCAGGTAAGAGCGTGCATATAGACGGTAGGCAAGACGGCAAGTCCTGCCGTAGTGTATGGTTAGTGTTACTAGTAATCGAAATGCAGAAATATCAATTTTTTAAATCCTGTACAAATCATCCCATTTATCAATTATACACAGGATATTTCACAAATTTTAAAAGAAATAAAGTAATGAGTTTTAATAAACAATAATGTATTTGCAGTTCTAGAAAACAATAAAAGTAAATGCTACAAATAATATAATAATAATCCAAACAGAATAAACTAAAACTATAAATATTTTAAATCCTTGCAGAAACAATAATAAAAAAATTCAATAAAAACGAAACACAAAATATTTGGTCCGATTCTGACTCTGTAGGCAAGGCATACCCCACTTTTCTTACAATTTAAAACAGACCTCACGTAGTTATGCCGTAGAGCGCTTAAAAATTGGGATAGGGTAGATATCTCGACTCTGGCTGTTAAAATTTTGCACCTACAATCTTAACAAACTATAGAAAACTTGATGTAATTAATTGGCTTCATTTAGCCAATTACCACCCATAACCATAGAATTTTATATATCTGTGATCCAGCTTTGTGTCAAATTCTCACATTAAATAGTTTTTTTACTAATAGAATAAAAAAATTGCTTCTAAACTAAACCAATGTAATTTGCTAAATTAATAATATAATAAATAATTTAACACATAAAGATAAAAAAATAAAATAAAAGTAAAGTTAAGTTTATAAATATCTTGAAAACTGTAAACTTAAAATAAAGTAGAAATTCGGTTCTAATAATCACAAGAAAAATCATTCTCACTTTAATGGAAATTTAAATCACTTAAAATAATTTTATCTACGATCATAGCATAATACAAACTTTATTGATGTGAAAACCCCACTGTAAATTTTCATTTTACCCATCGATAACCTAAAGGAGAGCTTTGATTGGTTCTCAGCTGTGGGTAAAATTGACAGGAACTTTTATCCACTGGAATGAGGACCGAACATATTGGGATTTTTATATTTTCCCCATTATTACGTTGGCAACAGCTTTCAGTTGCTACGGTGACATAACCAAAAATTCAAACAAACAAAATCACACAATTGACAGCAAAAACGTACAAAGTGAAATTCGTGGGTTTTAAGGTAGTTTTTTGTGACTGTGACTGAAGAAAATGTCGACAGAAGAGAACGAGATGTCCTGTACGCCACCTGACATTCGCAATATTGCAACGACTGCAATAGAAAATCTTCTACCACAAAAATCACGGCACAAGTACGAATGTGTTTATGAAAAGTTTTTAAAGGGGGCGAGCAGAACAAAATACACATCGTAGATAAAGTATAGTATTATACTCGCAAGCAAAGGTTTTTATCCGCTCAAATGATTACATGCACTCGCCTGCGGCTCGTGCAGCATCTTTCATTTTCGTCGATAAAAACCTTCTTTACTTGCTCGTGTAATAATATACTAATTCTTCAATACCACTTCCCATTATATATCAATTAATTATTACATTTTAACCACATTTTAATTTGTAACAATTTTAAAATTCTACCTCTCTTACCTATTGTTTATTTTTTTAACTAACTAGTTATGCACAAATAAATTGACCACTATCTATATCTATATCAGATTACAGAATACAAATTGAGCAGACTTGACAGATTCTTACACTGCGAACTGTAGATTTATTGTGCTTCCCATGTATTTTAAAGTACCTCATCTGGCCGTGTCCTTCTGACAACAAAATGGTTCAATCTTGTGGGTTTTTGTCAAACAAACTGAACCATAGGTCAACATTTGTCTTATGATCCTCGTGTAGAATCAAAGGTTCATCTCACAAGGGCAACTGTAGACTTATGTGGGATTTTTTGGATTTGGGGATTCCCTATCAGCTTCTGGCCAAATATTAAACATAGGTATCAAGCCTGACTTTCAAATGGAATCTCTATTCGCTTGATCGCTGGTTGCTTTAAGCCTTGTAGTATTTTCCCGATGAAGGCGACCACTGCTGTAACTTCTAATTACAGACCAATTTCTTTATTACCAACCTTATCGAAAAAAAAACCGTTTAATGACTTTTATTCATAAAAATAATATTCTGACGAAACATGAATTTGGGTTCGTTCCTTCCGGACATCTGTACTAGTGATGCAATGTTTTCTGTTCTTGAAGATGTATATACTTCACTAAATAATAAACTGTTTACTACTTCAATTTTTTGTGATTTTGCTAAAGCGTTTGACTGTGTTAACCACAAGATTTTGATAATAAAGCTCGAATTTTATGGCATCCATGGTCTTTCTTTGGAGTGGTTTAGTTCCAACCTCACAAATAGGAGACACCTGGTGCGCATAAATGGTAAACATTCTGAAAGCCTGCTGATTGATAGTGGTGTACCCCAAGGCTCGATTTTGGGTCCAATTCTTTTCGCGTTATTTATTAATGATATCACTGACATAAAGATTGATGGCAAAATTACTCTATTTGCAGATGATACTAGTGTAACCTGGAGCAATTCAGATATTAAAACATTATATTCTACAATATCTAGAGATCTTCTTATTATTAAATCCTGAGCCGATTCTAATAAACTTTGTTTTAATACCGAGAAAACTATTGGTCTCTCTTACAATTTTAACTTACAACCCATTGCATTAAATTAATAACACATTAATACCATTAAAAAATTCAATTAAGTTTTTGGGAATTTATATTTATGACACCCTTAAGTGGTCCACTCATATTGACATGTTAACAAAAAAATAATCTGCAGGTTTTGCCATAAAAACCCTTTTCTAAAGAGCTAACTTGTTCTATTGCGTTTTCTCTGTGTAAGTCCCATCTAAGATATGGATTGGCTTTTTGGAGGTTTTGTTGTGTACATCTTTTTGACTCTGTTTTTAAACTAAAGAAAAGGGCAATAATACGTTATGTTTTTGGCTTACGTCACACAACGCATTGTGAACCCTATTTTAAAAAATCCAAAATTATGACTCTTCCGGCACTATTCATCTTAGAATCTGTTTGCTTAGTTCGTAAATCTAACCTTATCTCAAAGCAGGGACCACTCCATAGATACCCCACACGAAACTCTGATTTAGATGTTCATTTGACTATGCCCACCTCTTGTGTTACAAAACATTCTATTATTTATAATGGTAGAAAAATGTACAACTGTCTACCAACACACATAAAAGCCACCAGTCTTTATATTAAATTCCGCAAATTGTTTAAAGCATACCTTCAGGAGAGACCATACTATAAAGTAGCTGAATTCTATGATATATCTTAGACTTCTGAATGACATGTAATATATAGTATGAAGTATTATAATTATTTTTTAGCTAGTAAGTAATAATTAAGAGAGAGTTAACAGGAATGATATGTTTATGTTTGTATGTTTACATTTAAATCATGCATATCATTCTTTTTCATTTTTGTGTGTGTGTATTTATACAGTGGACGGCTAATTTATGGAATATTATCATTATTTCGAGAACCGTCGAGTTTTGAGGGTAATCCCGAAACAGGTCGATTTTTGTTATAAAATACCCATCTTATAACGTACATGGAGTAAGGATGACGTCACCGGTGTGGGTGTAGTGACGTAATCGTTAATTTTTTAAATAGAAATCGGTATAATGCGACACCTCATTTGAAGGAGAATTTAATTCTCTATTTAACGACATTACATTTGTAACTAAAATATTTTTTTAAGGGTACAAAAACATTTTTTTTTATTTAAATTCAACCAAATTACAACTAATGATTTAATTCATAACGTCCTTTAAAGTAACCAAATTATGCATAATAATTATTTTAAATTAAATGTTCCAAATGCCATCCATCGGTTCCTGCCATGACTTTCTAAAATAAATACTTAAAAAAGCAAAAATAAGTAAAAATAATAATGGACACAAAAAGTTATCTCATAAACACTGAAACTTTTTGTCAAATGTTAAATCAAGCAAGTGATATTGGCATAGTTACTGTAATATTTATTGTCGTAAATATTTTTTGATTTTGTGAATTGTCATCAGTTGTCAATTGTAATTTTTACTTTTGAATACTAAATTATGGCTCACCTAAAAGAAACACAACGCATAGAAATATTAATTCTTCGCGGATGTGGAGATAAAAAAAGGACACAGAACGAGGTATGCAATTTATTCAACGCAAAATATCCAGATAGACCCATCAGCCAATCAACAGTAAGTAAAATAGTCTGAAAATTTGGAGAAACTGGGCACGTTAAACATATTCCAAACGCTGGGCGTCCTAAAATTGAAAACAATGTGAAACTTGATGTTTTATTAAATGTCCATGACAATCCTCACAGTAGTTCAACACAAATGGGTGAATATGCTGGAGTTTCCCAACGATCGGTATTACGTATTTTAAAAAAAGAAAAATACCATCCCTACAAAATTCAACTACACCAGGAATTAAACGACGACGATCCCGATCGCCGGCTTCAATTTTCTGAAATTATGCAGAATTTATGTATCGGCAATCCACGTTTCATCAATCAAATCCTCTTTTCCGATGAAGCCACATTTTTTTACATGGTACCGTGAATCGTCAAAATTGCAGGTATTGGAGTCAAGAAAACCCACATTGGATGACTGAGGCACACACGCAATATCCTCAGAAAGTGAATGTATGGGCAGGGATCATCGATGACAGAATCATTGGCCCTTTTTTCTTTGAAGAAAATCTAACAGGAGAACGTTATTTAACTTTTTTGAGAAATCAACTTATACCTGTCCTTGCTAACATGTATCCAAATGCCAATAATGCAAATTTACCTAGTGACAATATCTGGTTTCAACAAGATGGAGCCCCTACGCATTACGCACGTGAAGTACGTCAATTTTTAAATAATTGCTTTCCCAGGAGATGTATCAGAAGACGAGGTTTTATAGAGTGGCCAGCAAGGTCGCCAGATCTAACACCTCTAGACTTTTCCTGTGGGGTTACATAAAATCAAAAGTTTATGTCAATAGACCCCAAAATTTACAGAACTTAAAAGATAGAATTAGGCATGAAATGAGTCTCATTACTCCAGAAGTCATCCGCAATGTACTTGATGAATGTGTCCGTAGATTCGCATATTGTCAAGAAACCGATGGAGGGCATTTCGAACATTTAATTTAAAATATTTATTATGCATAATTTGGTTACTTTAAGGTACGTTATGAATTAAATCATTAGTTGTAATTTGGTTCTACCCTTAAAAAATATTTTAGTTACAAATGTAATGTCGTTAAATAGAGAATTAAATTCTCCTTCAAATGAGGTGTCGCATTATACCGATTTCTATTTAAAAAAATTAACGATTACGTCACTACACCCACACCGGTGACGTCATCCTTACTCCATGTACTTTATAAGATGGGTATTTTATAACAAAAATCGACCTGTTTCGGGATTACCCTCCAAACTCGACGGTTCTCGAAATAATGATAATATTCCATATATTAGCCGTCCACTGTATATTTATTTAAATGGTTTTTATTTTAACCGATCAATTATTGTTGATTGATATTTAGATATTAGGTTATTTTTTATTTAGATTTGTCCATAAAATTTGTTAAATTTTGGTTGACAATAAAGCATATTTCCCTCTGTCTCTCTCTTATGAGGATTGACTATAGGCGCTCATCCTCACACCAGTGTCCACTTTCTTTAGAGCCCCCTACGTGAGTCCTGAAACTATGCTAACAAATCGTCCTTTTAGCACGACTGCCACATCATCTGCATATCCGTTACAGTAAAATCCTTTCAGGTTCAGGTTTGCTTATTGTATTTTATTTATTTTTATTAAATAAATTATTTTTTTCACTACTTTACACATCAACAGTTCTATAAAATTAATATATTTTCCTTATTTCAGGTAAGCAACAATTTTGGAATGCTGCTAGAAAATGTAAGTCGTAGAACTGATGCAATACACAAAATTCTTTTGGCGTATTTTCGGTATTTAGAATTTTTTATTTAAATTTTTTCAAGTTCACCTTAACAATAATACAGATGATAATAAAACCATTATTAAGTTTCATGTTACGATATTTTAATCAACCTGTTTTTATTAATAAAAAATTGTTCCGTATAATACTAGAATAATTAATTATTCAAATTAAATTGTATATTTGACACGTTCGACGAAATTCAATTTTTTTGCCTTCTACAATAATTAAAAAACTATGGTTTCAATAGATCAATGTTCCTATATTCCTTTTTAATTATACAGGGAGTTAAATTTGATACCACTTTGAGGTAATATTGGTTATAACTTTTTAAATACTTACATATAACATAATAAAACTTTACATTGTTGTGCTGTGGAAGTGATGCGGATTTCGAATTTAAAATAAAATACAGGGTGTTCCATTTAAAAAACATAAGTTTGGTGTGCCACCATCTTATGGAACACCCTGTAAGATTGTAACTAATTTTAAAATGTGGAGTTTAAAGCTGCCTACAATTTTCGTTAATAACTTTTTTTTGGAATTTTTATTATAACAGATTTACTGAGCTTCCTCACACTAATCAATCACCCTGTATATAAAGGATGTGGAAGGTAAGTTTTTATCTTAAATAAAGGCGTTCCCATTTTACTCTTATCTGTTTATTTTTTACTTAATAAACAAAAATGTTACCTTATAAATATTACAGAAATCTTAATTAGACTCTAACTCCCTATAGGGATATATAATTTTGTAAATTAATAGACTGATTTTTATTTTGAATGAATCATTTTTTACATATATATCTTCTTTGATAGATTTGCAAGAATTTGTTTATATCAATTCTATAAATTAAAAATTTGAACTAACAACGCCATCTAACGTAAGTAATGCCTACTTTTATATTGAAATTACAGATTACTGTAGTGATAAATAAAATAAAGTTGAATTTACATTGAAAGTTAATCATAATGATTTTTAGCGAAATTGTTTTCATTGTAGAAAACCGAACGTACGGCTGAAATATCACAAGAAATATTAATGTATTAAAGTGTTATAATACTCGTATTATATGTATCCGTTATATAAAAAATACTTAAATTTATATATACAATATCCCGAATAATGAATCAGTTTATTTCCATTCTTGTTTTATTAAATCAGCAGCCTTTTCTCCAATCACAATAGAAGGAGCAACTAAATTTCCCGAAATAGTGACTGGTATAACACTCGAATCAGCTACTCTTAATTTGTGTACTCCGATAACTTTTAAGGTTTCATCAACTACAGCATCTTTGTCGTCTTTGTTACCCATTTTGGCGGTTCCGGTAATTTGACCCTTGTTGACGGATAAATGTTTTACTGCGCATTTCCAGTAAGCATCGTGATTCTCATGATCGCAACCAGGAACATGGCTATCGTCGAGATGGATGCCCAATTTTTGCAAAGCTTCAGTTTTCGTCAGTTTGATGGCTTTTTCGATTCCAGCGACTAGCGAATCTATATCTTGATCGTCGGGATCGGTTAAGGAATTCGTATTGATAAGGGGATGGTGAAGAGGATCTTGATCGTGTAATTTTAGATCGCCGTTAGATTTTGGATGCAAAAGGGTTACTTCGATGTTGAAAAAGTTCGATTCTTCGTGATTGGGGTATGTTTCGTCGTGAATTTCTTTTTTGATGCGATTTGCCCGTTGGAACTGGTCACCTGTAAATAAATAAATATTAAAATAACAAAAAAAAACTGAAAAAGTGAAAAATTGTTTCCACCTGCACCCAGGGTAAAGAAACTTAATAGTTTCTATACCAAGCTTGACCGTTTTCTATGAAAAAACAACTACTTCCTGGGCTATATGCCCCAACCGACATTGAATTACATTCCAATAGAAAACGTGATGTCGACCAACTTCGTCGATACTTAAAACTATCTCTATGTTACCTTTGATCTGTTGGTTTGCAAATGAACGGTAGGATGGCGCTTTTGCGACTCTATCATTGAATCGTGGATTCACGGTTTATGTATTGGCGTAAAAGAATCATTCTGCATCCTGCTCTGCGGGATGAGAAGAACTACTTACCTCGTACTGATGAGACACAATCATGTCGAAACCGGTCTACGAGTAGTGTTCTTCCCGTAGATTTGCAAATCGATAGAGATGGTTTTAAGTATTGACGAAGTCGGTCGCCATCACGTTTTGTATTGGATGCCACTCTGATTGAGGTATCTCCAAAACATGCATGCAACCGCTTCTTCAGGTGTCGAAAAACGTTGACCTCTCAGTTTGTTTTTTACGTACGGGAATAAAAAGAAGTCATTCGGTGCCAAGTCAGGACTATACGGCGGATGACTCATCAAATCGATGTTTTGGGTGCTCAAAAATGCAGTTGTTTGAGCCGATGTGTGGGAGCTCGCATTGTCGTGGTGAAGAGTGATCCGTCTTCGGCGGTTGGTTTTCCTGATTTCTTGGAAGACAACTGGCAAACAAATGGTTGTGTACCACTCAGAATTGACTGTTCTGCGTTGTTCTAGTGGTACGGTTGCGACATGTCCAGTTTTTCCGAAAAAACAGGCGACCATTTGCTTGGAAGTGCTTCGTGCGCGAACAACTTTTGTTGGATTGGGCTCATCTTGAAACACCCATACAGTCGACTGCTGTTTACTTTCGGGCTCATACGCGTAAATCCACGATTCATCACCTGTCACGATGTCATAGACGTGTTTCGAAGCACCGCGATCGTATTTTTTGAGCATTTCCTTCGACCAATCGACACGAACCTTTTTTTTGAGCGATTGACAAATTGTGTGGGATCCAACCCGAATATTTTTTTGACCGTCAAACATTTATGCAATATTGAATATATGCTGGTCCTACTAATGCCTAAGGTTGTCTCAATCTCACGATAGGTCACATGACGATCTTGCAATATCAGTTCGCGTACAGCATCAATGGTTTTCGGAACAAAACTGATGTTGGACGACCTGCACGAAATTCGTCTTGGAGTGAACTACGGCCACGATTGGATTCACCATACCATCGATAAACACTGGTCCTTGATGGAACTTAATTAGCAAAAATTGAATTAAGTTCATCCATGCATTGTTGCTGAGTTAATCCACGTTCACTATTTAATTCCCTTTTTGAGCCGAGATGAATCTTTTAAGTTACTGTAAACAACACAAATAGCGCTCGTATGTCAAAACGTTCTAAGTACGTATAACCTCAAAAATGTCCAACTTTACGATAGAGCTGTCAGTTGCCAGATTACAACACCAGGGTTGCCAAATCCCGAAATATAAAAGGCAACCTTCGTACCAATAATTGTTTTTCAAGAAATTTGCTGAAGTAATGACAATGAATTACAGTCAGTATTTTAAACATTTTCAAGTCATTTGCGTAATATAAGCATAACACTGAATGATTTCATATGGATCGTTAATAAATAACAAAAATAATAGTGGAACCAAGTTTGATCCTTGTGGTACTCCAAAAAAAGCTACATTTTTATAAGATTTTTATCCATTATAAGAAACAAACTAAGTTAATTAATAAGTACGTTATAATGAAAGTCACAGCATCCTCAGTAATGCAATATTTTTTTTTGTTCTTAAGATTGTATTTATATATTTCAATAAACAATAAATTCACGACTTCAATTTTTTTGTGATTTTGCTAAAGCATACCTATGACTGTGTTATCCACCTGATTTTAAGTGTGGTCGTTTAAATGTGGTGTACCTCAAGATTCACTGATGTAAAGAGTGATGGCAAAATGATACCAGTGTCTTCTGAAGTAATTTAATTATGAAAACATTACATTTTACTATATGCAACATTATAAACCTTATTTTTTTTTAAAGGGCCTTTTATATATTATAAAGCCAATAACTTTTTAACCAACGTGGTATACTTACCATCTTTAAGAACGTCTTTTGTAACCAATAGTTGCACGTCAGGATAGTCTAAACTTTCTTTGGACGCTTCAGTTTTAAGGAATCCTAGTGCTTCTATTCCAGGTGATGATAGAGGACCTTGGCTGTGTGCCAAATATTCTTCAATAATTTCATGTTTATTGGATACCTTTGAACTTTCGTTGAAGTGGAAGTTAAGACCAACGAAACTTATTTGGTCTTTTAGAGTTTTTCCAACGTTAAGCTCGGCTACTGGTTCAATTTTTAGTAATTCAAGTTCTTCTTTTGGTCCAATACCTGTTAAAAAAGTCGAAGAATGTTTAGGTAATATGAAAAATATTATAAGTAAAAAACTGTACCTGAAAGTAAAAGCAATTGTGGTGTATTGATTGGTCCAGCTGCCAAAATTATTTCTTTGGTAGCTTTACCGATCAATAAATGTCCATTTTGTAAAAATTTAACTCCGTAAGCTTCTTTTGTGTGCGGACTGATCAATATTTGTACGGCTTGAGCTCCTAAGAGAACTTCTAGATTTTTTCGTCGTACAGTTTGACCTAAATAAGATTGGGCAACACTGTATCGGTGACCGTCTCGTGTGGTGGCTTGGGGAAGTGAGACCCCCAGTTGTTCTTTGCCGTTGTAGTCGACTGTTTTAATACCGAGCTCGTGAGCTGCTTCTAAAATATGCTTTCCTAATCCACTTGAATGATGGAAGTGTTCTACGTTTACGGGACCACCTGTTAAATAACAATTTCGTACATTTTAATATTTCAAAAAACACAGTTATTTTTACCTAGTCCATGCTGTTTTCTGTCAAAGTCTGGAACGTGAAAATCTTCCATTTTTTTGAAATAGGGCAAAACGTCGGTCCAACACCATTTTTGAAGTCCAAGATCTGCCCATTTGTCATAATCTTTGGGATTTCCTCTGGTGTAAATCATATTGTCGACCGATGAGCTACCGCCTAGTGCTTTTCCGTATTTAATTGAACACCTATTATCCTCCATGCCTGTAGATCAGTCCAAATTAGTTTAAATATTTAAAACATTGGTATTAATAATGTTACCCAAACAAGAATGCTTTTGTTTTGTTGTTGTGTAACTCCAATCGTAGGGAGTTGTCTGTAGATATTTGTGTACGGAAGGAGTTTGAGATATTGACGTTTCTACGTATCCCGCTTCCAAAAGGAGTACTTTCCATTCAGGAACTTCTGAAAGTCTGTTAGCTAAAGCTGCTCCAGAAGGCCCACCACCGATAATAATAAAGTCGAATTCTTTAGAAGCTGCAATTCAAAACAAAACAGTTATTATTCTAAACTATACAGTGTGGAGGAGCCAAATAGAATAAATTCATTATTTATTTTCATTCTTCATCTAAAAATGTTATTGGTTTAAAATTTATTGCAAAAATTTACAAAAAAAGATTCATCTTATTACCGAAATTCGCTGGAGTACCTACACTACTATTATATTTCCCGATATTTCAGCCTTTATAATAAGAAAGTACCTAAGCAATCCTTTAAAAAATTATCATAGCAATGCACTGAGTGATATCAAATTAGATACAGCATGTCCAACGATGAGGTATCCTATACGTGAAAAATGTTTAAATAATAGTTTTAGTGAAAAATGTCATTCTTGATAAAAAGTTTTGCTTGTTCTGAAACCCCATAAAATATAGTAAAATTCAAGTACTTCAAAATCTGTCTCATTTTAAAGCCAGTTGTATGAAAACCGTATGAATTTGTGCACTGAGTTCGAAAATAATGTATTAATCTAGTGAGTGACGTTTACGATGTACCCAGTAACTGCCACCTTTTATAAATAATTTTTAAATTGTCATTCTTTAATAAATATTTGAAAACAATGTTAACTATTCAAGAATTATTATAATCACTATCAAAAATTAACAATACAGAATAATAATGTAAGAAACACTAAGTAAACAAAAAAAATCTATTCAATATATCCTCCCCCAGCTTCAAAACATCTCTCAATTCTCTTTCTAAATTCTTTGCAAGTATTTCGCAGCATAATTTCGTTAACGGCATCAGTGATAGCTCGTTTCAAGTCTTCAATATTATGGTTTAAATTATTTGCGTAAACTTTTTGTTTTGAGTAGCCCCATAAAAAAAATCTAAAATAGTTAAATCGGAGGAACGCGAACGGGGCGAAAAAAATATTGGTCCATAACGTCCGCATCCATCGCCCAGGAAAATATTCATCCAGCCATCCTCTAATTAGCAAAGTCGAATGTGACGAACATCCATCCATGTTAAAAGTACACCTTAGACCTTTGCTCCGAGGGAATATTTTCCAATTCTGGTATTAAGAAGTTGTCAAGCAAGTACAAATATACCTCCTGATTTAATGATTTAATCTTCCAGAAAATACGGTCCGATTATTCGATCCGCACACCAAACAGTATTTTTTTTTTAGCAAATTGACTATAACAGCTATTCCTATAGCTCGGGTTTTTATTAGCCCAATATCGACAATTTTGGGAAGAAGCGACTCCGTTTGTTGAAACGTTGCTTCATCAGAAAACAAAATATTATTATGAAAGAATCGGTCATCCATAAGTTTTTTACCAATCATCGCATAAAAGTCCAACCTTGTGTCATAATCATAATCTTGTAAGGTATGAATGAATTTCGGTTTGAATGGATAAATTTTGTTTTGCTTAAATATTTTCTGTAAGTGACTCTTGCAAAAACCAACCTCCACTGCTCTTTTTCGTAGACTCAACTTGGGATTTTCCCTTAACGAATGCCTTTTTCAATTTCTTTTTGTCTTGAACAGATCCTGTCTCATCAAACTTCTTTATTATTTTTTTTTATCCACACCGCGTAATGGATAGATCTGGATATTTTTCGTGAAATTTTGCAATTGAATACTGGTACGAAACTTCCCTAATACCATAAGACTTAATGAGATATACTCTTTGTTGAATAGTTAAATTGTTGTCAAATATTTATTAAAGAATGACAATTTGAAAATTGTTTATAAAAACTGACAGTTACTTGGGATACGTAAACTTCACATAAATAAAACTGGCTATAAAATCAGACGGATCTTGATAAACTTGAATTTTGTTTTATTTTATGGGATTTCAGAACAGGCAAAACTTTTGATCAAGAATGACATTTTTCAGTAAAACTAATATTTAAACATTTTTCACCTACAGGATACCCCATCCGTGGACACGCTGTATGATGCTCGAGTCTGAGGAAAACCAACATACAACGAGTAGACAAGCATCCGAAACATTTAATGTCAGCCACACATCAATACTAAACATATTAAAAGAAAAAATGCATTCCTATAAAATGATACTGACTCATGCAGGAACTAATGGAAGACCATTTTGATAGGATAATAAACTTTTGTGAAAAAATGATGGAAATGTTGAATAACAATACCAGCCAATTAGAAAACGTTATGTTTTCTGATGAGTGCACTTTTTCTGTTGTAGGTCATGCTAATCGCACAATTGCCGCTATTGGTCAACGAAAAATCCTCACTGTATGAGAGAGGACCATACACCATACCCTTAAAAGGTTAATCTTTGGGCAGGGATTGTAGAAAAATCTTAATTTTTTTACTCTTTGTATGTAGCCCAACAAGATAAAGATAATAATACAATAAATTGTCAAAAAGGTTATTGGAAATTAATAAAAAAAATGCGTGCGGGAAAAAATCTTCTTACCCACACTCCGTTGGATTTTTATTTCTATTGCATGGTTTTGAAACAATGTTATCTTTTATGTGATTTAAAACATAATCAAACAATACTGGTGTCAAACGAATATATTGAAAATATTGTTTGAAGGTGTCGACATATTAAGATTTTGTAGACGCAGTTTTCCCTTTCTTAAAAATTTTACTTTCTTCCGACCTTTTTATTTCTTCTTCCGATGAAGACTTGTCTTCCAAAAATATTATCATTGCCAAGTCCAAATCATCTATTTTTTGCTTTTAATACAGAAACACTCTAATTATTGTCCAATAATGAAACTAAACAGAAGATATAAAACAAACTATAAACACACAAAACGAAAGCAAATACAAAAATGGATTTAGGCGGTCAATAACGAAACTCTTACTTTGTATCTGTGCTCACCGATAGCGGCCGTCTTGAACGGTCGTCAAATTACGACCGCTTTATTGCGGCACCGCTATCCTAGGAAACCAAAGCTTTAGAGTTTAAAATAATCCATGGCTGCTTTATTTTTCGGTTTATATGTTTAAAAGACGCAAGACCGCAAGACTCTTGCATGTTTGGTCTTGGTCTTGCGTATATCTTGTAATTCTAAGTATTGGTCTTGCATAAGTCTTGCACTGCTCGATCTTGGTCTAGGTCTTGCATTTTCTGCAAGACCAAGACCGCAAGACCAAGACCAGTCTCGCTCATCACTAAATTTGAATAAATTAGCTAAAAAATGATGTGCCAAGTTTGGTAAATGTATTTGCTGATCCAGGAAACACTCAAGTACCAGCAAATAATATATGGGTCCAGCAACATGGAGCACCTCCACATTACCAACTCAATATCCGTCAGTACCTCAACTTAACATTTCCAAATCGCTGGATAGGGAGGCGAGAAACAATAGAATGGCCAGCAAGATCACTTGATCTTACCCCATTGGACTTCCCCAAACTTCCTAAGTACCTACATTAAATTCAATATGTTTCAAAACTACCTTAAGGTTACAAAACTGAGACAGAGATTATTTGAACGGTATTGTTTGGAGCATTAATTTTAAATTAGTTATTACTCGTATTGAGCTTGTTTAATGTTTTTTAAATATGTCATTACTTGTACAAAATGTTGTTACCTGCAATAGTAGAGTTATGTTTTTCATCATCAATATTTTTCTCCTCGTATTTGTATTCTTTTGCGATTCGTTTCATTTCGTCAAGTCCTTTGGCAAAACTTTCAATGTATGCACTCTTCGGATCAGGATCCTCCGGCGAACATATTGTTGTGGATATTATAAAAACACCAATTAATAGCGAGGTACGCCAAAACATTGTGAACTCTTAAACAAAATAAATAATAAACTTAATATTGAAATTTGAAAACCGGATGTTGGTGAATAATATAAAAATGGTTGACAGCAGTTAAGCTACCTAAGGCAATCTTCATGGGAAATTATCAACTGCGCCCAAACCCGCAATAAAACTTAGGATAATCTGCCTTTTCGAATTTTACCTGAAAAAGGTCTGCATCGATTACCCCCCAAGTGTCGTCATTAGTTATCTGGGCGTATGAATTCTCGACGCAAGAAAACAGGTAAATTTTTGGGACAGGAACTTTCGACGCACGGTTAGAAATATTATGTTTTTATTACAGGAATTTTCGACGCAAGAATTTAGGTACTTTCAGACAGGTAAGTAGGTAATAAAATCATTCGTTCTAGAAACGCAATTTTATTTTTTACATTTTTGTCTTTAATTTTTGCTGTTTCGTTAAGACTATTTATTTTTATATAAGTATCTAACCTAACCAAATCTAACCTAACCTAACCTAACCTAACCTAACCTAACCTAACCTAACCTAACCTAACCTAACCTAACCTAACCTAACCTAACCTAACCTAACCTAACCTAACCTAACCTAACCTAACCTAACCTAACCTAACCTAACCTAACCTAACCTAACCTAACCAAACCTAACCAAACCTAACCTAACCTAACCTAACCTAACCTACTACTTTTAGAAAATGTATAATTTTCTAACGATAGCAAATCTCTATTACGACAACTTTTAATTATACTCATTTTAACAAAACAACATTGATTAAAACTCACAATTATTAGCAAAACTGATGAGAAAATTGTACCTAAGTGTAAGAAATTTACCTGTTAATTATAAAAATATCAAATTGGAAGGTGCAGATTTTATTGGTAATAAAGGGATTAAGGAATACGTTTTCTGAACATTCTGTGTCGAATATTCATGTTGGATTATGAACCTTTTTTGTTCTAGCAGGTAGTTTGGGTAAAATGCGTCGAGTATTCGCCCGCCGAGTTATCTACCTACGTTCTATAGTTTTCACGCGAATAGAAAGGAAACGTGGAGGAAACTTAATTTTGGTAAAAAATTATACTTTTGGAAAACATAGAGATATAATCAACGGAGTATCGTTTCGTTAGGTTAGGTTAGGTTAGGTTTAGGTTAGGTTAGGTTAGGTTAGGTTAGGTTAGGTTAGGTTAGGTTAGGTTAGGTTAGGTTAGGTATAAACTCTTTTTGAATAAATGTTTAATAAATGTGTTGTGTTCTAGGTACTAATTTTTTGGATATTTTATTATTTACCTCATTCCATCTTCATTTTAAACCGGGGCACAATCGATAACCGGGATTAGAGGGATTACTTAGGAGGGTAATAAAATGTTCACATTCGATATATGCCCATCTTCATAATAATAAATATCCCAGATTAGCCAACATTAGTGAGGGGTCCGGATTATAATAATCTGAAATAGGCGTAGCAGGTAAAATTTTAAGCTTTTTTGGTAAAATTTGTCACTACATACATTTCTCGTGAAGTCTTCAGTTGTATTTTATACCTAATTAATTGCTTATAAATACAAATATATTTCTATAAAATGTTACTTAAATGTAATACATAACTTTCTAAAATCCGGCCTTTAATACTTTCCATGTTTATTGACAAGTTCTTTGCTACAGAATGGGATTCAAGCAGATAGCTTAAATGCAGTCAACCATTTTTCTTAAAAAACACTTAACTATAAATTTGATTTTATGGACCTCAATGTATCTTCAAAATGAACCTCAACAGATTTTAATTAAATCTAAATCCGCATATAGGTTAAGAACGTTCAGGACTACCCTATAAGGTGATCAGTTTGTTACATCTGATACATTAATAAAACTTAACGGTACATTTCTACCGTTAACACAAACAAAAAAATGTAATTAAAGTGTAGAGGAAGTGTTTCCCGTAAAAATAACACGATTTGTTTATAATATCGGCTGTTAGGTGTAATTGACTTCAAGGTAATATTCTATTGCATAGAATTACTTATGAATTCATAAATGTAATGATAGTCAGTTCTGACAACAGTAAAAAATATACTGTCAAATTAATGAATAAATAAATGCAATTATTTTTTACTCTTTCATTTCTTAATTCTTTTATTATTTTAATTAATAATCTTCCAACGACTATTTATACTCTATACAGGGTGTTTCAAAAAAAGGTAACACCGTCTCTAGGATAGGTAAAAAACTGAAAAATAATTGGGGTTTGCTTAGTAAAATTTTTTTCTAACGCCATCCGTTTTCAAGATAAAGGGCGTTGAAGAAAATAAAAAATTACACATTTCTTACGATTTTGCCGAAACTACTGGCACCATTGCAATGAAATTTTATACGAATATGTTTTGGAAGCTGATATATCCCATGAATTTGTTTTTATAACTAACTCTCATAGAGGGCGCTAGTTACACGATTCATACAACGTATTATTCAACATAACTTTTTTTAGGGTAGGTTTATTAGTCAAAACTCCAAGTGAAGATAAACATCGTTTAATTCTACACCAAAAAGGTACTCTTGGTAAAACTCGATATTATGTACCGTTTTCGGAATATTTTGATTTGAAAATTATGAAGTAATAATCGCTCCAGGTATAAACTAATGATAAAGTTCGCTTTTCTCTAAGTTTGCCATGTAAAATTGACATTTATTGATTGTTATGAATCGTGTAACTAGCGCCCTCTATGAGAGTTAGTTATAAAAACAAATTCATGGGATATATCAGCTTCCAAAACATATTCGCATAAAATTTCATTGCAATGGTGCCAGTAGTTTCGGCAAAATCGTAAGAAATGTGTAATTTTTTATTTTCTTCAACGCCCTTTATCTTGAAAACGGATGGCGTTAGAAAAAAATTTTACTAAGCAAACCCCAATTATTTTTCAGTTTTTTACCTATCCTAGAGACGGTGTTACCTTTTTTTGAAACACCCTGTATAAAGTAAATAAAAACGTAATAGTGGAAATTAATATTCTAGCAGTGGCGTAACATCAGGTGTAATTTTTTGAATATTTGAAATTTATCTGATAAGTCTGTTTTGTTACTTTTAAACTCAACTGAGTTGCTAAAAATTTTCAGTAAATCGACAGACTTATCGCGAAAATTCGATCAATAGTGTTTTTACTATTGAAAATTCACTAACTTTGGCTTTTGAACAATTTAATACATTCAGATTATAAATCTGGTAATTTATTAAAAATTCTAGCTGAAGTGGCTACCATTAATTTAGAATACCCATGTATTCTAAATGAGCTAGTGCCTATCAGTTTTCAAATGAGTATTGATTGGTTTAAAATGAAGTTAGTGGAAAAAAATTGTTTTATAGGATGATCATAAGGTAGAGGGTTTTTCAAGAAAAGTGGTTGACTGCATTTGAGCTACCTGTTTTAATCTCATTCTGTAGGAAAGAGCTGGTCAATAAACATGGAAAGTATTAAGGGCCGGATTTTAGATATTTATAGGTAATAAATACAGCTAAAGACTTCGCGAGAAATGAAAATTGACAAATTTGACCAAAAAAGCTTAAAATTTTACCTGCTATGTCTATTTCAAATTATTATAACCTGGTCCCCTCAACTAATGTCCGCTAATCTGGGATGTTTATGGGCGAATTTGGCATACATACAGATAGCTTTACTGAAGTCAACCATTTTTCTTGAAAACACTGGACTTTTAGTTTCCTTTGCATCTTCCAAAAAACAAATTATATTACCAAGGAATGAATAAACTGAATACGGTATTCATTAATCAAATTTATTAATTGTAAAGAAAATCTAATACATTTTTTTTTGCAAAATTTAATTCGTTTTATATTATACTCAATATATGTTACATTATGAGTTTATTTTTAAGATACGATATTAATATTAAAGATAAAGATAATTTTATAAACTGTTTACAGTCTATCCTTCATAAAATAAAAAATGAATCATTGATTGAAACTATTTTTAATAAAATCCATTGGGTGTGTCATCTTGGAAACTTTTACTTGTCCTTTAAGTTTTTGCAATAGAAATATATAAATCAAGTGGTATTTGCTTATAGTATAATGAAAGACAATAAAGGATTTTGTACAAGGTGAAATTTATAAAATCATGTTGTTGTTGTGGTTGTTATTGTGGTTATTTTAGTAGCAATTAAATATTCCTTATCATTTAAAACATACATCTAATATATTATACTATTATTATTGTTACAGAATATTACTAAAACTAAGATGTCAAAAACTTACTAATGTGGTGCCTAAAAAACTAAGAGCTTTTTTTGAAACAAAATTCTGTAAAGTTATAAAGCGAAAAAATATGACACAATCACAAGAAGAGGACATTCGATTTTTAACAGAAGCGTCCGATTATGAATATCTCATGATGAAGGCGAGCAAATACATAATAGTATAAATCTTGCGATATGGGACTGACCGTAGCGCAGAGGAATATGTGCTTGCCTCTCATATAGAGGGCTTATTTAATACTGCATATTTGTTTTTTTGTTCCGCCTGTCTACTTTGTATCAACAACTAATACTGGGGTGGGTATTACCTTTGAGAAGGTATGCTTATGGATCGTATCCAAATTTATTTTAGTTAAATTTTCTTATTAGAGAAATTTAAAATTTAAAAAGTTTGTCAAAATTAAATAATAAGGTTAA